>JAZKJV010003006.1:0-323568 GCA_037367405.1 Ottelia alismoides | reverse complement strand
GGATCCATATCATGCTTTAGGACACATTCCTTGTTTGGAACATCTGCTTTTTGTTCAGCCAGAGGCTATGACAGCTTGATAACCACATCCACATCGTCATCCATGCCCCATGAGTGCGACCTCTCCCTCTCCCTCGTTCTCTCCCTCTGGCTTGTGCCTGGTCAGTGTGCTCCTCGTGTATGGTCATTGCATCTGTAAATTGAAATGCCAAACAATGCTCTATTTTAGCCTTTGCCTACACATCTATCTCTTTGCACTTTGTCTCCCTTCTCATAAATGAGGTCCCATCTATACAACTGCATAATTATAAAAAAGTTCAAAAAATAATTTTGTCAATGCAAATGCTTATCATACAGGAGCGATTCTTGCATCGTTTGCCAAAACAACACCTAGACTCCCCATAAAAATCCTTGTAGTTCTTCGATACCAATTCGTGTAGTTCGAAGTCACACAAATCCTGTGGGATTGGTCTATATACACAACTTGTTCGTCATGTACGTCCTATTCACGAATTTTTAAATCGTGTTTACTCCACTCAATATCTACTTTCCCCCTCAAGTCAATGACATGGAGTTCCTCGTCTGTATTGCAAGGTACATGCACGTCTTGGCATCCATCAAACTGGCGTAGAACGATGTCTGTGTAAGTACTCCACAATGTGAAAGTAAATAAGGGGCATCCATGATCTCCAGATGTTCTGCTCGTTGACATAATACTCAGGAAGAGATGCGATCACATCGTCGCCATACGACATCCACACCACCTGCATAAAAAAATAATATATTATTAGAAGATAATCATTTATAACAAATAGATTTCTAAAATATTTGTAGAGATATTTCTATGTTTCTATGTACCTTTTCAGTTATTTTATTTCCTTATGTCTATATTATGTAATTTATCCATAGGTCTCTCCACTATATAAGAGAGCCTAGGGTTCCTGAAATGAACATTCTCTTTTTCTTCCAACATGGTATCAGTGTGGTGGTCCTAGATCGGAGCTCGGGTATCCAAAACCCTAGACTTCACCAATCAGCCCCGTGCACCACCTCCCTGCACAGCCCTGCACCCCCACCCCCGCGTTGCCCCTGCGCCTCTACGCGCTCCCGTGCCGCGCATAGCACCCACCTGCGCCACCCTCGTGAAGCCCTCACACGCCCTTGTGCACCCTTGCACAGTACTAATACGCGCCCTTGTGCTCCCTCATGCAACCCTCACGTGCTCCCGTGCCTGTGTGCAGCCCTAGCGCGCACTCGTGTGCGCAATCCAGCGCACAACCCTAGCGCGCACTTGCACGTACTGTGCCACCCTCACGTGCTGCTCAAGCGCGTAGCCTCCGTGCGTAGTTCCTTGCACACCGGCATCGGTTCGCTCGTCTGGTTGATGGGTTTGAGTGCATAAGTCTAAATATGCAATCAAAACCACATATATATATATATATGTATGTATAGACATTCACCTTTTGGTCTCCACAAGCTCTAGTCTTCTACCTTTGGCATCATGTCTGAGAAAAAAAAGTAGATGTACCTGCCACAGGCGCTTTCAGAGGTCCAACGCCTATTGTCAAGATGGACGGAATAGACTATGAGCTCTATGTTATGCAGTTCATGAGCCTTTTGAAATCAAATGGTAAGATACACATTCTTATCGAGGAGGAGCCGGTAAAATGCCTCATGGGAGGCAAACGACGCTTATGACAAAGTGTGGTTCTCTGGTACATATGCGATTAAAATCACCAATGATGTGTTACATCAGTCTACTGCTAAGGCAATGTGGGACATCTTTGCAGCAACATATTCTCAGGCGAGGAATGAGATGACGATCCTCCAGCTCCAGCATGATATATTCACTATCAAGTAAAATGGACGACCCATGCCTTCGTTGTATACATCCTTGAGAGAGATGTTTGAGAAGCTACACAGTTTCATGCCTCTTACTACCACCCTCGAGCAACAGAAGACATATAGGAATGATATCATGGTTAGTGTATTCCTAGTTGCTCTTAATCTTGAATATGATGCTGCCCGCTCCCAAATCTTCGCAGATGCTACAATTCCTCCCATGGAGGAAGCCTTCTGCAGGCTTAGCAGGATTACTATTCTGTTTACTACTAGTGGTCAGACTTCCTCGACGATGGCAGCTTTCCGAGGTAGAGGAGGCTTGTCTACTTTTCGTGGACATGGACCCCGTGGCAAAGGAGGTCAAATACGTCAGCCCTGCACGTTTTGTCATCGTCTCGGTCATTCAGAGGATACATGCTATTCTAAACATGGGTTTCCTCCATCGGCTCGGGTAGCGGAACATGTTGAATCTCCTGCAGTCCCTACTTCAGATCAACGGTTTGTTGACCTCGTGGCCAGATTAAGGGACATCATGCATCCTTCTACTTCACCATCTCTTGGAGGCAACATTCAAATGTTGCAGCTTCTACTTCTTCTAGTACTGTTGCTACAACTAGCACCTCGAGTACTTATGCTTTTACATCTTGTCATGGATTTGAGATTACAAAGTGGATATGAACTCCGGTGTGACACATCATTTATGTGGAGACAGACAACAACTTGCCTCATATAGACAGGTTCCTCCAAGGAGAATAGTTGTGATAGCTGGGACTCCAAATATCTATATGAAATAACTTAAAAACGGAGCTACTGCTCCGACTCTGACGACTAGGGAAGGCAGAGCGATGGTGCTTTCCGAATCGACATGCCTCACATTGAAAGGATGAGTGATGCGAAATATGAGGCAGAACACGACACAGTTTCTGGAGCGGGAGATGAACGAAGCGCAAGTGCCACGTAAAGGGTGAAACAGATCTAGTAAAATGGGAGGAAATGCTAGCATAAGGGGTTCGAACCAAGTGATAGAGACCACCTTTCTTACGGTCACACCAATCACCTTGCCTATAAGGATGTCCTGAAATACAAGAGAAGATGGGTCAAAAATAGCTCGGCAATGTAGATCCTTTGTAATCTGACTAATAGATAACAAATTCATAGGAAACTCAGGTGCATGCAACACATTCTGCAGATGAATAGATGGTGCAAGCTAATCTCCCCCTGTCCAGTGATGGAGGAATGAGTCCCATCTGCTATAGCTACAGTCCGTCCTGGAGGGACCTGCCTGTACGTTGTAAGTTGATCTCTGTCTCCACACAAGGGATCTGTAGCACCAAAGTCCATATTCCATTCAATAACTCAGATCCACTACAACTACTAAGTGCATAAGTACTACGTGAGGTACTAGAAGATGCTGAAGCAGGCACATCTGAGTGATTTCTCAAAGCCGATGGAGAAGCAGTGGGACTAGCGGAAGGTATATTGCCCCTCAATTGTGCCACAAGTTCATCAAATCTCTGATTTAAGGCGGCAATAACGAGGGCTCAATTTGCTCAGCTACTCGAGCAGAAGCAGGAAAGCCATGCTTGGAATAACATGTATCCTCTGTATGTCTAGGCTGATGGTAGTAAGAACATGGTTGGCGAATACGACCTCCCCTGCCACGAGGTCTACGTCCACGAAACTGAGAAGAGCCTCCTCTACCTTAGGAGGCAGCCATCATTGAAGAAGTCTGACTCGGAGCAGATGATGGAACAATAATCCTACTAAGTCATCTGAATGCCTCCTCCATAGGAGGAATGATAGCATCCGCTAGGATCTGTGATCGAGTCGCCTCATATTCGGGCCTCATATTCGGGGTCTAGCGCCGCAAGGAAGACATCAACCATAATAGCATTCCGATATGTCTTTTTTTGCTCAGGAGTAGAAGTGAGGGCATGAAACTGTGTAGCTTCTCAAACATCCCACAGAAGGACATATGCAAAGAATGTAGTGGTCGTTGATTTTGCTTGATGGTGAAAGTATCATGTTGTAATTGTAGTATCTTGGTCTCATTCCTTCCTGAGAATAAGTTGCGGCGAGGATATCCCATATCGTCTGATAGTGGGTTGATGTAGCAACATCGTTGGCAATCTTTATTGCCAAAGTACCAGACATCCAAACTTTTGCACACACATCATCCGCCTCCCACAAGGCGTTAACCCCAATCTTCTCTATCGGCTCTTCTTCGTCAAGAATATGTTTCTTACCATTAAACTTCACGAGGCTCATGAACTGCATAGCACATAGCTCATAGTTAGTCCCGTCCATCTTGACTATAGGCACTTGAACTCTGAAGGCGCTTGTGGCAGATACGTCGATCTTTTGGTCTGACATATTGTCGAGAGAGGAATACTAGGGTTATGTAGACCAAATGAACAAATGTACACAAACATGCAAGGATTTGAATGCATATGTAGACTTATGCACTCAAATCTATTAATTCAACCGAAGGCCAGCGACGGGACGGAATGGAGGAAGCCGGCGGATACTAAGGCTGACAACCATGGAGTTGTAGGTTGTTGCTCAACCGCGGTAGTGACAGACTATAGAAACCGCAGTGGCTGGTCGAGGGATGGCCAGAGAGGTTGGAGGTTGCACGGGCGGCTATGGTGAATGCCGCATGGACGATGGGTGCCGTTGGGGCCGCATGGGCCATGAGAGTTGGAGGAGTCGAAGGGATGGCGGTAGCTGCAGGTTCGTTGGGTTCAGCGCCTAGAAGCGGTTGTTCGGATGGGTGGAAACCTCGAGGAGAGAGAGAGAGGGACGATGGGTGGGGTAGGGTTAGGGTTAGGTTTCTAGAGCTCCGATGTAGGACAACCGTTTTGATACCATGTTGGGAAACATATCAAGAGATGTTTATTCCATGAATCCCAGGCTTCCTTAGAGGAGAGACCTATGGGTAAATTACATAAGAAAGACCAGAGAAGTATAATATTAGGAAAATTAATATAGAAACACAAATATAACTCTACAACATCTGGTGGCAATCCTATATAAGATGCGTACGACTTTGTCGCGAGAACCCTACTTCCCACTATCTCAGACGGTGCGGGACATATCCTTAATAATTGCTTGCATGTGTCCGCCCATGTTACTCCAGGCATTGTCCATCCTGTAACTACTGGACTATCAACTCGTACTCCCATGATCATTGCCACATCATGGAGGGTAATGGTCATCTCAACGTTGGCCATGTGAAATGGTGTGTCTCGGGCCGTCAACACTCAACCATAACTGTAATCAGGTGTCAATCCAAGGTGATAAACTCTAACTCTGTAATCCCTGCAAACCCGACCTAGGCTATGTAAGGTTGGATGTACTTGTCTGGAGGAATATGTCGCACATGTGTCTCTTGTCGATGACGAGACAACCATAATGAAGCCTATATTTATAAAAAGTTCACAAAATATACGTAATAACAAATATATTTAGTATTTTAGAGGCTTGAAATTACTTACATTGCCATCCCAGACACGATGTGAACGGTTTCGCTCCTGTTGTATCAGTACTGAAGCATCAAGAGGTTTGGTATCCATTTGCAATTAACATCATTGATATTAGTAAGAAAAGATAAAGGAAATTTACTTGCTTATTTGTAGTAAATAAAACAATTTAAAGCAAATATATGCACCAAATATAGTAATTTAGTTAATAAATGACAAAGTTACTCAAATCATGCTTTTTTCTTTGTTGTGACCTTTACCTCCACACGATCCACATTTATTTTTGTTCCTAACTAAGGGTTGCACGTTAGAGGTAGAAGCCTTCGAGGTTGATGCATGTTTGTTTGTATTTGGACAATGATGATTGCTGTGACCCACGACACCACATAACAAATAAGTATTTTGCTTCAAGACTTCCTTAACATCCGTTTCATTATGATTTCGGTTGAACATGGGCGACCCTTGCTACGCTTACGCTTTTTATCGAGATGTAATTCTGAGTAATCTACCAGTGGCCATGTATCTCGATCAACTGGAAAAAACCTCCCTTCATATACCTTAAGTTGATTCTCCCATATGTACTGCTCAGCAACATATGTATCGGCCTCAGATCACCTTTCAGAAATGACCGCGATAGTATGAGAATAGGGAATGCGATATATCTGCGATTTATTACATGTACATGTCTACTATCCCAGGTTGATCGTGTACCTTTTGCGACCTCGAAATCCAGACTATGTTCGTCGTACACCACTCACAACCTCAAAGACAAAGTTTGGTTGTCATTGTGTGTGTGTCATCGTGTGTCCATTTGCAGCTATACTCCACTTTTAGAGGTTAGCTGCTGCATTTTTTGTGAATTTTTGGCCCTCTGCGAGTGCAACAGTAGCCTCATCTGCATGCTTGTTGAAGTATAAGGCACATTTATAGAAAGTATTCTTGATTAGTGAAACAATGGAAAACATCGTGCATCCTTAAATACCGCATTGTAACTTTCACTAAGATTTATCATCTGCCTAAGTCTATAGCCACCATAGGAAGCTAAAGTCCATTGCTCTCTTTGACAATCGTGAGTGGAAAACCATATACATGCATTCGGTTTCCATTCCTGCAGTTTTCTCATGAAGTAAGCAAACTTCGTGGTAGACGTCTGATGCAAAATGGAAATTCGGCGACGGCGAAAAAAAATTTATTTTGATGGTGGATTTTCGGTGGAAGAATAAATTGGAGGGGTGAGAGAAGAGAAAGCGCGCTAGTTGCACGAGATTCGAGGAGGTAGAATCGCGTAGATCGCGTAGGGGAGAGAGATAAGAGAGAGAGATAGAGATTGAATCTCAAATTTTATATCAACTGGGCTGCCTAAAACAATAGTCTATCATCCCTTTATATAGGAGGGATGAGATTACAAAAAATAGAAATTCAAATTCAAGTTCAAACTACTTATCCTAATTTGACTTTAACCGACTAACTAAATTTGAAATTCAAATTGAAACTAACTACTTTGAGATCACATGTGATCTCTTTTATTTAAATAAAATTACGATGACTCAAAATAGGCGTAAATAAAATTAGCCCCTAAATAACAGATAAAATGTAGAAAATGATGCTTTATTTATCCGTCTCACGCTGCATCAGTTCTCCTCCGCTTGAAAAATTCGTCTCCCGACGAATTGTTGGATTTGCATGCTTGGAGGTTGATAAATTTAAATCAGCGTTCTTGATCATCCCATGGAAGAACTGGTGCGGAGCAAATGGCGGAATCCAAATGTCCTTGGTGTGGTGGTTGGAGTCGTCAATCCTATGCTGGAAGAACATATGTGGCGCGAATGGTGGTGCCTCCACGAGCTTTGTCCCCTTATGGCGGTGATCGAAAAATTGATGAGGCAAGAACATCATAGCCTTCGAAGAACCCATAACAAAGGTGTGGCACAAATCTAGGATGAGGGGAGCTGTGGGTAATGTCATAACCCATAGGGTCCTTTTATAAGCAAATCCCACATTCCTAGTTGGAAGGATGGCTCCTCTCTCTTCGGCCTGTTTTTCATAATATTGTTTTATTAGAGGGCATACTCGAAATTTATCCCTTTCCTTATTTATATAGCAACTCCAGTGGCTTCTCTTGCACTTGTTCTTCTGATAAAAAAACGTTGAAGGAGGGGCCTCACTAAAATATACCCAAATTAACTCCTAATCCCTAATTCCATGGGACGGGATATCCGCAGGAGGGAAAATAGGAGCCCGTGCCTTTTCGGTTCCATCTCCCCACAGCCTTCGGTGGCGTCGAGCCCTAAATATAGGTTTCCAAATGCGGCGGTGCAGAATTCGGAAATCGACAATGGCGGCACTGTGAATGGCGGTGATGGTGAAGGCCACGTGTAGAGAGCGCGCGGTGGTGGTGAATACTTGAACGCGAGGGAGGCGACGGGAAAAAAAGGATGAGGTAGGGAAGGTGCACGTTGAGATGGCGGTGAGGAGAGGGAGGGGCGAAGTGCGGGTTGGGCGTGGGAGGGCGATGCGCGATCCACGAAGGGGTGGATCGCCGAAGGGAGGGGCGGCGGCAGAAGGGGGCGACGATGGAGTGGGAGGGGGTGTTGGAGGCATTGGTGCCGGTACTGGGGGTCGCACCGGAGGAGGTGGCGAGGTTAGGGGCTCCTCTGGGCGCACAGGGGCAACGGGAGGGGGGGTTTGAGGGTGTGGGGGTGACTGCTGGGGTCGGGGGCTGTGTCGCAGGGGATGAGGGGGTGGTGGATGAGGGCGCGGGGGGTGTAGGGGTTGTGAAGGGGGGTGTAGAGGTTGCGGCGGAGGTAGTAGCGGCGGTGAAGGTGTGGTTGGGGTCACAGGTGCCGGGGTTGCAGGAGGGGGTGACAAGGGCGTGAGGGTTGCACACAGAGCCTTCGTGAGGGTTGCGGTTTGTGCTGGAGTCGTCTTTGCCAACACGGGCTTCTCCAAAGCTTGCTGGACAGCAAACGGGATGCTGTCATTGATAAATTTTTCTTGCGAAACGGACTGGACAATGAACAAGACATTGACGACGGCATCTTTTTCCTCTGAAATGGGCTGGACAACGGGCAAATCCTCATCGATGGCGAGTTTTTCTTCGTCAAAATTCTGGACAGCGGCTTCTATGATCGAAGCTTTTGATATGGCGGCGTATAGAGCCTCGAAATCAGTCATCAAATCACGTAGCTTTGATTGGGCATCAAGCAGTATGCCCATCATCTCCTTGTCGTAAGCTTCTTCGGCTCGCTGTTTATGCTCCGACGAATGATGGTCTTTCGTCGCATGTCGGCGCGAACGTCTGGATGGATTGTTAGATCGTGAGGACGATATGTAGGCCATGCTCTGATACCGATTGATGCAAAATGGAAATTCGGCGACGGCGAAAAACATTATTTTGATGGTGGATTTTCGGTGGAAGAATAAATTGGAGGGGTGGGAGAAGAGAAAGTGCGCCGGTTGCGCGAGATTCGAGGAGGTAGAATCGCGTAGATCGCGTAGGGGAGAGAGACAAGAGAGAGATAGAGATTGAATCTCAAATTTTATATTAGCTGGGCTGCCTAAAACAATAGTCTATCATCCCTTTATACATGAGGGATGAGATTACAAAAAAAATAGAAATTCAAATTCAAGTTCAAATTACTTATCCTAATTTGACTTTAACCGACTGACTAAATTTGAAATTCAAATTGAAACTAATTACTTTGAGATCACAGGCGATCTCTTTTATTTAAATAAAATTACGATGACTCAAAATAAGCGTAAATAAAATTAGCCCCTAAATAACGGATAAAATGTAGAAAATAATGCCCTATTTATCTGTCTCACGCTGCATACTGTAGATTTGCAGCTTGTATCAACACCTTCATAGAGTCGTTCTTAAATACAGTGTTGAAATTGTTGGAGACATGCCTAGAACAAAACCGCTAGTACGCAAATGATGGTAGGAAATCAACATCCGCATCATTCACTGAGGATTTTATACCAGGGTGATGATCATAAATGATACATATATGCCCATTAAGTATGCCCACTACTCTGATGCGAATAAGAGAGAGGAACCATTTCCAAGTAGGGCTGGATTCCTTGCCAACTACCCTGAATGTAAGAGGTGTGACATGGTTATCTTCATCGATTCCGCATGCAATCAACAGTTTTTGCTTGTACTTGCCGTATAAATGAGTATCATCAGTGCTTATCAGCGACCTACAATAATTGAAAGCCTCAATGTAAGGGTCGAACACCCAAAAGAAACGTTGAAATCTACGATAATGGGATTTTCACTGCGAGAGTGTTCTATATGTTGGATGCCTATTTCAGTCTTCCGAATGACAACCATCAATGCATGCTGAAGATAAGGCATCTTCGAGTAAAACTTCTTCCATTCACCAAATATTCTTCCTATTACTTTTCTCCTAGCATGCCTCACTATTTTTTTGCAACACAATACTTGTAGATGTCGTGAATGTGAGCCCTCAAACTCGAGATCCGAATAGTGGAGTCGTTCTTTACTATGGTTAGCATTGATCTAACCATGAAATTGCAGTCTAGTTGAGGATGATCCTGATTAACAGATGGGTTTATGTAAATGTGCGGGTTGTCGATGTTAGAGATCGTCTACACACCGTCGAACTCCTGAAATGACCACATAGAAACCAAAGACAACCTTTCGATTCCATTATGCAGAGAATATACCAAACCAATGTTGTGGATTCTTTAATCATGAAGTCTTAGTGGGCAAGGATGTAATGTTTCTTCACAAAATAAATCAAATCATCCTTAGTCTTGAATATTATACCCTTTTGAAGTTCATCACTAAAACTGTCAAGCCCAGACTTCTTTCGAAATTCGTCCTCAAATGTTGTACGGGTGTCACAGCCTCTGACTCCAAAAAACAATCTATGGGGAGCAGTTGTTTGATGAATAGGTTCATTATCTCCCGTCTGATCAATCACAACAACATTATCGTCAAACTTTTGGTCACTTTCCTCGTCCAGCTCATCGTCCATTACCCTTGGGATGCTGTTATTTAGGATATTATTAACTTCTCTCAAGAAAGCATCACCCATAAATTTACGAACTAGTGTGGGATGCGTTATAGGGTCACCAATACTCCCATCCATAAAAGGACCCGACGTGAAGCTATCCTGAAGGTCATCCACATTCGATGTCACAGTCGAACCCGAATGGCTCTTAATAATAATCTCAGTGGGTGCCGATTTTCCAATTATCTTGGCGTATATAAAAACTTGTATGTCACAATCATCTACAATGGATGTTAACATAGACTCTTCACCTGCCCCATGCAGGATGCGGTGTGATAATTTAATTTGGTGGTTGTTCCTGTCTAAGTTGAACTTTCAATAAACTAGATTCAACAACTCATCGTATGTAATATTTGGCATTAAGCCTAAACCACACTCATTGGAGTTCAACGAATCCCTAATTATACCCTTCAAATGGAACATGCAACTCTATTCCAACCTCACACATGTGTGAGCAATGTATTTATAAAAAAATAACCGATCATCACATGAACTTCAATGTGGTTGGAAAATAGATGATTCATAAATTACCCAAACCCTAACATCAAAGAGTTTCATCTGTACCTAGGGCTTGGAGACCTTTGTGGGGGAAGCAAATCACCAACGGTGCAAGCACACCAAGAAAAGGAGGTGCCAAAGATCTCTTGAGGCCAGGAGGTGCGACATCGGCAACAAGGAAACAAGGAGGCGACCCACTGGCAGAGAGGGAGCTGTTGGGGAAGCACTTGGTAGTTGCCCGAGTAGAACACATGTGTTGAGTGAGCAGAGAAGTGGCGTGGAGGGAGCATCATAGGGAATTCCAGGGGCTTCATAGCATGCCACATCTTGTATATGAGGCATGCGCCTGTGTCACATTCGGGAATTGCGATATTATGTGGCGCATATAGAGAATGCGATACTAAGACAATAGTGAAGTAAAAAAACATTGTGCAATTTCCAGGGAATTATGTATTCCCAAGACAATACTAATGAATTTCCCTCTTTTAAGTTGTGTATATGTAAGAAACCCCAGCCTGCTTATAACAACCACCATGACTTAGCCCCTCGATGAGATTTAAGGGCTGGTTGATACTCAGATTGATTATGTCAGGGTCCAGGGACATAGTTGGACACTAGCAATCTTATTTGATAAAGTGCCAACATGCTTATGTGGTCTTGCTTTATCTACTTGTATGATAATCATCTTTTTATTGAACCATGAATACCGGCTACACATTTTACTTCTCACTTTGCCACTTTACAAGGGTATAATTTACAAGATACAAATATCCAATAGTTGATCTTCCGTAACTGATGTAGGAAACATCATAATTACGAATGTTAAGAGTAATGTTAGAGTAACATTATTTTGTAGTGTTTGTTTGTCTTCTTTATGTAAATTACCCATAGAGCTTTTCTCCTATATAAGAGAGCTCTAGGGTTAATGGTAATGCATCCCATCTATTCCTTTCAACATGGTATCAGAGCCACGGTCCTAGGTCGGAGTTTTGAAACCTAACCCTAACCCTACCCCACCCGCCACCCTTTCTCTCTCTCTCTCTCTCTTGATTTCGAGGTCACCGCCATCGCCAGCCATCAACGCATGATGCAACCCTCGTAGGCTGCGCATCCAACCCCCGGCGGCGCAACCCCTCCCTGCGACTCCAACCCTCGACAGGCGAGTCCCAGGCGAGCCCTCGACAGGCGACTACCCCGCCACAGCCCCTTCGACATCTCGCCTTCTCGCCTCTGGCGCTTGCGCCCTCTCGCCTGGAGCTATCGACGCGACCGTGTGCCCTCACGCGCCATCGTGCGCGATCAACGCAGACCTATCGACGCAGACCTATCGACGCCATCGTGCCCTCACGCGCCATCTGTGCCCTCACGCGTGGTGCCTGGAGTCCAAGTCGCCTGGTGCCTGGAGCAGCGTGTGCCTTCCTGTGCACGCAAGCCTTCTCGATCTTGCGCGCAGGTAGCGTGCCTATGCTTGCACGTGCGTGGAGACCCTGCAACCCATCTGTGCGTGACCCTGTGCCTGCGCGTGAAGCAGTTTCTTCCATCTGTGCGTGACGCTACTCATCAGCAGCAGTGATCTGCGCACGCCTTATGCGCAAGTCCTGTGCAGGTTCTGGTGACGTGTGATTTTTTTATGAGCGTGTTTGCCTTAGTGTGCAAGTCGTGTGCATATGCACCGTATGTCCTAGCAGTGCTTCCTTCATTGCACATGTTTTGTGCGTATAACCGTGTTGGGTACATGTATAAGTAGACATTGTTGTCAGGTTGTGTAACCCCAGTTACAGGTTATTGTTGTTGTCATGTCAGACAACAAGGTAGATCTTCCGTCCCTGGGTGTCTTCAAAGGTCCAGC
This sequence comes from Ottelia alismoides, assembly GCA_037367405.1. Taxonomy (NCBI): domain Eukaryota; kingdom Viridiplantae; phylum Streptophyta; class Magnoliopsida; order Alismatales; family Hydrocharitaceae; genus Ottelia; species Ottelia alismoides. The sequence goes on along the minus strand of JAZKJV010003006.1, from coordinate 310,856 downwards.
ACCAGTTGTGAAGATGAACGGTACGAACTATGAACTGTGGGCCATGCAGTTCATGAGTCTTATGCAATGCAATGGCAAGAAGCATATCCTCACACAAGAGGAACCTGTTGACAAGACTGGGGTTAATGCCTCATGGGAGGCTGACGACGCTTATGCGTGTGTATGGCTATCCGGGACTGTGTCCATGGAAATAGCCAATGACATTCTGAGTCAACCCACTGCGAAGGCTATGTGGGATATTCTGGCAGCCACATATTCTCCGGCAAAGAACGAGTCCAAGATCTTACAACTTCAGCATGATATCTTCACCTCGAAGCAAAACGGGCGTCCTCTCCATACCCTCTACACCTCTCTGAGGGGTATGTTTGAGAAGCTACACGGGTACATTCCTTTGACAGCTACACCGGAGCAGCTCAAAGCATACAAGGACTTGGTGATGACTGGAGTGTTTCTAGCAGCCCTTGATCCGGAGTATGATGCCGCCCGAGCACAGATTCTTACAGATGCCACCATCCCACTTATGGAGGAGGTATATCGCAGGCTGAGTAGACTCTCCATATCTCATGGTGGAGGTTCGACACCTTCAGCCATGGCATCTTCTCGTGGCAGAGGAGGCTATTCACATTTTCGAGGTAGAGGCAATCGCGGTCGAGGAGGAGGAGGAAGCAGACCTCCTAGACAACCGTGCACCTACTGTCGCCGGACTGGTCACACTGAGGAAACATGCTACTCCAAGCATAGGTTTCCTACTACTACGGCACGTGTGGCGGAGCAGGCTCAGCAGGAAGGAGGTCCTTCCCTTGTCCCGGATCAGAGGTTTGAGGAGTTAGTGGCGAGACTTCGGGAGATCATGCCTGGCCAGGGATCAACTAGTACTTCAGGATCATCAGAGATAGCCGACTCAGCATCCTATTCAGGTACAATGTATGCATTTACTAGTAGTTACAGTGCAGATCTATCAGAATGGATCATGGACTCAGGAGCTTCTCACCATTTATGTGGGAACAAGAAGCAGATGGATGGTTTTATTACAACTCAGACAGGCCGCTCCGTGGTGATAGCTGATGGGACACATTCTCCCATTACTGGTCAGGGGGAGGTGCAATTGACCCCTGGGATACGGCTTCAGAATGTTCTTTATGCTCCTAATTTTTCCATGAATCTACTGTCCATTAGTCAAATCACTAAAGACTTACATTATCGTGCCATATTTGACCCATCTGCTCTTGTGTTTCAGGACATCCTAACGGGCAGAGTGATTGGAACTGGCCGTGAGCAAGGGGGTCTCTATAGACTGGTACAGTCTCCTTACGCTGGTGTCTCTTCTGTTCGTGCTGGATCTGTCTCACCTTACACATGGCATCTCCGCTTTGATCATCTTCCGTTGTAAAAGATGGTCCATATCCTTCCCCAGATTTCTCCCAGGTCTACTTTTCAATGCGAGGCATGCCAGCTTGGGAAACATCACCGGTCGTCGTTCCAGAGTCGTCCAGGTCCGAGTCGTCGTAGTCTGTTTGAGTTACTTCACTTTGATATTTGGGGTCCCAGTCGTGTCCTTGATCTTTAAGGGCACAGGTTTTATCTTGTTGCAGTCGATGATTTCTCTAGACTATCTTGGGTTTTTCTTCTTAAAAATAAATCTGATGCTGGTCATATTATTCAAACTTTTATTATTGAAATAAAAAATATTTTCTCTGCTAAAGTGAAGTACATACGGTCTGAAAATGCTCTAGAACTGTGTAGTACCCAATTTTCCAAATTTCTAATGTCTCATGGGATTGTGCATCAGACGTCACGTGCCTATACCTGCCAACAGAATGGCGTGGCTGAACGGAAGCATCGTCATTTGTTGGATATGACCAGAACCCTTTTGATTCAGAGCCGTGCCCCTCACTCCTATTGGGGGGATGCGGTTCTAACTGCCTGTTATCTTCTTAACCGTATGCCTTCGACAGTGTTAGGGGAGAAGATTCCGTTCTTGACTGCGTTTCCCGAGAAGGATCTTTTCTCCCTAACACCACGTGTTTTTGGGTCTGTTGCATTTGTACATTGTTTTTCTCCTGGTCTTGACAAGCTCTCTCCCAGAGCTGTCAAATGTGTGTTTGTGGGTTATTCCAAAACCCAGAAGGGATATCGATGTTTTGATCCAGTTAAACGAAGGTACTACGTCAGTGCAGATGTCACCTTCTTTGAGTCCATTATGTATTTCTCTCCTACAGGTGACAGACTCACTCACTCAGAGGAAGGAGATGACATCTATGTGCCGCCTCCACCTCCTTCTGTTCCATGCTCTCATCTACCACCACAGCCTACTCCACCACCACCACAGCCTACACCACCACCACCGCCACCACCAGCTACTGTTCATTATCCTCATGTATATCAGCGACGACCCTCTGCTCGCGTGCCTCCTCCATCATCCAGCATGCCCGAGGTATGTACTGATCATTTGAGTCCTACTGATGGCACATGTGATTTGAATGTACAGATGGATGTACAGGGTACTGATGTACAGGCTATTGATGATACCGTTATTCCTTCTGTCGATGACCTACATATCCCTATTGCTCATAGACGGCAGAAGCGTGCTCGGACGGTGAATCCCAAATATGGGATGGATTTTTGCTCTCAGGCGTCATTGGAGCGTTTGTCCCCGGACTTTCGCAACTTTGTTGTTGGGTTATCGGCAGTTCACATTCCACGGTCTTATCAGGAGGCCCTACAGAGCAGCCCGTGGCGTTTAGCTATGGAAGAGGAAATGGCGGCGTTGCAGTCACGTGTTACGTGGAGTATTGTGCATCCTCCTCCAGGTGCGTCCATTGTTGGAAGCAAATGGGTTTTTACTGTTAAGCATCGGGCAGATGGTACGGTTGATAGATACAAAGCCAGATTGGTTGCTCGTGGGTTCACCCAAACATATGGGGTGGACTATCAGGAGATGTTTTCTCCAGTAGCCCGTCATACTACCTTACGGATTCTCATTGCAGTTGCTGTTGTCCGAGACTGGCCCTTATTTCAGCTTGATGTCACGAATGCCTTCTTGTATGGTGACTTGCAGGAAGAGGTCTATATGCAGCAGCCGCCAGGGTTTGCGGCTGAGGGAGAGTCTAGTATGGTGTGTCGTCTCCATAAGGCCATATATGGCCTAAAGCAGAGTCCACGGACTTGGTTTCAGAAGCTCTCGGAGTTGATTGAACAGAAGGGCTTCGTCAGATCTACAACAAATCATACTCTCTTTGTAAAGAGAGATCAGCAAGGTACTGTGATCATCTTAGTATATGTTGATGATATTATTATTACAGGCAGTAATGAGCAGGGCATTCAAGCAGCCAAGAAGTTTCTTGGCGAGCAGTTCGTTATGAAGGATTTGGGTACACTTCGCTATTTTTTGGGGCTGGAGTTTGCACGGAACAAGCAAGGTATGGTAATGACACAAAAGAAGTATGTTATGTATCTCTTATCTGAGACAGGTATGGCAGGGTGTAGACCAGCTGCTACACCTATGGATTCTAATGTCAAACTTTATGATGATGACTCTGAGGAGGTAGACAAGAGACGATATAGAGAGCTAGTGGGAAAGCTCTTGTATGTCACTATTACCCGACCAGATATAGCCTTTGCGATTAATAGGGTAAGTCAATTCATGGAGCAACCCAGGCAGGCTCACATGAATGCTGTTTTTATGATCTTGAGATATCTGAAGTCGTCTCCAGGTACTGGTCTTCTGTATAGAAGAGATACCTCTATATCCATCACAGGTTATGCTGATGCAGACTATGCTGGGTGTCCTAACGATAGAAAGTCAACTTCAGGCTTTATTGTATTTGTTGGCACCTCACCAGTAGCTTGGAAGAGTAAGAAGCAAACTGTGGTGGCTCGATCAAGTGCAGAGTCAGAATATAGGGCAATGGCCCAAGGTAGTGCTGAGATGATGTGGGTTAAATCCGTTTTGACCGATTTAACCATTGATGTTCCTCTTCCCATGCATTTAAAATGTGATAATCAAGCAGCCCTGTTCATACCCAATAATCCAGCCTTCCATGAGAGGATGAAGAACATTGAAGTGGATTGCCATTTTACACGAGACTTAATTAAAAAAGGACTTATTTCAACTTCTCATGTATCATCAGGAGAACAGGTTGCAGACATGTTCACCAAGGCCCTTGCTAGGGGTCCATTTCATCTTTGTTGTTCCAAGCTGAGCATGTTGGATATATATGCTCCAGCTTGAGGGGGAGTGTTAGAGTAATGTTAGAGTAACATTATTTTGTAGTGTTTGTTTGTCTTCTTTATGTAAATTACCCATAGAGCTTTTCTCCTATATAAGAGAGCTCTAGGGTTAATGGTAATGCATCCCATCTATTCCTTTCAACAACGAACACAATGATTTATTAAACCATCCAACTGAAGAAAAAAAATCAGTGGAAAGAAAATAATGAATTGTCTTATTCAGGAGGCCATAGAGCTCTCTTATATAGATAGGAGAAACCATGTTGGGAAAATTACATAGTAGTGATGATAAGAAACAAAATACATGAAATAAGATAAGAAAAAATAACTCTCATCACCCCCCTAAGATGAAGCATGTATGTCAATCATGCTCAACTTGGAACATCTCTGAAATGGCCTTTTGGCTGGAGTTTTGGTAAAAATGTGTGTTGTCTGTTTTCTTGAGCTAACATTGGAAGTAGAGATAAAGCCCTTTTGAATCATGTCATGTGTATAGTACCATTCTACCTTAATGTGCCTAATCCTCTCGTGGAAGTAATGTTTGTTGATAATGAAAAGAATTGCTTGGTTGTCGCATTGTAAATGCATGGAAAGAGGCACAACAATAGCCAAGTCAGTCAGAATGGATCTGACCCACATCATTTCAGTGCTCTCCTGCGCCATGTCTCTATACTTTGACTCTGCACTAGATCAGACAATCATAATCTACTTCTCGCTCTTCCATGACACCAAAGAGTTCCATATGAATACCACGGAGTCGAAGGTAGATTTCTAGTCCTTAGGGAATTTTGTATAGTCTGCACGTGCATATGTTATGATGGTAAGAGATGTTCCTCTGTTAAAGAGCAATCCAATAACTGGAGAGGATTTCAAATACCTTATAGTCATGTGAACTGCATCCACATATGTCTGCTTCAGTTGCTCCATAAACTGACTAAGTTTTCTTACAACAAAAGAAATATCTGGCATGGGATGGTCATATAGAGGAGCTTCCCAACAAGCTCCATGTATCACCTCTTGTCTACTTCCTCTGTACCTTCCTCATATTGCTTCATGTTGTGGGAGTAGTGGTATATTTGCAATCTACTATGCATGTCTCTGAGAGGAGATTAGTAATATACCTTTGGGTCACTAAAAGATCCTGATGGTTCCTAGTGAACTCAAGCCCTATAGTTTGAACTAGTATATAAGGGCCTCGAAGTTCATCTACTAAGGATCAACAACTTTCTCCCAAGGGCATGAGAAAGACCCATCTTGATCGACATAGGTGAATTGTAAGATCAGGGCAAGAAAGCCATCAAAGAATAAAGTGGGGAAGGAGGCAATTAAATCTATCCTACATCTACCTCTCTTCCCCTACCTAAGGACACACGAAGTAGATAATCACCCGTTCACTCAAGCATCAAGTATGTTCATCTAGAAGAGTCGTTCCTAGGGAAGTCCTTACAATTTTTATTTTCGAGTTATTCCAACCTGGCTTGGTACCGGCTTAATGGGCTGAGCACCATATGGGATCGTTTCTACCTCTTTTCATCACTGTTGGAGTATATAATAAATGGATACTTGGATCTCTCCAAGAAATCAAACTAAACATCATGGGTTTTACGTGGAATCCTACTCCATAAAGAGCGCGATGAAACCATGGGAGAAGAACTCAAAAATCAGATATTCTTTTAGATTTTCTCAATGAGTACATGGGACATGTGTTGGAAATGCGAGCCCACGGCGAGCCATTATGCAATAAATGTTATTGCACATATCATTCCCTGATCTGAAATGAAGAATGAATAATTTGTATAATAGGTCCCTTAGTATAATTAGGGTTATGTACCATGGCCATCTTAATAGTCATGCAGCTGTTGATTCAACTATTGAATCATAGAGGCTGGTGCTTGGATGAATATCTAAAGAGTTAGATTGAGGACTCATCAAGCACCGTCAAATAATTATTAAGAGATGATCTCCAGCCTGAGTAGGAGATGGCAATCCTATCTCTGAAGGCTGATATCTGACCGACCTCTTGATGCAGGTCCTCTGCATAGGAATAGAGATTCGGAGGTGTCAGATTAGTTAGGTCAAAGAGCTGACTTAACGAGATCGAGATAACCAAAGTCCTATATCGTATGCTGTCATGATATAGGCACACATCCTCTGACCGGAGACAGATGTGTTACTATATGTCTGAATGTGTACATTTGGCAGACCAATAGGTTGATGACCTAATCAAGGTCTATACACCGGCGCGCTGGTGTGCACATAAGGGCATATGAGTAATACGATCTCTCAAAGGGATCATACATGTTCAAGTACTGAACTGGAAGACATGAGCTCACTCATGAGATATTGGGATGAATCAAATTCCATGCGCATAGTCGTCTCGCTTTGGAAGCTTGACTGAATTTGTAGGTTTGATATATACTTTTAGTATATGATCAAGACCGAGGTATAATATACGCTTTTGGAAAGTGTATGATTGATACCAACTCCCAAATGATCGAATGAGAAACTTACTGATAAAACCATGAAGTAGACAGTATAAAGTTGATCCGATACTTCGGGTTTAGTCTGAGTCTTCCAGTATGCAGGATGTACAGGTATTGGGAATACCTGAGGGTGATTTGATCATAAACGATTGTATAACCATGACGCTTCCATTCCTAGGGAGTGATGAAACGGGTCTGGATTTTAGTGACTCCTCTCAGTAGAGAAGTGATCTGATCTTGGTCCAAGTGTTGGACATTGATCTGAATGTGATTCAGATACAATGAGAAGATTAGATTTACGGTCTTGATTTAATCAAGCATCTATGGGAGGCCCGCGATCTGGATTTGAGATATGATCTCAATATCCATGTCACTATACGTGGAACAATACAATCGCCCTGTCCTTATCTCCAAGTATCTGCGGAGAGATTGCATTATTCTTGAAGGGTTCAGGAATAATTCCATGAGATCTGAGCAATGAAGAGATCATGATTAAATGTGATTTAATCATCTTAATGTATGAAGAAATTATCCAATATAATTAAATGTGATTTAATTATCATGGATAAGAATAATGTGGATAGAAATATCCAATTATTCATAATATATTATAAATGTGATTTATAATGTATTAGAGAGAGCTAATTATAATTTATATGTGTTGATTAATTATTATGTGTATTGGATACACATTGTGTAATTAATTAACAATATGAATTATATGTTGTTTTGGGTTGTGAATATGATTCACAATTTTTTCCATGGCAAGAATGCAATATTCTCAAAGATAATTGTGAATTATTTTTGAAGAATAAAACCCAATAAATTTGTTGCAAATTAATAGGAGAGAAATCCAAGGAGATATGCAATCTCATGGAAATCCATGAGATTGCTCTCCATTGGGAAACAAGTGGGCGGCACCCAATTCCTATATGGAATGGGTGGCTGTCCCCTCTTAATCGCACATGGAGATTTGATCTCCATGTGTTTTCTCTCCTTATTTGTTGGGATGATTTAGGACTAAATTATATTTAATTTTGTCAAATATATTTTAACCTAAATTTGTTGTTTTGGCAACAACAATCTTGGCCATTGGATTGACATAAATCAATCTCACCCATTGATTTTATGTGTCCCATGGATTGAGATCCATGGATCCCAAAACCCTATAAATAGAGAGGCATTCCATGCTCTCTAGACACTTGCAATATTGGAGCTCTCTCTCTCCCTCATTTCTTCATACACGCCAGCCCTCTCTCCCTCTCTTGTTGGTGGCCGTCCACCATACCCTAGAGAAGGGAATCGTCGTCGCCATCGCCACCGCGCTGCCGCTTCGACGTTCTTCGGTTTCTCCGTCTTCTTGGTGTGCTACGCCCACGAAGGAGACGTTAGATCTCGTGTGACGAGATCAGGAGCAATCATGCTTGGATCATCTTCTTGGATTGCGAGGACAACGCGGTTCATCCCCGCGCTCGCAAGCGGTCTCGCCGACGATCGGACTTGAGACAGGAGGTCTCTTCCTTTAGAGACTTGATCAACCACGCTTCAAGAGGTATTGCATTATACTTGTTGTGGTTATAGATGAAACGATCTGAGAATGGTTATCAGATCATGTGGTTTCATCGAATAAAATTTTTTTAAATTCCGCTGCACCGAACAACTAATACGACTAGTCGTTCTTCGTCGTATCCGATATGATGATCACGCTTCCGTGATGCGCTTGAGGATATTTTTTACCATATCCTTCAAGTGGTATCAGAGCCAGGTTGATGGTTTCGAATATGATTCGAAAAACCGAGGACGACTTGGGTTCGTTAAGGTCGCGAAAGTTTTTATCGCATTTGATTTCGCAGATCTGTTTAGTAAATAAATTCGGCACTGTTTAAATTGTTTAAACACGAATTTAATACTTGGATTTTGTTCCCCATTAAATAAGGAAACCATAGGATTTGAGTTTACGTAAATCGGATTTCGTATGCTCTAGATATGGTTATTTTAATGAACATGTATGCACTGTTACGGGAACTGTATATCTGAACGTGATTAAAATGTTAATTACAGTTAAGACTTGCCTCGAAATGCGTGTAATATCACTTGGGTTCTGTCCTAAATCAAGTTAGCAATCTATGAAAATTGAGTTTGCTTAATTTGGATTTAAATTGATTGAGATATGTTAATTTTAGTGAGTAGGGGTCCTTACTGAAATCACATTCCTAATCTAGAACCAAGTGATTGTCAATTAGTGAAAATAATTGTTAATTTCGTGAAATAATCTTGAAAAATATTTGTGAAATATTGAAACATGATTATTTGCCTAATTGACTTGGCCCCAACCAATTAATTGATTAAGATGTGATCTAAATCATAATTGGAAACCACAATCTTTCAAACTTGATGCTTGAATAGGATTTGGGAATTTGTCTAGCAAATTTCCTTATAATAAAAAATGTTTTGATTATTACTATATGGTACAATTTCGGTTGAAGAACCGATGATCATCTCAAGTACAAATTAATCAATTTGGCATTATCCTTTCCCGAGGCGGATATGGTGCCAAGTCAGAGAGCATTGGGGTTGCGGGTTGCAACGTATGTGGTCCGTCACACTCTCGTCGGTACTGGCCATGACAACGGGTAGGGCCGGGATAATGTCCGAGGGATTAAGATGTATTTTTCTAATTATTAAATTTCGAATTAATACGTATTTTGAGATATTACCATATATATATATTCAAGTAAAATAATCAAGTTTGATTGATTGAATTGGATTGATAATTAATTTAATATGATTAAATTGATTATGTCCAATTGAAATACTCTAATATGATTAGAGCTAATAATTCCCTTGGAAGAATTAATTATGTGAATGTGATTCACGATAATTAATTAAAATTTGAATATGATATGGAGGATCACATAAGTGACATCCATGGTCTCCCGTCAAGGCGGAGGGTTCCATCGCCAGGGATTGCATGTGGGAGACGCCTGTCCGAAGTGACAGCTCCTGTATGCAAGCGCATCTAGATCGGGCTCGTCGCTTCTCGAAAGAGTAAGGACGTATGCGTAGTGACCCCAATATCGAGTCCTCATATTATTGGGGCGATATTGGATTGCGCATAGCGAGTTGTATTCCTGTTGACGGTTGGTTCAATTAATGACGGGTCAACATCGCCTTAGGGGTGGTGGGCCCGGGTGTTAAAGACCAAATTAGGAGATGCAAGTTGGACTTGCAAAGCGGAATGTGTTCCCGCTTCTTTTTATCCGAGTTGCAGATTCTCATATTATTGGGATGTAACAAAGATAAGGAAGGAGATCCCAGATCTTGTTGAGATATAATGGTAAGTATATCTCTTACATTGAAAGTGATTAAGGGAATGAACTTTCAATGTTGACAAGGCAAGACAACTTTGATATAAAAATCCTAAATCAAAGTAATATATGTATATTTATATATTTATGCAAATTTCTTATTTCAGATAATCCTACATTAAAACCCACTCAATACAATACTCAATAATAACCAGTGAAATATCTTGGATTGGACTAAATGATCCAGATATTGTACTTGCAGTTGAACACATAATGTATGTGGTTGCAATGTGCAAGTTTCCTCATAATATTGAGGAATGACAATTAAATAGATAATAGGACTACAACCCTAGGGTTTGTATGTCTCTATAGTCTTGATCTCATCGAATGTACTTTGGAAGTAACATGTCGATGATGATCGCAATTGTCAAATAATCCTTATAAAATCGATGAAGATATTTTGGCATGCATATGTGCTCTTGACATTTAATCACGAGTGACATGGTTCTCTGCATCGTGCAGAATGGTAGCTCTATAAGAGATGATGTATTCAAAATGTTTGAATACCTACCTGAACCAATGTTTTAAGAGTATAAATGGATGTAGATGATGAGTGTCATCATTCTACTGTTTATACTCTAGTTATTCATGAAGCTTCTCAATATTCATATTGTATGAATTTAATGAAGCATGTATAAATGTTGAAAAACTATTACTTTGAATTCTTTTTGATTTAAAATAAGAGATCCTCTGTCCTGAGCAATGGTTGCTCATAGATAAAGGGAGCGCAGTGGAAGCATGGGTTGGACCCAAGAAAGAAGGAAAGTCAAAGAGTTGACTGGACTTCTGTGACTTCCATATGACATCCAAAGAGTTGGATGAATGCCAATACTGCAATAAGTTGATGTGTTGATAGTATGACTATCAAGTCTGTCTAGAACCCTTAGAGAAGGAATCGGATAGAGCATCAAAATAATCTACATAAATCATTGAAATTGACTTTCTTATTGGATAAGATAGAGTCTAATAATTGTATCTCAATCTTCTGATGACATTTGCAATAGGTTGCATATGTTTTAGAAGACCAGAAAATTTGATCTTAAGGTCTATAGTTATACACATGGATATTGATGCAGTTGTTGCAACAATCTCTGCTGGATTGATAGACTTGTTAATTTCAGTGGGAGAGCCCTTAGTCTTAGAGAATGTCTCTATGACCTAGACATTAGAATACACTCATTGTTTGTTTCTAAATGTTGGAAATAAACATGAATTCTGGAATGGACCTATCATAAAGAGTTATGATGGAGATATTTCAGATAGTAATCTAAAATCTAGTAGACTCCACTAAATTAGAAAATTAATGAATGGTTCATTGACATTTCTAAATACTGAAATTAAAACATTTATAAGATCAATAGGAGGATGAGGATCATTTGACAATGATCTAGCATCGAGCCTTGGACATTTGTCTATCGATTTGATCAATAGACTAGTAAGAGATGAAACTTTAGAATGTCTAAAATTTCAAAACTTACATACTTATGAATTGTATTCGAAGTAAAATGTCCAATACACCCTTCTTTGGGAATAGTGTAAGATGTCAAGGTATTCAGGATCTCATACATATTGATGTATACGGATCATCTATATCATAGTAAACATTATGGATATGTGATATCTATCGATGATTATGTATGATATGAGATTTCTTCTCTTCACCTAAAGAAACCTTTGAAATGTTCAAAGATTTTATAATTTTGGTTTGGAACCAAAGCCTGAAGGAAGATGAAAATGAATTTGGTCTAATCTAGGTAATCAATACCTATTAGATGAATTCATAATATACCTTATGGAGGAAGGAATATCATTCCTATCTCACTCCTCCTAATGAACCTAAACTCAATAGAGTTGAAGGGAGATACAATTGAATCATGTGTAACATGATTTGATCAATGATGAATTTTTAGCATAATTTCCTCTTAGTTTCCAGGTATATGTGTAGTAGAGACTACGTTATATATCCTTAATAAGATTCCATGCAAGTAAGCTGGAATTGAGCACTAGAGAGTGCTGCTTCATTAGGAAAATAAAGAATGGTATTGGATACCTACTTTATGACCTTGAGATTCTTAAAATATCTCATCTCTGAGAATGTGATTCTTAGAGGTTGAGACTCTTGAGAATCAAGATGAAAATGAAGTATAGGAACTCATTCAATCTTGAGAAGATAATGAGGCTCCTGAAATTGGAAACTAGAAGGATAATTAAAGATGAAACACTAATACCTCTTCAAATGAGTTTGAGGATGGATTCCATGTGTTAGAGAAATCTGACAATGATCAAACTTCATGTGATGAAACTTCTGAAGATCATAGCATGGATAGATGGATGTTAGCGATAAAAGTCTAATGTAGACTTCATATACAAGTGTTGTATATGGACCCTCGAGGATCCACCTATATGGGTAAGACCTGTAAAGGTGTAAATGGATCTTCAAGAGAAAGGGAACCCGATGAGAAGGTAGAGATCTTCAAAGCGCGGTTCGTGGCCACGAGCTTCACACCGAAAGAGAAGACATTGCTTGCGATGAGACTTGCTCTTCGGTGACCATGCTTAAAACCATCAGAATATTACTAACCTTAGCTACACAACTTGACTATTGCATCTTCAAGATGTAAGTCAATATTGCATTCCTCTATGAATACCTCTTTAAGGATATTCACATGAAGTAGCCCCAGGGCTTCATGGTTGAGGAAAGCAAGGTGTGCAAGCTAAGGAATCCATCTATGGACTTAAATAAGATTCTTGAAGTTGGATCATAAGATTTGATGAAATTATAAATGTTATGATTTCAGATAGAATCTTGATGAACCATGTGAAGCTTAGTGAGAGTGCCTTTGTGTTCATCGTGCTAAATGTAGATGATATCCTAATCATTTAAAATGATATAAGGATAATAATAAGTGTTTTATAGACTGGCTATTCCATATCTTGAAATATAATTTCAAAGATACCTCTTAGATCTTAGTTCTGAAGTTGTTCAGGAGCAAAGAGAAGAGGGTATTGGGACTGTCACATTAACAATACATCTTGGACATATTCCATTTTCTGGAAAATTCCAAGAATGGCTTCCATCCCTTAAGATATGGTACTGACCTATCTAAAGGGACATCACCTCAAAGAGTTGAGGAAGTGAATGCTAGAACTACTTGCCCTTGGGCATCAGTTCTGAGAAGCCGATGTGCACTGGATGTGTACAAAAGCCAGATGGCTGCCATGCAGTGGGAGTAGTAAACTGTTACTAGTCCTACTATGGAAATAAAACACTTGGTTGCAGTAATAACAAAATCTTCATAGATGACAAGATTTTTGAGATAGTGATCTCAAAGTCTTATCTTCAAAAGTTTAAGACTTTATAGATAGTGATCTAAAAGGTCTTAACTAAAGATACCTTAGGAGATAGAGATCTCCAGAAATAAGGATATTCTTATAAGGATTATGGAAATACTGGTTATGATAATTGTTAAGCTGTAGTGTCAAGGACACTATAACTAACAAGATTGAGTATTAGTTGCATAAGATGCAACATTCGCATTGGATGCGAGCACTGTTACTGGGGATATGCAAGTGCCGTAAAAGGACTTGGCGTAGTCCCGCGGGAACAGAGTGACTGATCAGCTTACCTAGCTATTTTCTAAATAGCCTATGATTGTCACATGAGTGTGAGTTTAAATTATTAGCCCATTAATGGCTCTTTGGGCTAGTGGGAGATTGCTGGAAATGCGAGCCCACGTCGAGCCATTATGCAATAAATGTTATTGCATATATCATTCCCTGATCTGAAATGAAGAATGAATAATTTGTATAATAGGTCCCTTAGTAAAATTAGGGTTATGTACCATGGCCATCTTAATAATCATGCAGCTGTTGATTCAACTATTGAATCATAGAGGCTGGTGCTTGGATGAATATCTAAAAAGTTAGATTGAGGACTCATCAAGCACCGTCAAATAATTATTAAGAGATGATCTCCAGCCTGACTAGAAGATGGCAATCCTATCTCTGAAGGCTGATATCTGACCGACCTCTTGATGCAGGTCCTCTGCATAGGAATAGAGATTCGGAGGTGTCAGATTAGTTAGGTCAAAGAGTTGACTTAACGAGATCGAGATAACCAAAGTCCTATATCGTATGCTGTCATGATATAGGCACGCATCCTCTGACCGGAGACAGATGTATTACTATATGTCTGAATGTGTACATTTGGCAGACCAATAGGTTGATGACCTAATCAAGGTCTATACACCGGCGCGCTGGTGTGCACATAAGGGCATATGAGTAATACGATCTCTCAAAGGGATCATACATGTTCAAGTACTGAACTGGAAGACATGAGCTCACTCATGAGATATTGGGATGAATCAAATTCCATGCGCATGGTCGTCTCGCTTTGGAAGCTTGACTGAATTTGTAGGTTTGATATATACTTTTAGTATATGATCAAGACCGAGGTATAATATACGCTTTTGGAAAGTGTATGATTGATACCAACTCCCAAATGATCGAATGAGAAACTTACTGATAAAACCATGAAGTAGACAGTATAAAGTTGATCCGATACTTCGGGTTTAGTCTGAGTCTTCCAGTATGCAGGATGTACAGGTATTGGGAATACCTGAGGGTGATTTGATCATAAACGATTGTATAACCATGACGCTTCCATTCCTAGGGAGTGATGAAACGGGTCTGGATTTTAGTGACTCCTCTCAGTAGAGAAGTGATCTGATCTTGGTCCAAGTGTTGGACATTGATCTGAATGTGATTCAGATACAATGAGAAGATTAGATTTACGGTCTTGATTTAATCAAGCATCTATGGGAGGCCCGCGATCTGGATTTGAGATATGATCTCAATATCCATGTCACTATACGTGGAACAATACAATCGCCCTGTCCTTATCTCCAAGTATCTGCGGAGAGATTGCGTTATTCTTGAAGGGTTCAGGAATAATTCCATGAGATCTGAGCAATGAAGAGATCATGATTAAATGTGATTTAATCATCTTAATGTATGAAGAAATTATCCAACATAATTAAATGTGATTTAATTATCATGGATAAGAATAATGTGGATAGAAATATCCAATTATTCATAATATATTATAAATGTGATTTATAATGTATTAGAGAGAGCTAATTATAATTTATATGTGTTGATTAATTATTATGTGTATTGGATACACATTGTGTAATTAATTAACAATATGAATTATATGTTGTTTTGGGTTGTGAATATGATTCACAATTTTTTCCATGGCAAGAATGCAATATTCTCAAAGATAATTGTGAATTATTTTTGAAGAATAAAACCCAATAAATTTGTTGCAAATTAATAGGAGAGAAATCCAAGGAGATATGCAATCTCATGGAAATCCATGAGATTGCTCTCCATTGGGAAACAAGTGGGCGGCACCCAATTCCTATATGGAATGGATGGCCGTCCCCTCTTAATTGCACATGGAGATTCGATCTCCATATGTATTCTCTCCTTATTTGTTGGGATGATTTAGGACTAAATTATATTTGATTTTGTCAAATATATTTTAACCTAAATTTGTTGTTTTTGACAACAATCTTGGCCATTGGATTGACATAAATCAATCTCACCCATTGATTTTATGTGTCCCATGGATTGAGATCCATGGATCCCAAAACCCTATAAATAGAGAGGCATTCCATGCTCTCTCTAGACACTTGCAATATTGGAGCTCTCTCTCTCCCTCATTTCTTCATACACGCCAGCCCTCTCTCCCTCTTTTGTTGGTGGTCGTCCACCATACCCTAGAGAAGGGAATCGTCGTCGCCATCGCCACCGCGCTGCCGCTTCGACGTTCTTCGGTTTCTCTGTCTTCTTGGTGTGCTACGTCCACGAAGGAGACGTTAGATCTCGTGTGACGAGATCAGGAGCAACCATGCTTGGATCATCTTCTTGGATTGCGAGGACAACGCGGTTCATCCCCGCGCTCGCAAGCGGTCTCGCCGACGATCGGACTTGAGACAGGAGGTCTCTTCCTTTAGAGACTTGATCAACCACGCTTCAAGAGGTATTGCATTATACTTGTTGTGGTTATAGATGAAACGATCTGAGAATGGTTCTCAGATCATGTGGTTTCATCGAATAAATTTTTTTTTAAATTCCGCTGCACCGAACAACTAGTACGACTAGTCGTTCTTCGTCGTATCCGATATGACGATCACGCTTCCGTGATGCGCTTGAGGATATTTTTTAACATATCCTTCAAGTGGTATCAGAGCCAGGTTGATGGTTTCGAATATGATTCGAAAAACCGAGGACGACTTGGGTTCGTTAAGGTCGCGAAAGTTTTTATCGCATTTGATTTCGCAGATCTGTTTAGTAAATAAATTCGGCACTGTTTAAATTGTTTAAACACGAATTTAATACTTGGATTTTGTTCCCCATTAAATAAGGAAACCATAGGATCTGAGTTTACGTAAATCGGATTTCGTATGCTCTAGATATGGTTATTTTAATGAACATGTATGCACTGTTACGGGAACTGTAGATCTGAACGTGATTAAAATGTTAATTACAGTTTAGAAACTTGCCTCGAAATGCGTGTAACATCACTTGGGTTCTGTCCTAAATCAAGTTAGCAATCTATGAAAATTGAGTTTGCTTAATTTGGATTTAAATTGATTGAGATATGTTAATTTTAGTGAGTAGGGGTCCTTACTGAAAGTCTGAAATTACATTCCTAATCTAGAACCAAGTGATTGTCAATTAGTGAAATTAATTGTTAATTTCGTGAAATAATCTTGAAAAATATTTGTGAAATATTGAAACATGATTATTTGCCTAATTGACTTGGCCCCAACCAATTAATTGATTAAGATGTGATCTAAATCATAATTGGAAACCACAATCTTTCAAACTTGATGCTTGAATAGGATTTGGGAATTTGTCTAGCAAATTTCCTTATAATAAAAAATGTTTTGATTATTACTATATTGTACAATTTCGGTTGAAGAACCGATGATCATCTCAAGTACAAATTAATCAATTTGGCATTATCCTTTCCCGAGGCGGATATGGTGCCTAGTCGGAGAGCATTGGGGTTGCGGGTTGCAACGTATGTGGTCCGTCCCACTCTCGTTGGTACTGGCCATGACAGCGGGTAGGGCCGGGATAATGTCCGAGAGATTAAGATGTATTTTTATAATTATTAAAATTCAAATTAATACGTATTTTGAGATATTACCATATATATATTCAAGTAAAATAATCAAGTTTGATTGATTGAATTGGATTGATAATTAATTTAATATGATTAAATTGATTATGTCCAATTGAAATACTCTAATATGATTAGAGCTAATAATTCCCTTGGAAGAATTAATTATGTGAATGTGATTCACGATAATTAATTAAAATTTGAATATGATATGGAGGATCACATAAGTGACATCCATGGTCTCCCGTCAAGGCGGAGGGTTCCGTCGCCAGGGATTGCATGTGGGAGACGCCTGTCCGAAGTGACAGCTCCTGTATGCAAGCGCATCTGGATCGGGCTCGTCGCTTCTCGAAAGAGTAAGGACGTATGCGTAGTGACCCCAATATCGGGTCCTCATATTATTGGGGCGATATTGGATTGCGCATAGCGAGTTGTATTCCTGTTGACGGTTGGTTCAATTAATGACGGGTCAACATCGCCTTAGGGGTGGTGGGCCCGGGTGTTAAAGACCAAATTGGGAGATGCAAGTTGGACTTGCAAAGCGGAATGTGTTCCCGCTTCTTTTTATCCGAGTTACAGATTCTCATATTATTGGGATGTAACAAAGATAAGGAAGGAGATCCCAGATCTTGTTGAGATATAATGGTAAGTATATCTCTTACATTGAAAGTGATTAAGGGAATGAACTTTCAATGTTGACAAGGCAAGACAACTTTGATATAAAAATCCTAAATCAAAGTAATATATGTATATTTATATATTTATGCAAATTTCTTATTTCAGATAATCCTTCATTAAAACCCACTCAATACAATACTCAATAATAACCAGTGAAATATCTTGGATTGGACTAAATGATCCAGATATTGTACTTGCAGTTGAACACATAATATAATGTATGTGGTTGCAATGTGCAAGTTTCCTCATAATATTGAGGAATGACAATTAAATAGATAATAGGACTATAACCCTAGGGTTTGTATGTCTCTATAGTATTGATCTCATCGAATGTACTTTGGAAGTAACATGTCGATGATGATCGCAATTGTCAAATAATCCTTATAAAATCAATGAAGATATTCTGGCATGCATATGTGCTCTTGACATTTAATCACGAGTGACATGGTTCTCTGCATCATGCAGAATGGTAGCTCTATAAGAGATGATGTATTCAAAATGTTTGAATACCTACCTGAACCAATGTTTTAAGAGTTTAAATGGATGTAGATGATGAGTGTCATCATTCTACTGTTTATACTCTAGTTATTCATGAAGCTTCATAATATTCATATTGTGCGAATTTAATGAAGCATGTATAAATGTGAAAAACTCTTACTTTGAATTCTTTTTGATTTAAAATAAGAGATCCTCTGTCCTAAGCAATGGTTGCTCATAGATAAAGGGAGCGCAGTGGAAGCATGGGTTGGACCCAAGAAAGAAGGAAAGTCAAAGAGTTGACTGGACTTCTGTGACTTCCATATGACATCCAAAGAGTTGGATGAATGCCAATACTGCAATAAGTTGATGTGTTGATAGTATGACTATCAAGTCTGTCTAGAACCCTTAGAGAAGGAATCGGATAGAGCATCAAAATAATCTACATAAATCATTGAAATTGACTTTCTTATTGGATAAGATAGAGTCTAATAATTGTATCTCAATCTTCTGATGACATTTGCAATAGGTTGCATATGTTTTAGAAGACCAGAAAATTTGATCTTAAGGTCTATAGTTATACACATGGATATTGATGCAGTTGTTGCAACAATCTCTGCTGGATTGATAGACTTGTTAATTTCAGTGGGAGAGCCCTTAGTCTTAGAGAATGTCTCTATGACCTAGACATTAGAATACACTCATTGTTTGTTTCTAAATGTTGGAAATAAACATGAATTCTGGAATGGACCTATCATAAAGAGTTATGATGGAGATATTTCAGATAGTAATCTAAAATCTAGTGGACTCCACTAAATTAGAAAATTAATGAATGGTTCATTGCCATTTCTAAATACTGAAATTAAAACCTTTATAAGATCAATAGGAGGATGAAGATCATTTGACAATGATCTAGCATCGAGCCTTGGATATTTGTCTATCGATTTGATCAACACATCTTTGGCATTTTGAAGAATGATCAGGAGATCGCATTGAAAATCACAGGTTGATATTTGTCAGTTTCTTTATGATGCTATTGTGGTGCTCCCATCATTAATATATGTTAAAAATAGATGATGCGGAAGCAAAAATGATAAACAGAACACAGAATAGAGAAATATAAATATGGAGGAACAATGATTTTTACGTGGAACCCTACTCCCTACGGAGTGGGATGAAATCACGAGAGAATGCTTCAGAGGGCGTATGCGTTCATTGCACTTTCTCCATGGATACTGGAGGTCTGGGGCTCCTTATATAGCCTCTACAGAGCCTCCAAGTCCCACCATTGGTAGATATGGAACTAAACATATGGATGGGGTAAATGGATCCTGGAGGGATCCATTTACCCATCTCCCTCATATATGACGTATACAAACAATACTCGAACACACCCCCTCAAGCTGGAGCATGCAATGCTCAGCTTAGACAAACAGAAAGAAACTCAACTCACAATACATGACACCACAAACAATATCAACTCAACGCACACAACTGTTGTGGTTGAGGATGTTGTTTCTCATGCCGTGCATGTGAGGAGGACGAACGGGCTGGAGTGTGAGTCTACTGAATCTCCTCGTCGGAGAGTATGTGCTCTGAACTGCGTCTGTCAGAGTCACTGCAATTGGAAATGAGTCTCCTCTCGGAGTACTTTGGCCCGCCACAATATGTGGACAACTGCTCCATCTCTGAAAAGGGCCTAATGGAAAAGGCCGTGGAAGTGCAATCCTCGTCGGTGTCCACGGTCGCTGGAGAATGGAGTCTGCTCGTCGGAGAACTGGGTTTCTCCCATCTGGCATAGAGAATGGTACACTACTCTGGAATACCTATGGTACCACATGAAAACCCTTGCCAACATGGCATAGGGAATGGTCCTCCACTTTGGAGTCCCTATGGCTCACATGAAAACCCTGGACGACAAAACAAGAATGATGTGGACCACTGAAAAATGATGGCAAACACGTGCTCATCTAAAAAGACCGCATACTCATGCGTGTCTAAAATTGGAGACTCGAAAACATCTGACGTCGTGTCTGAACACCTGATCTTCTATAGAGTCTGAACAATTTGTCTAGCCTGGAAATACGATATCTGAATCTGAAGAATAAACCTGTGACTCTATATATACTCCTCCTTTCTCCCATACTGGTCGGATTGACATTGTTGACCAAGGTGGGAGAAGACAAGATAATATATAAATATGGAGAAAATTTTTTAAGCCGCTTCAATTTTTTATTCATCTTTTGCAACTCATTTTTTTCTCTCTCTTTTTTGTGAATATTTTGCATACGGCTTTTCTTTGAACGTGCCTTTTTTGTGGTTTTTTTTACAAAGAAACATGGCCCAATTGGGCCTGCCATACTCACACTTTCCTCTTTTTTTAACAACTCCCTCATTTTTTCTGAACACACCCCACAAAAATATTTTTTTAATGCGTGAGCGTGTTTTAGGGTTCCCAGTCATGGGAACCCCCTTCGTATCCCCAAATGTTGGAAACGCATGCCTGGGGAGGCGCGAGGGTTGGGACTCGTCGCGTGCATGATTGAGAGGAGAGGGAGCCCCCCCGATGGCTCTGCAGGAGAGGAGGAACCGACTGGGCTCCTGATACGGTGCAACTAAGAGAGTGATGTCGTGCCACTGTCGCCAAGATAGGCTCACCCGGGAGATGGAGCCGCCGACCCCTTTGGGGTTGCTGCTACTTGCCGCCTGCAAGAGATCTGGGATGTTGCGCCGCATGGAGGTGTTACGCCTGATGTGAGGCACGGAGGTGCGGGAGGCGTCGCTTGCGCCAATGACAAAGAATCTGGGTTGTGGAGCCCTAGAGGATGTGGGCTCGACTGGATCTCACACTTGTGCGAGAGGAGATCAGATGGAGAAGATCGCTGCATGGCGCTTGGTGATCTCTGAGATATGGCGCGCCAATGGGAGCATGGAGCAGCCATCACATGGGTTGTGCCTGGGAAGGGCATCTTTTGCAACCTGAAATTGGAGACGACCTGGGGTTGTTGCGGTTTGGGCAGCACAAGGGGCGGCATGGCTTTGCGCATCGCAAGGAACTATCTGGTGTCGTCTTGGAGAGGGAGGCAGGGTGTGCCCCAGGACGCTTGTAGCCTCGTCGCAAGATGGGTCTGGAGGTTGCACGTAAAATGCGGTTGGGGTTGCGTACAAGACACATGGAGGTTGCGCGCAGGACGGTTGGGGTTGCGTGCAAGATGGGTCTGGATCTGGTGCTGCCAAGGTCTGGGGGTCACTGCCTCCTGGAAGATCTCGAAGGAGCGCCGCCTGCACAAGAATCATCTCATGCCACCTGCACGAGAATCAAGATACAACGAGCAAGGATAGGGTTTCGAAAAACCCTTCAACTTGAACGAATAACACGATCTTCGTAAAAAAATAGTCTTCAAGAACTAAACACCATATTCAACTCTCGAATAGAAATAAGAATATGAAAACCTCGAGAATCAAACCCGCTCTAATACCGTGTTAAAAAATAGAGGACGCGGAAGCGAAAATGATAAACAGAGCATAGAATAGAGAAATATAAACATGGAGGAACAATGATTTTTACGTGGAACCCTACTCCCTACGGAGCGGGATGAAACCACTGGAGAATGCCTCAGAGGGTGTATGTGTTCATTGCACTTTATCCATGGGTAAAGGAGGTTTGGGGCTCCTTATATAGCCTCCACAGAGCCTCCAAGTCCCCCATTGGTAGATGTGGGACTATTGGATCCTGGAGGGATCCATTTACCCATCTTCCTCATATATGACGCATACAAACAATACTCTAACAATATAGAATACTCTGACCTCCATAATCATGAATAATTTTTTGGTTGAGAAGTGCTGAAATCAAGTGCAACAAGGGGAATGGACCATTGAAGTTTATCTGCTAGTTGTGATAAATTTACCTTCGGCATGTCTGAAGAGTGATAAGGAAATTGCATTTTGAACTTGCAAGTTCCATTATATATTGCAGCTTCCTGGGTTTTATATTGACTGTACAATTTCATTTTTAGAGACTTGTCATTCAACGATTTTTCTGGAGATCTTCCTAGTTCATTTGGTTCTTTGACACACCTTCATGGCCTGTAAGTGGAAGATCAACACTCTCTTATATTGGTATCTTTATCATTGTCTTGAGGTGTTTTTTTCTTCAACTTGTGCACGCAATCAGTTACATGCAACAGAATCAATTCACAGGATCAGTGCAATTTCTTTCCCATCTCCCACTAAGCATCCTGTAAGTTTCTGTGCGGTAAATGCATGTTCACGGGAAATACCGGTTCAACCAGATACTTTCTACCTAGTGTATTTGCGAATGAATTGTGAAGTTCCATTTCACACATTTGCAGTAATATTGAGAACAACAACTTCAGTGGCATCATCCCAAAAGAGTTTGCCAACATTTCTAGATTGAAGTGAAGTTTTCTGTCATTATCACGTTTTGTGATTTCTCTAGAAGTCTTGCACTTTTCATTAACTGAAGTTGTTGCATCACCTACAGGATTGGTGGAAACATGTTTCAACCTGGATACGCACTCCCCCTTGATCATGGCAATGATAATGCACGCAGTCTTCATCTACCTCCACACACTGTAGATACAACAGTTATCCCAAGTACTTTGGGACAGTCATTTGAGCCATTTGATAACAGTAATAAAAGAAACTTGGTTAAGGGAGCAACGGCTGGTACTAGTCTGCTTTTGTTAGCTATTTTTGCGATCATATTTCTGATAATGCTCAAAAGGAGACGTCGTCATAGAAGACCAAAAAGGTTCAAACATATTAACCACACTTCCCATGCTCTTCCCATATCTTTCTCTAAAGGTAGTGTATTCTGTTAGCAGAATTTATTTTTCACTAACTTTTGCAATCCTTGCAGTTTTAGACTTCACATATTTATAGTTACTACTTGCATGCATAAATTTACATCAGATATATTGTTTCTTCTGTTCGGGTGTTGGAATGCATTTTGATCAATTTCTTAGACATGTTTTCTGCAATCATCTGATATTATGTATTCATAAAATAATAGATTAGAGTTAGTTTGTTTCCTCTGTTGCCTGGTGAAAAAGAAACCAAACGTTAAATAGTCGTTTGTCGGATGGAAACCGAGTAGATCCCCATAATTCTCACATTGCCTTCCATGTCTGTATATGTAACTTGTCTTTCTCCTTTTCATCATGGCAGAAAATATAAAAACTTGGCCTTCCTGGAGGTCTGGGGATTCCTATGACCTTGTAATCATCCCCTCCACCTTGGAGGGTTTGATGTCATACATAGTATGAGAGCCTCAATTTATGTGAAATTGAGGTCTTCTCTTCTTTGAGCTCATTGGTTTCTGTGCAGTGTTCTTTGGTTTCCTTCACTCATCACCATCCTTATTCTCCAGCATTAAGTACCCATTGTTGTGGGTCCTGCTCATTGCTAGATATACCTTGGAGCGGCATTGTGGTCCATCTTGGGTGGTGCCTCCCTTGAAGCATCTTTGGTTTCAATGCAAGTCATGTTTTAGTGCTTCCCACTGATGCCCCTGTGAGGTATCTGTACAGATCTATTTCCATCGAGTTATTGGTAAAAATCTACTTCCTTAAGTGTATTGCCTCCTTTTCGAATGGGCATCCAAGACGATTTTGTTCAAGCATCACCACTGCAAGCGGCAGCACATCTTCAATGAGCATCCATTCATATCTGTTAGCACCTCTGCAATTGCCTATGCTATTAGTTGTTTCTTTCCTCTGAGAGGATCATGCATGTATTCTTTTTCCTTGCTCTTTCTTTGTTATCAGATAGCAACATGCTGGAGTGTGTTTTTTTGGTGCTTTTATGTATGTCGGCTAAAGCTAAGGTCACCGAGATTGATATTAGACGTATTTTAAAGCTGAGGAATCAACATGTTCAAATAACTTCCGTTAATATCGATTCAGAGTTGTTTTGAAGATGAAGAATCAACATGTTCAGACATTTCTGAAGATGGAGAATCAACATGTTCAGTCACTTCTTTTAAATTGGCCAGAGTAACATGGTTTGCTGCTGTGGAAATCTTTGCTGGATAGGGAAAGATTGGGTATATTGAGTCAAGAAGCCCAAACTCCATATAAATGTTACCTTGAAGATACTCATTTTAAGATTTTTTCCTTCAACATCCGAACTCTTTAAAAGAAGACTAAATGCAATATGTGGATAATTCTTGAGAGCGTATAAGGTCTAAAAAAAGAATGTGCACTATATTAGTTGACTAGAGAGATTTACACTCTTCGAAAATGCTAGATGTCTATTGCATCTTGCTATATTGCGTTGAAGTTCAAATGGAAAAACCTAAATTATGATTTTAAGGCTCGGATGTGTTACTCTTGTTGGAGTATACCATCCACTCATGTTTAGTCCCACATCCACTATCTGTGGGATTCCGGTCTGTCTGTGGAGCTATATAAGAAGTCCCACAACCCCTGTACTCATCGAGAAATTCTAATAGAAGATCTAGCCCCTTGAGACCTTCTCCCGTGGTTTCATCTCACTCCTTAAGGAGTAGGGGTCCACGTAAATTCTCAGTGTTCTTGATGTTTGTTGCTCTTGATCTGTTTATTACTTCCGCTTATTTATTTTCAACATGATATCAGAGCATGCTGATTTTAGGATTTTCATTCAAGATTTTATTTTTAGCATGCAGAAATGAAAATTCTAAGATGGATGTGTGGACATACACGTAAAGATTGGATTCGGAATGATGCAATCAGAAAGAAAGTTGGTGTAGCTCCGATCGAGGATAAGATGCGAGAAAACCGCTTAAGATGGTTTGGTCATTTGCAAAGAAGGTCAACTGATGCACCGGTTAGGAGATGCGAGTGGTGGGATGTTGAGCCGGCTAAGAGAGGGCGAGGACGGCCCAAGAAGTGTTGGAAAGAGACTATACAAAGGGATCTTAGTTTTTTGGATATAAGTCCAAGATTGACCCAAGATAGATCTGAATGGAGGCGAAGAATCCATGTAGCCGACCCTACTTAATTGTGGGAAAAGGCTTTGTTGTTGTTGTTGCATTCAAGATTTTATTTTTAGTATTTTGAATTTTGGAATTTTGTTCCACAAATTTCTTGTCCAAGTTTCCGAGATCTGCCGGTTATCGTTTTTGCACTACAATATCGCAAGTGTGCCGCGGTGTTTTACAATAACTAGATCTGATTACTAAGAATTTGGAAACGTAAGTGGTGTTGATGGGTTCCCCTTCCCAAGGAAACATAGGCAACCTACATCGAGCATGCCATCTCCATAAGCATTGTAAAAGAACCCTAAATCCATGGTACCCATATTTGGCTCAATAAAAATCTAGCATATTTTCTGAACCCTAATGATGAAGATATTTAAGGCACAGGATTCACCACATTACAGATTTTCATCTACAAGCACACACCAATAGTAACACCTCTCAGGAAGTTCTACTGTCTCCTCATAAGATGCGGCGAGGAAGCAACCATCTCCTCATAAGATGCGAACGCTATCAATGAATACTCTACAAAAGTTAACTGCATACGTCGTGGAGCGTGAATCATCCGAAGTACCTTCATCACTCTCTTCAGCCACTGCTCGGCCTCATCTGATGTCCTACTGACTTCTCATAGGAGTCTGCTGCTGTTGAAGATCGGTGAGGGCGGTCAGTATGCACTCTAAATGACCCGTCATCTCCTGACCAGCTCTAGTGTCATGGTTTTGTATAAGAACAAATATAATTAATCATAATAGTTGATGTTCGCTGATATTTTTAATTGTGATTTCTTCTTGGTATAATATATGATGTGACGCCCTCGGAGTTGGGCACCTGTTTACGCGGCATTCGTGGTATTACATTCATGACATTACATTTATTAAAGATCGCATTAAACAGTGAAATTTGAGGGAAATTTTTCATATTGGCTATTTGCATATGACATTCAAATCAATATAACAAACACAGAACCAACAATGACAAGTGCCACCAACATTTCATTTAATTTATTTCCATATTTTTATACAACATGTACAAAAGAGGCTGACAGTGTATACTTGTATTCCAAAATATATACAGAAGAGAAAGAAAGCTTTTACATTATGAACTGAACAAAAAGTAATTGTACCGTCTGTTATATACCCGGGTGCTTGGAACCATCCACCAACTATTGATATGCAGGTTGCTTGCCTGCCACGCATGAAAGGTAGAAGAGGCATCAACGAATGCCGGTACTTCCAAAAAACTTATTAAAATAAACATGCATTTATAGTGGTTGAAAAAGAAACAAGTAGTAAGGCATAATCATTCTACTTGCTATGAAGAAGATTTTCAAGCTACTTTAAGGAAATGTCCCCAAATTTAACCACTACCTTTTTTATCATATTTTTATATAGTAGTGTAATGGCTCATAAGTATAATTTCTCCATTTTCCCTTAGCCTTTCTTATATATAAATTATATATTAATTTATGACCTATATGTAGATGTTATTTTCTTGTCATTGAGATCAGGTTATGGATCTTGATAAGAATTTGGTGAGGTGATGCTTTATTTAACTCTTAGTTTATTGATGATGGAAAAGATAATATTCTAATCTGATTCTCAATTCTATCTATCTTTTTAAGTCTAGTGGATAGTCTGTGGTCTTGGTCTATGTGTGACCTCACACTATGACTTTAAGGCGTGAATAAAGCCTTAGGGTTGGAGTGCCTCCATAGGCATGCGGTGTTGTGTAATGCACCCTAACTCAGTTCCCAACACGTTCACTAACTTAATTATAGTCAAGTCTAGTCAACACAACTTATAATTGACTTCATCTCTTAGACAAGATCCATTATGCTTCTTTCTGAGTTTAACTTTAAACTGTAACTCTTTCAAATATAACCCTTGATGATTCAGATGTAGACACAAATGATTCGGATGTAGCATCGCCAAGTCTGTTGGCGGAAAGTAACCAAAACTCAAGCGGTGAGGAAGTCTCCTAAGAGACTCTTCCATCTCACCCTCTAATTGAAAGTGTTGTCCAATAGAGGGATATGTCTATTTCAAAACTATGCCACTGAGACGGGTGAGAGAGAGACTCTCCGGAAAAGTCATTCTAGAAATCGGCCCGACTAGTACGGGCAAATGAGCTTGTACAGAAAAACTAAAATCAAGGATCCCCCGCATGAGTATCCTAAAATAGAGGGTCAACAGACTGGTCAAAAGTTGGGATCCCAACGATGCGTAAAAACACTACGAGCTCGCGTAAAAACCGTAGGGAAGATTGGAATCCTATACCCGTGCACTTGGCGATTGTTGCCCTAACTGGGCTTCCTATCTCCTGCCCAGTTGAGGATCACCGCACCCTTGCACGGTTATATGTAAGAGTCACCATGACCGACACAATATTGATTAATCATCACTGTTCCTCGACGTTTCACTTAATCATTGATTCCCAACCATTTTTCTTGATCATTGTTTTCCAACATTTTCATTATCTTAACTACTCATCCTTTCTTAATTCTTCCTGTGATCAAGCTTTACAGATCTTTAAGTGTTTTGTATGTAACTTACTAATGTTGATCTATACTTAGTAGAGTACTCTTAAGGGATTACTTAATTTTTTTGTAGTCATGCATATCCTTTTTGAAAGCCACAGTTAAGAGCGACATTTTTTTGTGTAATGGAAGCACTGATATCCACTTTGGTGCTTTGTCAAGACAAATAAAATGTATGTTAAGTATACTGATGTATATTATTATTCATCTTATTCTTGTTGGGATTGAGATGTATTTTATTACTTATATAGTGTACTGATGCATATCTAGTGTAACCCTAGTATTAGATATATACATAGCGTGATCTTTCCCTATCTGGTTATTATCTCTTTGTGTGTGTGTATAAATGAGAAGATATTCAATCATGATTGTCATTATGTAACTAGATTACTTGTATGGTGAGTGCTAGAGACAATTATCTATTACTGAAGTTTTATATAATAATATTGATATGAACTTCCAAAAATCAAACTGTTTCCTTTTGACTATCAGAAACATAATGTCTCGAAAAAATATTTATTTGCATTAAATCCGAAGAGATCACAAAGCATTGGATTCTACTATAAGTAAATGCAATGTACATGAACCTCTCCTAAGAAAACATGCTTTAACAATTAGCATCCTGTGCATTAAACATTATGGTTACTACATTTAATTCAAACAAATTCATATTCATAGTATGTTAACAAGTCTGGCTTGATGACCCTTCTAACAAAATCTGAAAGCATTTAAGCGTAAGAACAAATTAGAGTCCCCAACAGTAAAGTCAACACTGAATAACTCCATCTATGTCCCGGTTTACCTATAACATATTATATTGAATTCTGTATTTGATAGGTCAACTAACATGCAGTGGAAGGTCACTTTCTGAATGCCTCTCTGTTACACAAATCTCTAATTTTACAACATTTTAAATTTTTGGTAGTGGTAGCAGGAAGCTTTGTTGAACATATATAAATATTTACATAAACCACACACACACATATTCAGTAGCAATATATATAGCAGAAAACCGAATTTTATAAAATTTTATAGATTGTAAAATAATCCCTGGAACTCACTGATTTACTTGAGAAACCATAAAACATAATTTGGCACAAAAATCCAAGTCTCCGTTTCCTAGCAAGACTTCAGATCTGAAATTCTAGATTCAAAGATTTAGTTCATGCCCAAATTTATACTCTCACTTTTTTTGTTACATGCAAGCCATTATCTCTAACTTCCAAGGCATGAATTATATGAAATATGCAAGTATGACAACAAAAGAAATGGCTTAGATTGTACATGCAAGGCAGTAATTTGGAAGGGAAAGAGATTGCACCTCAATTTGCCCCAAATTGAAGATGAACATGTATGCAGGAACTTGATCAATTTCTGGACAGCAGTTGAGCAAGAGAAGAAAGAGCAATTTGGAGGAGAGAGCAGTTCTCACGTTGGAAGATTATGGGGGAGATTTGGAGGAAATATAAGGAAAAGAAATTTGGGAATTAGGGAAGAAATGGGAAGGGAAATGGGGAGTTACAATTGAAAAGGTCTTAAATAGGAAGAGAAGGAGGGGAAATAGTAGGAAGCTTCCTACCGCTCTTTCAATTACAACATCCATGACATCATTAGGCTGACATCAGCCTGTTGATGGTCATAATTCCTCTTTTCTTTTTTTAAAAGCTGACCTGGAGCACTGTATTACTGTAGCAAATTTATTTATTTATTTATTTTGACTCATTTATTTGAGATGTTAAAGAAAGTTCGTATTCGCGCCTTGAAAGCCAGATTTTTGACGTGCAATCTTATTTTGATCGTCTATGAATGACGATTAAAATGAGTATAATATCGATATATTTAGATCGGGTTTGGATGCCCGAAATTTTTGAGATATGATTGTTGTTTATGGTTAAATTTTGTGAAATTAAAATACCAAATGATCTTTGATTGACGAACGTTCAATTTCATTGGTCTTGTTTTGTCGAATCGGATTTTATGATGATCTTGATTTATTTCGTGATTTCCGAATTCGTATCGCGGCTTTTTCGGGCACATTTCGATGCAATTGATTTTTTTGTAGATTTCGTCCGAACGACTTTTGTTTTCGATCAGTTGATAGATTTAATTTATTTAATATTTTTTGATAACTTTATTGGGATAAATGATGAGTCGGGTTCGGGATTGTGTAGATTCAGATGTTACAAATATAGAAACTAAAGGGAGTCTCATCTTGTAACTCGAGTCAAGGTTACTATTTGATTTGTTTAAATTTTATTTGGCCATAAAATCGCAAAATATTTTGAACCCATAAAAACCTCAAAGGGAAAATAAGCCATATCCTTTTAACATGTATATAATTACATGAGCTTGTTTTAATGATTACCTGAGAAAAGTTGCAGATATCGTACCCACCTATCCGCTTCAGTCTCCCACGTCTCATCTTCGACGTCATGTCGGTGCCAAACACCTTGACTAATGAAATCTCCTTGCTGCGAAGTTTCTTCACAACGTTGTCTAGTATCTGCATTGGCCTCCCTCATATGTCAAATTTGGCTCCATGTTAAGATTCTCATAGCTGATGACGTGTCGAGGGTCGTGCACATATTTCGTCAGATTTTATACATGAAAAACATCGTGAATTCCTGAAAGATGTGGAGGGAGAGCTACTCAGTAAGCCACCTTCCCTACTCGAGCCAGAATCTCAAATGGACCAACAAATCGCGGTGCCAGCTTGCCACGAACTTCGAATCTCTGCATTCCTTGATAGGAGATACTTGGAGAAATACACAATCTCCCACCTGTAATTTACAGGAATGTCATTAGTATGAGCTTAAATTAAATTTGTAAAAGGAGTAAGAGAAGAGGATTGGATACCTAAAATTCCAAATCTCTCCTCTGATGATTTGCATAACTCTTTTGGTGGTTCTGCTCCGTCAGAAGCCTTCGTCTCACAAGATCAACAACTCTCACAGTCTCCTCCAAGAGATCCACGAAATAGGGAGCATGATCACCTACCTCACGCCAACTAAGAGGTGTGAGGCATCTTCGCCCATATAGGGCTTCAAATGGTGCCATGCTGATATTGGAATGATAATTGTTGTTGTTGTATGTGAATTCAATAAATTGTATATGGTCCTTCCAGGACCCTTTCCACTCCAAAGTACATACGCGAAGTAAATCCTCAAACATCTGTATAGTGCGCTCGCTCTGTATGTCGGTCTGCGGATGGTATGCAGAAATCATCTTCAGTTCCGTTTGTAGTGCTGACATGAACCGGTACTAGTAATGCGATGTAAACCTCGAGTCTCTATCAGATACCACCTCGTGTGGTATACCATGAAGTCTGATGATATTCTGCACATATAGCCCGACCAATCTGGATGGAGTGTAAGTCATGGTGACAAGTATGAAATGGGTTTGCTTGATCAACCTGTCAACAACAACCCAGATAGAATCATGGCCACCTGGTGTCTTCGACAATCCTATAGCAAAATCCATAGAGATACTCTTACACTTCCATTCGGGAATGGGGAGAGACTGTAATAGCCCTGGTGGTCTCCTGTGCTTGACCTTGACCATCTGACAGGTCATGCATATGCTAACATGATGTGCTACATCGCGCTTCATCCCATCCCACCAGAAATATCAACGTAGATCATGATATGCCTTCGTGCTGCTAGGATGGATAGACCACCATGGGCTATGTGCCTCATCAAGAATGTCGCTACGTAACTGCTCGTCGTTGGGCATAACAACCCGACTTGCCTTCCATAAAATAGACCCCATCACAACAAAATCATCAACCTCGTCATTGACGGTGCACATGTATCTATCTCGAATCCAAGGATCTGTCTTCTGACCTTCGATAATGCGATCCCAAAGACTGCTAAATCGTAGAGGTACGGCGATGGATATGGAAGAACTCTCCTGAGGATGCCAATCAGTCAAAGCTGTGAGCATATCCCATGTGTATAGCCAATTTGTCGTACCCTCTGCATGAGCTCTCATGCTAAGCGCATCTATCACAATGTTTTCCTTACCTGGATGGTAAGAGATCGTACAGTCGTAATCCTTCAATAGCTCGAGCCACCTGTGTTGTCTCATGTTTATTTCCTTCTGATTAAATATGTACGTCAAGCTCTTGTGATCAGTTAAAATATCGAAATTAACCCAATAAAGATAATGGCACCAGGACTTTAAGGCGAGTACAACTGCAGCCAACTCCAAGTTATGGGTGGGGTAAGTCCACTCATGTGGTCTCAACTATCGTGATGCGTAAGCAATTACATGACATCTCTGCATCAATACCACTTCTAAACCATCTCCAGATGCATCTGTGTAGACTGCATAATCTTGGGTACTTGAAGGAAGAGCACGAATAGGCAATGTAGTTAATCTTTCCTTCAGTGTCCTAAAGGCATGCTCACATGAATCATCCCAGATGAATGAAACTCCCTTCAGCGTCAATCATGTCAGAGGGCGAACAAATTGAGAAAATCTGCTGACAAAGCGTTTGTAATAGCCCGGTAATCCAAGGAAGCTCCGAATCTAAGTAACTGTCTTGGGCTGCTCCCAAGACATGACTGCCTCAATATTCGCAAGATCAACAGCAATACCTGCTCTAGAAATGACATGCCCAAGAAATGCGACTTGGGACAACCAGAACTAACACTTGCTTAGCTTAGCATATAGCTTGTGCTCTTGTAATGTGTCCAAAACAATCATTTGATCATTCGCATGATTCCATTCATTTATGAGCACATTATCAATGAACACCACCACAAACCTATCCAAATATGGACGGAAAATCTTGTTCATCATATCCATGAATGTTGCAGGTGCATTGGTGAGATCAAACAACATCACCACAAACTCGTAGTGTCCACAACGAGTCCTGAAAGCCATCTTCAGAATATCTGACTCTCGAATCCTTAGTTGATAATAACCTGAACAAAGATCGATCTTCGAGAACACCGAAGATCCCTAAAGCTGATCGAATAAATCATCGATACGCGACAATGGATAACAGTTCTTCACCATTCTCTTGTTCAGTTGTCGATAATTAATGCATAACCTCATCGATCCATCATTCTTCCTGATAAATAGAATTGGAGCAACCCAAGGTGAAGTGTTCGGTCTCACGAATTCCAAATCAAGCAATTCATGCAACTGCACATTCGGCTCTCTCAACTCAGCTGGTGCCATACGGTAAGGTGCCATAGAGATCGGTTGTGTATCTGGTAGTAATGTGATCTCGAACTCGATCTCTCTTAAGAGGTAATCCTGGTAGCTCATCAGGAAGCACATCTGGGTAGTCTGATACTACACAGATGCCCTGTGCCATCGGCTTATGATCGGATGTCTCTCTAACAAATGCTAGATAGGAATTACGTCCCTGATCAACAAGTCTCCAAGCTCGCAATACTGAAATGTACTCCATTTTGGAGTCATGTAATATACCCTCAAAAGTGAACTCGTGTAAATCTGGAATCCTGATGACAATTGTCTTCCTAAAGCAATCAATAAGAGCATGATGAGCTGATAATCAATCCATGCTCAAAATCAAATCAAACTCATAAAGTTGTAGTAGAAGACAATCTGTGATCATCTCGTGGCCGTCAATTAGTGCTGGCAAATGCCCGACTATCAATGAAATGATAAACAACTGGCCACCTAGCCCACGGATGTGATATGAAGAAGATATAGTCAATGTGACTCTTCCCAAAGAAGCTAGCAATATCGATGCTAGGAAAGAATGAGTCGTTCTAGAATCAAATAAAGCATGTAAAGGTCGGCCCAAAACTGAGACCATACCTTTCACCACAGTAGCTGCTGGACGAGCCTGCTCCTCGGTCACTGCTTGTAATTGACCCTGCTTGGTTGGTGCAGTTCTGCAACATACCACACTCTATGTCTATCTCAACCGATGCCTCATGAAGTTGGAGTTCCTGCCACGGGAACTCCATGTATGTTGTGCCTGTGACGATTGTGGATGTAGGCGAGGCTCACCAGATCTCTGGGGACAATGATACCGGTAATGTCCCCATGTCATGGCACAAATAACATTGGACTGGTCGGATAGAGGGAGTGGTCGTGTTCGTGCTTTGAGTTTGTCCTGTTGTGGGTTTGTCTGTTTGCTACGACCCAGATGGTCGAGCGGAATATGTGCTACGTCTGGCTAGTGCTCCTCCTAAGGTAGTTGGTGGAAATGAGCCAGCATCGCCTGAAAATGCTGAACTTGTTGGCCGGAATCATCTGGCTGACCTCTACTGTTGGAATGGTCGACGTATCGGCCCAACTGGTCGTTGTGATCTAGGTGTCGCTCTAGATGAGCCCCCACAATGTCTCTCTCGGATGTCCTCGAACTTCTTCGTTGCTTTAGTAGTCTCAGAGGTGGAAGTGATGTGTAATCCGGCCAGCTTCTCCTATACCTCATCTCGCATACCTCTAATAAACTTTTCCAGATTCTCATCTGGAAATGTGGTGGCTGTTGGAGTGTGTCGCGACAACTCGGTGTATCTGATGAAGTAGTCTCTGGCTATCATACATCCTTGATGAAGCTCTGCAAACAAACAACGCTAGGACTCCTTCCACTTCGCAGAAAAGAAGCGGGATCTGAATCTCGTCTCGAAGTCATCCCATGTAGGCTCGCGGCCCAACTCAGAAACTATTGCATCCCACCACCTCTCTGCAAAATCTATCAGTGAATACTCCATGAAAAAGTCTTTCGCTACAAGTTTTGCTTTCAACATGTCAATAGAGCCATCTGGAGATTGCTTCGTAATGAAGTCCCATCTGCAGGCAACAAGTTTGGTTCCCTGGGGACACTGTACAAGATCCCATGTTCCTATAGAATTGAGAGCGTCCATTTGTTCATTCATAGCCTTTCGCCATCCAGAATCCTGCAGTGCACTATGATGGTCTCTTGGAACAGAAATTGCCATAAGAGCATCTGCATATCTTTTGTTAGAATATGAT
Source organism: Ottelia alismoides (assembly GCA_037367405.1). Classification (NCBI taxonomy): domain Eukaryota; kingdom Viridiplantae; phylum Streptophyta; class Magnoliopsida; order Alismatales; family Hydrocharitaceae; genus Ottelia; species Ottelia alismoides. The sequence continues at coordinate 275,941 of JAZKJV010003006.1, read as the reverse complement.
AAGCTATTGGTGGACGTGAAATGAGACATAGGATGAAGGGTACATTGCCTCTTAGTTTTGCGCAGAGAGATGTAGAGCTCTTGAAGATCATTCGGGGTAGTATTGGGGGGAGCACTTGAAGATGGCATATTCTCCCGCAATAAAGGAACATGAACAAGAGTAGAAACATGTTTTCTTTTATACACAATAGGTGGAGAAAGAATATCTAATGGTACATCTAACACAGCTTGAGTAAAAGAAGCTAGTTTGTTCGAAGAAGGTGACATCGACAGATATGTGATAGCGATGGCCAAAAAGATCATAGGATCTATACCTTTTTTGAGTTTGAGAATAACCAAGAAAAACACATTTAATCGCACACGGAGATAACTTGTCGACAATATGAAATTATGAACAAATGTTGTGCATCCAAAATCCGCAGAGGTAGAGCAAAGGATGGGGTCATTTGCGTATAGTAAGCAAAAGGGAGTGAAACTATTTAGGGATGCAGAGGGGACTCTGTTTATAAGGTGGACAATAATGAGTATAGCATCTCCCCAATATGTCTTGGGAACCTTCATTTGGGTAAGTAGAGAGGGGGCAATATCAAGGAGATGTCTTAGTTTCCTTTCATCTACCTCATTCTGTTGGGAGGCATACAGATAAGAGGTTTGATGGAAGGCATCCTGAAAAGCAAAAAAAAGATGTCAAATCATTTTGTGTAAATTCCAATGCATTATCAGAACAAAAAAATTGAATAGTAGTGGGGAAGATATTTTTACATAGTGAAAGAAATTCTTGATAATATTATTAATTATGAACATTCCTTTAACAAGAAGACTCAAGATGATCGATTGTAGTCATCCACAAAGACAGCAAAATATCTATGACCAGTTAGAGTTTTTATTGGACAGGGCCCCCAGATATCACAATGGATAAGAGAAAAAGGAGTACGGCGGCGAGACTCGGTTCTTGCGGGAAAGGATGCTATATGATGTTTCCCGAATAGACACCTCTCACACTCAAACGGTTTGAGCATAGATAATTCAGGGACATAATGGAGAGGGCCTTGATAGAAGGATGACCCAGACGAAGGTGCCACCGAAGAGGATCTTTAGACAATGAGACAACACCAACAAAATTGGAATCAGAAGAGATGTCGAGATAATAGAGGTCGTTCCTCTCGTGCCCCGCCAAAAATCTACCTCGTCTAGATGTCCTGAAAATAACAACAGAACTCGTCAAAGATAACACGACAGTTAATTTCACGGCATAGTTTTTGTATATATAAAAGACTGAGAGGAAAGGCATGGGCACAATGAACATCAGGCAGTGGCAACTTGGAAGAGAAATCAATGGTACCGAAAACGGTAACTGGGCAATAATCCCCTTTAGCAACTCGAATGATCTTCGCAGAGGAAGACGATTGGGAAGACGTGAATAGACTTCCTTCTCCCGTCAGATTGATAGAGGCGTCAGAGTCAATAATCCATGCATGTTTAAGGCAAAGACAGAATTTGCTATTGGACCTGAGGTAGTATCTAGGCTAGCAGTAGAAGCAGAGGCAATATTGTTGCCGGCAAAGGAAGTAGGGTCTTGCAGCAGTTGTCGCAGACAGGCATATTCAGAAACAGTAAATGGTGTTTGTACCCCTCTAGTTTGCCGAGCAAATGTATCTTCAGTTGCACCATAAGATGCTTCATCATAGACATTGTTGGCATTAGGTGGCATGCCAAACGTTGCCCAGCAACGGTCAAAAAAGTGATTTCGTCGTCCACAATACACATATACTGGATAACGAGCAGTAGAAGAATCACGACCACATCCACAGTCACGTTCACATCCGGATTCACGACCACGTCCACGTCCATAATCACGACCCTGTCCTCCTTAATAGTGTTGACGCCCTCTGTATCTTGAGGAGGTACAATGAGATGTCGTCTCTGTGGATGCGTGGATGGTAGACACTGCTGAACTGGAGCCTCTAGCTCCTGTAGTCATCCAAAGATGGTCTCAAGGGTGGGTAGAGTATCAACCATCAGAAACTGATCTTTCACAAGCTTATATTTTGGATTCAGAAACAGACCTCAAAAGGATAAAATACATAAATGCCCTTATGGAGTTACTATTGTAATCTCTAAAAATTACAAATAAATAGCCGTCATCCTAGTTACCCAGGAATATGTATCGAAATAAGCAAAGCCTTCCTTTCTTGAAACCCAATCGGCAAAAAAGTTTATCCTTATAATTATCCATGGATTGGTCTGGCCTTAACTTTCTTTTAGAGGTCCTCTTGCACCGACTAGTTGAACACCTAGTTGGTAATTTGATTAATTATCACCTGTCAGTAGAAATGGTAAAAGATAATCTGTTTCTAATGGCATCCTTCCAATGCTTTGCTTTCACAACATCATGGTCGGTAAGGGGATCGAACTCGATCTAGTAAGCAATAAAATCACTTTTCACATTCTTGTTGACTTTAGATCGTTTGCTCCTCTGATGCTCATATTCAGTATTATCGGATTATGGGTGACATGCACTGGCCCCTACATTTGCCATCATTTCCACTTGATCAGGAATGGAACTGCATGTCCACAGGGGTAAAGAGGAGAGGACCGGGGGAGATGTTGTGTCTTTCACTGCAGTCAAGACGAGATATTTATTTCATTCTCAAGGTTATATTTATGGTAGGGAGATTCACTCAACGATTGTAAATTCTTGTAATCAAGAGACATGATCAATGTCTTTATTAATTCAACTCTTAATGGAATCCATAATTATACTAGGCTAGTCTGTGGTTGAAAACAGAGATCCGAACATGGCCCATCCAAACATGTGTTAAATTAATCCAACCAAATGGAATAGTTGGACAAAACCTCCATTAACATGTGCTCGGAAATCATTACACAAGCTATTCAACGGTTTAGAGCTCTTAGTTATGGCACTAAATATCCCCCACCGAAATGTTTCCCCAAAGAATATTCCCTCCGAATTGTTAGGTTAAATGAATATTTATGTAACCATTCATTTACTTTTAACATTTTATTGATTCCAAATATATGCATTGATTTGACATCAACTCCTGTGTCAAGCGCGTTTTGCACTTCATGGCTATCAGTGGTATGCAGTCAGCTGTTATTCATGTAAATCAACTATGTCTAATTTCAGTCCTTCAAAGTGCCTTTTTTGTCACCAGAGGACCAAGATAACTCTTTGGGGTCTGCTTGCTTGTCTGCGAGGATATCTCCTCCTGTGCTTCACACAATATCTGAGAAAGTTTCGGGAAGAATAAGCAATCCAAGAAGATCTGGAAGTCCATCATTTGCAACAATGCACTACTCTGCTTTGAATCTGTCAATAGCTACCAATAGTTTTGGTGAAGAAAATCTTCTCGGGGGAGGATCCACATCTCATGTTTACAAAGCCGAATTTCCGGATGGTCAGGTACTAATAGAAGATATCAGATTCGGTTGACTGAGAACTTTTTAAAAGCGATGAAGCATCATGAAGTACTTTACTTGCTGCAGACATCCTGCCATTATGTTTCTTGAACTTTTTCTACTGACCAGTCCATATTAATGAAGTTCATAATGATGACCCAACCCTTGATTCATTTTTTGTGAATTTACTCCTCTATCAGATATTTGCTGTGAAGAAAATTGATTTGGCTGCGACAACCATCAATCAAGAAGATGAGTTCCTTGATTTGGTTGCTTGCATCTCTCGTTTAAAGCATCCAAACATTCTGGAGATTCGTGGCTACTGTGTGGAGGAGGGTCAGCATATTCTTATCTATGACTACTTCAGCAACGGCTCTCTAGATGAGGTATTGCATATCAGCCACGACTGTCAGGAGACTTTAGCTTGGAAAGCACGTACAGAGATTGCACTTGGCATAGCTCGTGCTCTGGAGTACGTTAACTTTGAACCTGATGCTTTGTCATTTATTTCCCATTTATTATGTACTGAGAATTTGGTGTAAATATGAGCTTAAGAGATTCATTCCTTCTTCCAAGCACGTCGTAATGAAATTCTCTCTTCCTTGAACACTGGCAGATATATGCATTTGACTTGCTCGCCTCCAGTGGCTCATGGAAATCTACATCCTAGAAATATTTTGCTCGATGATATGTTCGTGCCCCATGTTGGTGACTTTGGATTGAATGCATTAGCACCTCTTGTTAGTACAAGAATGAAGGTACAGCCCTTACTACACCCATACTATCGGATACAAGGAACTGCACATATGGTAAAATTACTAACAATTAAACATGTAATTTTTTTAAGATGGTATTATCTTGTAAGCATTTATATTCAGGTTTCAGTAATATATATAAAAAATCTCTCTTTATCGATTTGGGTCGACTGACGTATAAACTGGTTCTGGACAGCCTTCAGAGCTCACTATTTACAATGCACCTGAACATGGACACCCAGAAACAGATATGACTAGATGCGACATTTTTAGCTTCGGAGTAGTGTTGCTGGAGCTTCTAACTGGACAAAGGGCTTTTGACAGGCATGCGGTCGACAACAACAATACACTGCTCACCTGCTGGATTTTTAGAAGTACGTCTTGCATTGGTTTATGATTACAGTTGTGTTACTGCAGGTCGAGGCCACTTGCGGAGCAGTCATTAGTTGAGATGGTGTCATATCGATTTCACGATCTTTCTCTGTTCGAAGAACTCGTTGATCCGACAATCAAAGACTCTCTTCCTCCCAGAGCACTCTCACAGTTTGTTGACATCATTTCTGTCTGCCTTCAGGTACCAATCTCCACATTGTAACCCCCTATAACATCTTAAAGATTATTGCTAATGATTGCTACTCACTGGGGCATTTGTGAATGATGATACTGCTTGCTTGCAGCCTCAACCCGAACTCCGGCAGACAATAACTGAGATTGCAGGCATGCTAGTTAGCTTGATTCAGAAAGATCTCAACTGCGGGCGCAGATCTTGACTTACCAAAATAGTCTCTCAAGACAATCAACATACATTTTTGGGCAGTCCTCTCTTGTGCCCATCCAACGTCACAGATGATCCAAATTCCAATGAGCTAACCGTGACCAGGTTTGCAGATAATCTACTGAAGATGAAATTGTTCTTGATTTCTCGCCAAGTCCGTTTTTTCTCGTCGGTTATCTGCAACACTATTTTGTTACACGAATCCAATAACCAGAGAACAATTATATAGTTTTGGTCATATTGACAGTACATATATCTCCTCCCTTAGGTATAGTAGTAGAACTTTGCAGAAGATGCTGGTAATTGGGTAGTAAATGAAGAGTCGTTGCCTGTAATTGTTGTCCTTCATCATGTGTTCTTGTCAGGACTTTCTGATGCAATAACAAAACAGTAGCTTCTTGTGGAGCTACCATTTACTGATGTAAAGGTGTAGTGACAGGAACACACGGAATTATTCACAACACATAATTCGATGTGCATTTGCATCTGAAATTTCTTTGTTTTCCCAATAAGAAAGAAAGTTCGTTCACTCTGGTCGTTGTCGTTTCCACATACTTTTTCCAGGAAAATTTCAAGGCAAGGAATTGCCTGTTGAGGCTATCTCGAGGTGAAGATTTCAGCTTTTCCAATTTATAGAAAATGTGCTCCGTCCAGCTTCTGGTTTGGAAATCCCAGTTTTGCCTGCTTCTGGTTCTGCCCCAAACATAAGGAGGGAAAAATAAAAAAAATGTACTAAACCTTCTCCCACTACAAGTAAGGTCGGCTACATGGATTCTTGCTCAAATCCATGTTGAAAGATTTGATTATTTTTTACGCTGGCCGTCGACTACCTAATGCAACCACTAAAAGAGTGGGATTTGAACCCTAATCTTTTATGTGATAGACACACTGTACAACCACTAGACCATTAAGTAGGGAAAAGTATGATAACGAAATAAAAGATGCAAAGGGTTCGCGTTCCCATTGCGACAGAAGTTTCTTGCACACTCCGTAAGCATCCACATTGCAAGTTGGACATGTATAGATCCTCACAGATACTCATTAGCTATCTTAGCTTACAAAAAGAAGGTCCCAGGACAAAAATCACCAGAAACCCCAAGTAAGGAGGATAGGTCAGGAAGGAGAAAACGGAGCTAAAGGCCCACCACGGCCCATTCAAGCTAATCACGAGAGGAGGGGTCCTGCACAAAGAGTTCGGCCGACCACATCCAGCCGTTGGTTACGCCCTTTCCAAGTCCACCAGACAACGCAACAACTAAGGCAGTCCTCGGACGTGTTAAATTCCTGTCCTCGAACATTAAAAAAAGTAACAGCATCCATATACTCACACGTGTGACCGACGCACGTGTAAGTCATCCTCTACTGCGTTCGTGTACGACTCACCTCGGAACACGTTCTGAGCAGGGTGGGTCCACACACCCTGATGCGTGCTGCTCGATCCGCTGCCGCCGCTCAACGGTTGCCGTTTCCACCTTCCACGGAGATTCCCTCGGCCGCTCTTTTTCGGGTGGCAAAGATTCCACCCGACGAGCTCACCGGGTCACGGTAAAAAGATTAAAAAAACCCATCTCATTCTTGTATTTACACGGATTTCTAATTTAATGTAGTAAAAAGTTAACAGGCTCATCGAGCTCTGAAAGGGTGCGTTGTCTGAATAGGAGCGCAAGAGGAGAGGAGGCATGCCATCTGTCCTTTCGTTAGAAAATACCTAAAATATAATGGAAGCTTCTACTCTCATTCTCCATGGGCTAAGTTTAAGTTTGGAACCGGTATTATTAGAGCTGTCAGACAATTATCAGGTTTCATGTTCGTTCATATTTGATTTGTTAAAAATTCGATTCAGATACTATTCGAAAATAAATGAATTGAAATCTCGATTAAATAAACGAATTGAGCTTAAAAAATATAGGTTCGTTCAGGTTCAGATCGTTAAAAGTTTGATTGTATACACACATGCATACATATATAAAAGTATGTATACACACATTATTAATATAAGGGCTATTCATTTATTTCCCCAAACCCACCTAATAATCCACTCCTTAAGTCCCAATTCTCTATTCTCGAAACCTCACAAAACTCTCTCTTATGGCTATGATTTTTCTCTTTGAACAGAAATGTTTGCACAATATTTATTCTTAAATGAACCTTTAACGAGTCGAATCGAACCTTTACGAATTTTACTCGAGTCGAGCCGAACCTGATTACATTTTTTATTTTATCAAACCAAACTGAAATCGAGCCGACCCTGAGTAACACATAATATGTAAAGTCATTGTTATCATTGGCTTATATTAATTAGATGATTTGTCTCTATTTGAAGTGTGTGCATATGTGTTGAATCTTAATTCAATGATTGAATTGAGAGAAATATGGTGAGAAGTGAGTTGAAATAATTAGACATGGGTTAAGTTTGACTAACCTGAATAACGTGAAATACATAAACACACGCATGCTATGTATGGGCCATGTGTTTGTATATGTACATTATGTATATTCGAGTTCATGGTGGGTTGAGGGAGTCCGAAAGGAGTAGTAAATTTCAAACTTCAATCTGACCAAAAATAAATATGGAATATATTTTGGATTAATAAATGAAGCGAATTTGAGTCTGGTACTCAGTGGATAGGTGGAGCATTGGGCTCGACCAGGCCCAATTCAGGAAAGCTCGATCCGAGTCCGTCAATTTTCCGTGGGCTTGGATCGGGTCGAGACCCACTTTTTTTAGCAAATCGAGGACTCGGGTCCGACCCAAGGTCCGCGTGATCAGGCTCGAGTTTCAGCCTGTACTCATTTTGATTACATGAAGTTGTACTTTGATTCCAATTTATTGTTATTGATATAGTTCATCCATAACACATAAATATTGGATGTATTGTTATGTTATAATATTACTATTCATGGATGATAGAAATACTGGATGTATTGTGACTATAAATCCATGTCCCCTGATTTGGTTCTAACATTATATTTTGAAATATGAGGGCCCGGACCTGACTCATTTGTATTTCGAGTTCGGACCCGATCTGACCCGGGCATAATATTTTTGAAATATGAGAGTCCGGACCGTCCCATTTATACATGGAATTCGGACCAAGTTCAGACTTTTACGAGTCAGGTCAGAATCGAATTCGGGACCGTCCGACCCAATGCTCCACTCTATCATTGGATACGCCCAAATTAGTGTCCTTGTCCCTTCCTTTCTATTCTCCTTTAAAGAAATCCAAGTGGACAAATCGCTGTTACAAACACGGCATTTGGTAACATAAAATATATATTACATGTTAATAAATAAGAATTTTTACGTCCTTTTAAGTTTTATTTATAATACTTACGTCCTTTACTTGTATACAGCGATATCTATGTTTATATATTCTTACAAAATTCACATTATCTTCCTTCCATTCGTGTATTATAAAAGTATAATTACGGATTTATATCAATGTGAATTTTATAAGAATATAAAGGCGCCCAAGTAATTGTAAAAATCTTCACTACAACAAAACTGACACGTCACTAAATTAGTCGTTATTGAATATATAACGACAACATTATTCGTTACCAAATAAGTTTTCATACCTGAAAGTAGCGACAAATAATATATCGGCCGCTATATCATTAGCAACAGTTCATATAGCAACGCTTATCCATTGTTATTTTTCAAAATAGCAACTAGCTTTCGTTATTTTTTTAGTTCAAATGTTAGTGACGATTAATTAGAAGTTTGAAAAATAGCAACGGATAAGCATCGCTACGTGGACCGTTGCTGATGATATAATGATAGATATTATATTCGTCGTTAATTTTACAACTAATAATATCATCGCTATATATTTAACAACGTCTAATTAGTGACAGATTATGAAAAAAACGTCACTATAGTTCAATTTTCTTGTAGTGGTTAGGGATTATGGGAAAACCTGTTGGAAAAGAAAAGAGCCCACCCATGTGTTTAGTACCACATGGGGGAGCGGTCACTATTGAGTCTGTCTGTGGGGCTATATAAGGAGCCCCACACCCCCTGTACTCATTGAGAAAATCAATAGAGAAACACGTCCCTTAGAGGGCTTCTCCCGTGGTTTCATCCCGCTCCTCTCGGAGTAGGGTTCCACGTTAAATCCCGCGTTCTTTCTTTGTTCTTTATCTTTATTCCATGTTTTGTTTCCGCTTTCTATTTTATAACAAAACCCGGAAAGGAACGGTGTAAAAATCACTAATACGCATCTCAGAAAATATAATTAAGATTAATCTTTTTAACCTAAGAACGATTCTCCTTAATTTTTCACTTAAATCCGAAACCAAACATACACTTTTTTACCACAACATAAATATGTGCCCCACATGTGAAAATGTATAAAGTACTTGATTAGCCTTTTGCAACATAAAAATTCTCCAAATATATAACCAGACATATCTTTGAAGCTCAGAAAAATCTGCAAGAAATAATTATAAAAGGGCAAATCTCTTGTGCACCATATCACATGCATCATTTCTAACCTTTTATTTCCTAAAAGAGGACTGCTTATTTGTATGCTTAAAATTACATGAATGCTCGAAATGTTAAAATAACAAAAAAAAACGATTATGTCATGTTATTTATTCATGGGATCTTTTAGTTATTCTATTAAATTTATCTAGATTTATCGGCATAAGGATTTCTTATGTAAGCCATTCAAACCTATACACTTATATATCTATAATCTAATTGAGGACGGGCCTTAACAACACCTTTGTTATTATGTGTACAAGTGTATTTGCTCGTGCTTCAGTTGGAGGAAATACATTTGTTTGTTATATTTTAAAATTGAATAGAACATCTTTGAACATCGTTATTAATATCGTTAAACATCAATTCACATAGAATGAAATATTAGTCATTGACTATAAAACCAAACACTTTACATTTATTATAACACGCAAACATATTTAAAAAATAATAATATGTGTGTGCTAGCATTATTAAATAATACTTTTGAAACAAACTAAAATGGGTTTTTATCATTGTGCCCCTCTGAGATATTCCAATATCAGATATGCTCCTCCCTTTTTGGAATATCAGTTATGCCCCCAACTTCTTGTCAATCTATCACATGTGCCCCTCGGTTAGTGACACCATCCATAACTAATATAAACGAACGTTAACTTTGAAGACACCAATGGAATTAAATTTTAAAAAAAAGAGTCTGAAATGTCTAATGCATCTTCTTCCTCCGCCCCATCTTCTTCCTCTCCCTCCGTTCTCTTCCCCCTCTCCCATCTTGTTCCTCTTCCTCCTTTTTCTTCTTCCTCCACGGCTCCTCCCTCTTCCCCCTTGAGCTCTCCTGCAGCCTCCCTTGAGACCTCGCTCTGCCCACGCGCCTCCCCACCTCTGCCCCCGTCCTCCTCTCCCCTCTGCACCCTGCACCTCCCTGTCCCCCACCCCCCACCCCCACACCTCCCCATTCGCCCCCCACACCTCCCCATTCACTTAAAATAACCGAGTCATTAGACAATTGATTATGTGCATTTTCTTTTTTTCATTTACTTGCTCTCTTTTCTCATAACACTCTTGATAAAGCCTTTTTCCCTAGAGATGCCAGTTTTATCCATTAAGATTTGCTAACAACCTAAACACAGAAATATAAATTTTTTCAAAATATAGTTAGATATTGAATAGTAATCATCATCTATTGAATAATAATGAGACATGATATAAACAATCATTTTTTAGTTACTATAATATCACAACACTGACGTTAATTATCTAAAAATGAAGCATGCCTTACTTGATTAAAACAAAAAAATAAATCGATTAGTCAAGTTAAAACAATAATTGATTCACATAATTATAATGGAACATAACTACCTGAGGAAGAATGGGTCGAAGAAGAGGAAGGAGTGCGGTGAGAAAGTCTCCAACGACATTGGCGCCAATGTTCTTTATAAAGGAGCCTTCTCACCCTCATTCGTATATGTCAGCCATCGATTGACATCTAGAGGTACGCAATCTACTTGGGCTAGCCAAAGATCTTGTGACTAAGTCAGAAAAAAAACAGAGCTCTAACGGAGGGCTCGTTGTGTTAGAGCAAGTTTGCAAAGGCAAGGGGAAAATTATGAAGAACACAAGAGCGAGCGGGTAATTTACATAGTCCATAGGATTTGTGATGGAAAAATCCTTTCTTTTTAATTTCTCTAAAAAGATTAGTTTTGCACAATTTTCCGGTAGAGTGTAGTGCTTGGTCACTAATCATATGACTTGACAATGTCGTCAATAAAAGCAATAGTTTATTTAGAGAAATTTCAATATGAACTACATGAGGATCACACATTCTTTTTGGTCATATGGATATGAACACCATGGGAAATTCTAGACTAAGTGCATGCACCCGTCTATTTCTTTTGCATTAGAAAATTGTCTAGAAAAAAAAAAGAATCCTCCTCCTTTATACATTTGGATGCAATGTTGTCATACGTATGAAATGTGTATTTTATCACAATGTGCCGCATCACACTCCAAACAAATAGTTAATTTAATGTGCATACGTTGGAGGTGGATATGACAATCACCCCATTCTTAATCACTCCATTATCATAATCATCATCATCATTATCTCATGTTGTAAGGTGGAATTAATCATAGAGAATTGAAAAGAATGCTTATGTCATGTTGTTAGTGACCATGCATATATAGATAGTGTGGTTGAGCATCTCAAGAGGATATCAAATGTAAGATGCTAACCACTCAACTTCTCCTTGTGGCCAACAATATTTTAATTTTAATTTTTAGTTTTGATGAAGGAAATATTTTGTTTGGATATAGGTAGATTCTTATGTTGGTTGAGCATTTCATATTTTGTTGTGGGACATGAAAGGAATTTTTTACATCCATTCATCAAAATAAAGTTCACAATAACCTACAGCTTGTAGCAACTCTCGTAAAAAAGGTCCCAAGGGTCCTGGCATTTAGTACAACCGGTGAATACCCTTGGTATCGAAAATATCATGTAAATGTTCGTTATGCGAAAAGGTAGAGCTTAAATACTGAGCATAAGGTATAAAACCCAAAAAAACCAAAAAATTGCAGCAGTCGATGAAAACAAAGTTAGTGCATGAGAGCCATCATTTCTTCATTTCCTTGGATGCGAGCTGACGTCGGGTACGCAGGTACGCGTGCATAATTAATGTCTTACTCCAAATATTTGCATAAAATTCTAATAAATATCCAACTTTCCTATTCTAAAATGTATTAGGTATTTTAGTGCATCTTTGAGTGAAAAGAAAATAAAAAATATAATAAAAAGGGTAACTTGAAATTATAAATAGAGAAAACAAATATAAAAAAATAAAGAAAAATCACTAAAAAAAACCCTTGTCTTTTGCATGTATGCTTTGTTTCCTCCTTGAGTTCGGCCCTCATACAACACTATATGACAAAATATACATGAAGGATAAACATTCTTTTATGAGGATCGTTAGGGTAATGGAATTATCTAGCAACCAAACATTCATGCTGTAATTGTCATCACACGGAATTATCTATCGCTGGTGACAACCAACCTTACGTTTGGATCCATTCGCCCAAAGATTTTTCATTCGTTGATGCCTATGACCTCTTTCGTGAAAGAGCTGCTTCGCCTATGTGGGCACGCACTGTCTGGATGCAAGGCACCCCTCCGAGCTTCGCATGCGTGCTATACCGTGCTACTTTGGGCCGGCTTCCTACCACTGATTGACTTGCAAGATTCGGGTCGTATCAGCACCGTCTTTGCTACTTCTGCGGGGTCAAGCTTGAATCTCATGAACACCTATTCTTTGGCTGCATATTCTTCTCCGTCGTTTGGATCCAGGTGTGCACTGTCTTAGGGCTGTCGTCCCCCCCCCCAGCCTTCCACTGCCACTTGCTATTCATTGGGTGGCGAATATCCGGGACAACAATACTCGCAAAATGGCATCTATTCTCATTGCTATTGTGGTGAAGACATTATGGTTAGAGCGCAACCATAAGTGGACCTCGTTGCGTCGTAACTCAGAGGATGTTGTTCTTAACTGCGCTACCTACAATTATGAACTCGTCGCAAAGTAATCCTTAGGGTCCTAAGTTTTTGTCCTTCTTAGGAGCCGGAACAATTGTCGGCTACCATGAAGCCGTACCTTTTTTGTACCCATCTTCTTCTTTTCCATTTATACATTTACTTACTTATCAAAAAAATTTGTCATCACACATCACTGTAAAATTATCGTTAGCTGCAATAAAACTACATATGTCAATATTTTGACAACGGGTATCAGGTGACATTAATGTCGGAATCCATTGCCACGAGCGAATCTAATGAATCCAAATAAGAAAAAAAGAGAGAGAAAACAATACATGTATGCATTTTAACCCACTTAAATCCAAAGTTATAGATACTTAGTATATAATCACAAATAGCAATTTGCCATTCAAATGTTGAGACTTATGAGCACTTATTTGAAACTTGCGAGGTTACCAGAAGTTTATTTACAAAAGTCGGATTACAAAATATAAATCTAAAAACAGTTCTCGACTCCTTGTCGTTACAATCTTATATATGCTACTGATGATGGGTAGAATTTTGCAATTCGAGCATCTATCAAGTGGTCGATTTGGAGAGCCCGTTGCAAAGATCGCATTCGAGGGGTCCTCTGATAAACCTCTCAAAAATCTTGGCCATTGCATCCAAAATTTGCTTGGCGCGTGTGGGTTGCTCGTTGCCACGATGCTAGCCTTAGTTGATGGCTAATCGCCCTGCATTCTGGATTTGGTTATTGTTTTATCTTTACCACTATTATCCTGTGCTTTTCTCTCGTTTCCTAGAGTCAAACATCCACTGTAAGGAAAACAAGTTGTGCCTATAGAACTATGCCCACGGATGTGGGATTTGTAGCTACGGAATTGGGCTCTGGCCACAACACGTCGTGGCCAGTAACGGTCGCTACAAGTCTCATCGCGAGAGTTCTCTAACCACGAATATGTCGTGGTCACTACAAGTGACCACAGAACTTATCGTGGCCACAACTCTTATATGAAGGCTTTGGCCAGGGATTATAGCTACGAGAAACTAGTGGTCACGGAATTATCGTGGCTACAAGTTTCCGTAGCCACATTCCGTTGCCACAACTCATTTTTCTTGTAGTGATCGTGGATTCGAAGCGTCGGGTGAATAATTCAGGCAAGAGTCTTGCCAAGGGTGGATCGGGCAAAAAAATCATATTTGAACATCTAAACTCCGATAGTGGCTTCTTTACTTTTTGGGGACTGCTGCTCTATGCCTCTATCACTTTTTTCCTGTGGTTTCATTCGAGTTCGTTGGCTTTCGCACTACAAGAAAAATAAGATGTTGCCACGGAATTTGGCTACGAAAACTTGTGGCCTCGATAATTCCGTGACCACTAGTTTCTCGTAGCCACAATCCGTGGTCAATGTCTTCATTTAAGAGTTGTGGTCACGATAAGTTCTGTGGTCTCTTATAGTGGCCACGGTATATTCATGGCTAGAGAATTCTCGCGACGATACTTTTAGCTACAGCTATTGGCCACGACGTGTCGTGGCCAGAGTCCAATTATGTGGCCACAAACTCCATATCGGTGGGTATAGTTCCGTAGCCACAACTAGTTTTCCTTGTAGTGTCGGTTGCTGCTTCGCTCTGGTGGTTTCCTGGATTTGCTGCAGCTCATCTTGATGCTTGCTATGTTTCTTGGTTTTGTGCTGCTTCGAGGATGCCTTGTTGCGACTTGCGCCACTATTGTGGTTGGATCTGGTGTTACTTTTTGGTTCCGTGCCATCTCTTGTTTCCACGGATGTCTGGATGAGAGATAGGATCGGCTGATGTGCCATGGGTTACAGCAGATTCTGTTGGAAGCTCAAGATCGAACGGTTCCTTCGAATTCGTATGATTCGGGTCTACAAAAAATGTGACTTTGTGAAAACCACTCGATCAAGATCGATCGGCTCCGAGACCTCCAGAAGAGTCTGTTGCAGTCCATGGCAAAGCAGACAATAATCCAGTCTCGTGTGAATGACCCTACTCTCAATTCTGTATTATTGAACTCTTGCCCTGGTGCTTTATGATGAATAGATCTCTTTGATCTTTTTCTAAAAAACTAAATAGCAAAAAAAAATATGATTTGCGTAGGCGTTTCCATGCATTTGCTTAAAATGTACGTGTCAATGCAAGCAGATGACGCTAAAAATATCTGGAGCAAGTCAAAATGTGATTTCACGATATCTCATGTTGGGTGATCATAATAGGACTAGTTATATTTTAAGTGAACTGATATAGAATCTTCCAATCTAATGGAGCTTATTTTAGGTCTGCAAAACGATTTGTCTGTTGGATACTGCATGATGACAATGACCACTTAGCTACCAATAATATATCAGATTTTTTTGTTCCATACGCGATTCCAACCGCCCCATTTCCCCTATTTTTTTTAATTTTTTTAAAATGAATCCACGAGAATTCATCGCTATGTTCCTATATTATGTCATTCAAGTTCCGTGATAAAAAGACGACTCCTACGGCATCCATTTAAACATTCATTTTTTAACGATCGCAAAATTATTAAAATTGACCATGTTTGTATGGAGGCCGTAGGAGACTTTGTTTCGCACGAAATTTAAATGACATAATATAGAAATATATATAATGATGAAAATCCACGAAAGAATTTTCAAATAAATAAAAAAATAGGAAAATGAGGTAGGGGTGGTCAAGTTAGCTCTTTCATGGAGCAGTCCTATATATATATATATATATATATATATATATATATATATATATATATATATATATATATATATGGGACCTTGGGGGAGTTAACTTGGCTAGCCGTCTCATTTTCCTTATTTTTTATTTAAAAAAATTAATTCGTAGAAATTCATCATTATATCCACGTATTATGTCATTCTAGTTTTGTCTGGATAAGGTTGTATGAGTATCTGTTTCGTACGAAATTTGGATGACATAATATAGTGATATAATTATGAAAATCCTGGAAGTATTTTCCAAAAAAATAAAAAATTGAGAAAAATAAGATGGAGAAGCTAAGTTAGCTCCTCTTATGGGCAGCCCCATTTTACCCACATATATGGAAAGAGGTTAATGCGGTTGCCCCCACATTATATTTTGACGATTTTTTTATTTTTTTGAGTAATATCATCATATATTTCATCATTATATCTCTCTAATATGTCATTCTAATTTCATCAAAAAAAGACTTTTATGCCATCCATCTAGAACTAGTTGATTACAACAATTTTAAGACGGTTAAAATTACATGTTCTAGATGAAGAGCGTAGGAATCTTTGTTTCTGACAAAATAAAAATAGCATATTAAAGAGATATATGGATGAAAATACATAACAATATTCTAAAAAATAAAAAAATCACTGAAATATATATGTAATGAGACATTGATTTAGAAACCCAACCACCATAGCAGGAGAGTGGTAGAGCGACGGTATACCTACTTGTATTTTAAAAACCGTATACCTACTTTCCAGTACATTGGCCTTTTATTAATTCCTGATAGTTGGCCACAATCCCTGATTAATTGAACTGTCCATGTCCTGTCTTCTTTGTATCATTTTATTATTATTATTAGACATATTTCATAGCTAGGAAAATTTACTAATCTAGATGTGACTCTTCGTAGCTATCGCAGGTAAACAAGCTCTAAGGGTCTGGTTGGTTGCAGGGTTGGGCAGGGTTGGCCCAACCCTGGTTACTATTCACAAGGGTACTTCCTCCTCACAGATTACTATTCACCCATCCCAACCCAACCCAACCCAATCATGCCCAACCCTGCAGCCAAACAGGCCCTAAGGATGACGCAGGTAGTCACTTGTAGTTAAAATTTATATTTCTTCAATAATTCGTATCACCACTTCTACGATTGAATGCAAATACATGTCAACAATTGTTCTATTTACATCAAGATATTAGAAATTAATTAGTTCTTGGATTAATCTGTCTCATTTTTTTTATTTTTTTTATATTTTGAAAAATGAATCCATGGAAGTTCATCGTTATATCGTTATATTATATCAATCAAGTTTCGTGTGAAACATAGACTAAATATTAGATTTAACAGTCCACTGTAATACAACACCAGTTGTATTACACCAGACGATCCTCTTGCCAAGGAATCACGACTCGGATTTACGCGATGGCCACACCATCCGCATCAGAAGGTGGCCAAAGTAGCTAATAAAGATGAGGAGGGCTTTAAGATGTCCATCATAGGAGTTATTTATGATTAGATGACCAAGATAGATATGATTGCGATACAGCTACATGACATGCAATTACAAGGCTTGCGTGTAGGGATGCAAACGGTTACAGATATATCCTTATCTGATCCGTGTATCCGTTTTATACATATTTTGACGCTCGTATCCGAATCCATTTTAAATGGATATGGATTTCGTTTTGATATCCGCAAACATTTGTATATGTATCTGTATATTCGCTTTTGTATATAAATAGTCATAGATTTATTTTTAACCTTATATAACATAATTATATATATATATATTACCATATTTGTATAAGTTTTACGATACAAATGCATTTAGTAAATTTATATCATGTGGTTTCCCTCCAATTCGTATATATTTAAGTACATTCTATAGAGTATATCTAATATTACTCGTATGCGATCAGTACTAGTTTTACATCTGTATCTGTTTTTTAAGGATATGATAAGATAATTTTAATATCTATCAATATTCTTGTTTGCATCCGTATTTGTATTAAAAAAATGGATAAGGATGCGGTGATACTTAGATCCATATTCGTCCGTTTGCATCTAATGCATGAGTACAATTGTGCCCTTCTTAATTTCATTCAATAACACTCGTGCCCTACTTTTTTGCTTTTGCACTTGTTCTCATGGCTTCTTAATAAATTCATAAATACTTTCCCTTGATTATTATAATATAATGGCACAATTGAAATAATGGAATGGCACACCTGTGATTTTTTAAGAATTTAGAGGCAGTAATTAAAAAAAAGATCAGCGCATACGTAGTGTAAAGAATCTTATATTTATTGTTTTATTCTTCTTCCTGACTTCTAAAACTCTTTATGGATTTATCATGAAATTTTAGCTACTCGTGACCATACTTGATATTTGATTATGGTTAAGATAATGTTAACTTAATTTATTTTTTTTTAAATTAAGCATTGATTCTTCAAAATGACTTTTGGTATATCTAGTTATAAAATTAAATAATATGATAGTTTAGTAGTGATACATTGTTTTATGATGGTTTCAAATAATAAAGCATCAATTTTTCCCGAATGTTTGTCATGATCCAAACACACACAAAAATCGAGCATCTAACAAGCTATCAAACTTTTAAATTAGATCGTCCCAACTCACTCCTTGTTTATTATATACCTATAAATAAATGATAAAAATAAAATAAAAATTATTTTATACTCTAAAAATTATGTTTTAAAAAAATAAAATACAAAATTGGAGTATTCATATATAAAATAAAATAAAAATACTTGTATAAAATACATAGGTATATTATACTTGTATAAAATACTTTATATTGTATATAGATTAATTTATTTTTTATAAAAATAATTAAAAATCATAGAAATATAGTTTTGAAAAATAATAAACATTTTTTACACTTTTTATTTTAAAGTCATTTACTATTTTTTTATTGATATTATAAATAATTTGTAAATTCCTTTTTTCTGATAAATGAATATAATGTTCGTTGCTGATTATAAGTACACAGTATGATTTGGCAATGGATAATATCCGTTGTTATTAAGTTATATCTTTAGCATCGGAAGATATGGTAACACATATCCAAATATTTGTTGCCTTAGGTTCAGTTTCTTGTAGTGATTCTTGTCTTTGTTATCACTTTCGGTACCAACATGAGCAATTACAATGTTATTAACCGATCACAACTGTAAGGGGTGATCCCATATTATACCAGCATCCCTTTAGGTTCAGTCACCCATAGGTGTATAATCTCATTCTGCCTGGATTCGATATTATTAGTCATAACCTTTTCTGGAAAATTAGTCTTTCGATATTTAGTGATGGATTATGCCATTATCAATATAGGTGTTCTTCGATCCCTAGTTTGGGCTCCTATACTGATATAGATATAGATATTTTCGTATCATCATACGTTTTAAAATTACGAATATGGATCTAATATGGTTATTGATGGATGAAAACTATGTTGTCATATTTTAGAAAAAGTGATAACAATGTAAATATGATATAAGTTGCATATGAATAATATTAGAAATATCATGATTAGCTTAAATATACATATATGGGATAGAATATACATAATATAAATAGACTAATTGTACTTATATCATAATAATCGTACCAAATTTGGTGAGGAAGTATAAAATTATAGCTATATGATTAAAATAAACTTACAACTGTATATATTTACGAAACATATTTACTGATATGAATACAAATATTTACATATATCAAAGTGATATCCATTATAAAATGGATATATATATATATATATATATCTACGTAAAACTGAGGTGGATTGGAAATAGTTTTATGTGGATTGGAAATAGATATATCTCTGTCCATTTACCTCCATAATCTCAATGTTAAAACACTTTTCCTAATCCTCTAATATTTAGATAAATAATTTTTTACATTTGTGTCAATTTGAGTTTATATAAATGCACTTATGTCTCTATCTTTTTGCAATTAATATAATATAAGGGCACTATAGTGTAAGAACGGAAGCGTAGTATTGGAAATTTTGCAAGAATACGGGGACACAAGTTTTATTGCCAAAAAAAAGTAGAGGTATCGAGCTGGATTCAAGTATAAAAATCCCTTGATATCATAGTTCCACGGTTGAATTGAACATCAAAAGATTACACGTCCTAAGCCATCTCGAATAATGCTTCCAACAGGACAATTGATGATCATCTCGATAAACAAAAAGACAAAAACAAATAATCAGATGATGATGATAATAATAATATTATTATAAGTTATCTTGGGCACCAAGGCCAAGTCTCGACAGTTATATATTTGACAATAACATGCTTCATATTGTTCCCATAATATCGAGGTCAAAGAAGTACTGGAATCCATGATGCTATTTTTAATGTTTAAAAATAATCATCCTATGTTTAATTTAGAAGAGAAAAAAAGTCACGCTTATCTATTAGGTAATGTTTTTTAAATCAAAATGAGGACCTGAAACCTTACTTAAAAGAGCTGATCGGGTTGAATCATGAATACAATTGATGGAATGGCATTGGTTTGTAATTTTAATAACAAGGAATACATATTTTTAACGGAATCTACCAACTTTAACGGTCAAATGAACGTGTCCTTACTAATATTTTGAAAATCGGATCAGAATCGGGCCTGTATCGATCTGGTTATCCGATTTATACCGGTTCGATTCAATTATTTAAATTTTAATTAACCCACCTGGTTCAATCTATTTTTTTATCCCATTTAACCATGTTCAACCGAAGTTGAACCACATTTATTTTTTAAGTTATTTAAAAATATTATTGGTATTGGGAGTTGAACCCATGACCTTCTAACCATCTACACTAACACAACTTTTTGCATGTATTGAATTTTAAATATAATTAAACTACTATCATGTTATAGAGCAACTAGTCCAAACAATATATATATATGATATGTATGATATTGGATGGTATATACGAAAAAATATTTTATGTATAATGTGAAATATATACATTATCTATATATTTTATTAATACTTCAAGTATATTTAAGTGTATATTATATATATTATTTTATTTCGATTTGATTAGTCGGTTCAACAACTTTTTTCACTGGTCCGGTTTAATCTGATTTTAAATAATGATGATGCCATCATCCGATTGAACTATTTGATTACATGGTTCAACCCGATCCGACCATTTCGGTAAGGTTTCCGATTTAAGGTTTAGGGTTTACGATGTAGAAGTTGACAAGTTTGCATGAATTTTCGGATAATTATGAAGTACAATGAGACAAGAAGATAATTAGCAAAGTTTATATAATTCATGGTATATAAATGTATTTGCAAAAACACAAAAGGGCACAAGTGTAAAAGTACCTATTGTTATGCATACATCTCTTTCAAGACGTAGATGTTTGGCATCAGCCGTTGCTCTCTCAAACACCCATCTCTTCACGCAACTTAGATTTTGTCCTCGTATCGTATGTATATGATCCCACCATCTCTAAATATTATCCTCCATCAATTTGGACATACCCATGGCCCCTTCAAAAAGAGCAAGGAATAATATCTCCAGTACACAAGTGGTAATGTTTGGAGAGGAGTGATTCTATATATGAGAGCCAAAACCCGTGAGAGCATGAGAGCATGCATTCTGGACCATATGATCCAACCAGGAGAGAGAAGATCGGGAGAGAGAAAATAGAATCATGTGGTGCAGAATGCATGCTCTCATGCTCTCACATTTTTTTGCTCTCACATGATCACTCCTCCATGTTTGGATTACCTTCATGTAAATAATACGTGGAATTCTCTTCCATGTATATATATATCCTATTTGCTATGACATATGATGATTTTGTGATAATGCAACATAGTCTTTAACAGTAATACGAAGAAAGTGATGGAGACATATAAACAACGACCTAATTAGCAATCCTATAAAACAAACTAACGAAGATCTAATCATTATTATTCATAGAGCACAGACTCCAATGTCATATATCAGAACATGATGATTACGCTTCCAACGTAATTAATCACATGTGGTCAACAACAGGCAGCAAAAATGGGGACGTTTACTGGAAGAGGAATGGGAGAAAATTAGCTCGAGTAGGAGTGGCTCGAAAATACTTTGTGGTCGTATATCGGTAAAGGATTGTCGTGGTACGGTAAACCGTTTGCCGTATCACATAGACAGTGGGGAGGGGATCGAGAATCCAGATTTTCACTGTGGGTGCATGTTTCAGCTGTATGTCTATACGGCACGGTAAAAAGTTTGTCGTGCGCGACAAATCGTTTGCTGCTTGTTGTGTCGCAAGGGGCAAATAATTTGCCAATATGTGTTCATTTTATAAAATACTTTCGAGCCGTATCCATTCTGGATAATATTTTGCAAAGGTCACATGCCCCATGGGAAATAACTTGCAAAAATATTCGCCTGGAAATTGGCCCATTGTGCATAAATGTTGAAAATGTTCCCTTAGCATGCATTCAATTAATTAGAGAGGATCGTCTGTTGTGGTGTTGTGTCTGCAGTAATTGCTTCAGCCATTCGATCTTGATCGAGCGATTCACACTATTTTGCACGGTACGAACTCACTAAAAGTGTAAAATCGTGCAAACTGCTCGATCAACGGTTATTGCAGACTCTGTTGTTATTCCCGCTACAGCAGATGATCGGTGTCCTTCAATTAATATGCATGTACTGACTATTTTTTGTTGCAAACCTAAGATTTGGAAGCTAATCTAATTGATGGGAGTTTCCATTTTTTTATACGAGATATGAAGATACGTGTCTCCGCATCAATGTGAGGAACCGGTCGGTTCGACTTGTTGGACTAGTGAATCGGACATAAACTGATCCGGTTAAATGCTTTTTACTGGTTCGAGTTGAATGACAATATTTAAAGATAGTGTTTAACTGATTATTTTAAATCCGATTTACCTAAGTTTAACCGAAATTGAATAGCAATCAAATTACTCAGACATAATAATGTTAATGAGTTGAATACATGACCTTTGTTTACCCCCATCATAAACTTCTAAACAACCACTTCAGCGCAACATTATATATAATATATTTTAAATAATATTTAATTATTATTATTATTTTATATACATAGCATTTAATCTAAATATTGTATGTGTATTTGTGTATATGTATGTCATTTGATGTTATATATGAAAAATATTAGATTTTTACACTTGTGTCCCATTCGATATTCTGCGATTACAATTATGCCCCTATATGCTCAGATCGAGGGTGAGGGCAATTTCGCATTCGTGCGTTTTAATGGTTTCCATTAATTGTGAAGTATTTTGGACGATTACGGGAGATCCAGGTATCGATTGTCGATAAAAATTAGGGATTTTTACTCGGCAGACCCTGAAATCTTTTGCAATTACCGCTACGACCTTTGAAACATCGTAATTCCTCCCTCGACCCTCTAAACTTGTTAACTCTTACCCTACAAACCCTGTGGTTAACTCCCGTTCATTTATCCGTTAAAAGTAACCGAATTCCGTTATGTTTTTTATGTTATACCCATTTTGTTTAGTAAATTTACATTGAATGCCATTCCATCATCTCCCGCACCCCTGCCCAGGTCCCCTGTTCAAGCCCCTGCCCCCCACCACCGCACGCCGCCCCTCCAATGTGCTCCCGGCTCCCCTGCCGCCGACGACGCTACCTGCAACCCCCCGCGCCGCCCGATGCTGCTCCCCCACCTCCCGGGCACCGCCCCGCCCCCCCGACCTCCGATGGTGCTCCCACCCCCCACCCCCTGCCGCTGCAACCCCCGCACCGCCTGATGTCCCCCCCCCTCCCCGACCCCCGATGGTGCTCCCGCCCCTCACCCCCTGCCGCTGCAACCCCTCGTCGATGGTGCTCCCGCCCTCACCCCCTGCCGCTGCAACCCCTCGCCGATGGTGCACCGCCTGATGCTGCTCCCTCTCCCCCCCCCCCCCCCCCCCCGCCCCGACCCCCGATGGTGCTCCCGCCCCTCACCCCCTGCCGCTGCAACCCCTCGCGCTGCCCGATGCTGCTCCCCCACCTCCCGGGCACCGCCCCGCCTCCCCGACCTCCGATGGTGCTCCCGCCCCCCCACCCCCTGCCGCAGCTCCCAGCCCCCCTCCCCCTGTTGCCCCATGGCGAGCAGCAGCAGCAGCAAAGGCGGCAAGGAAGAGAAGATGAGCATGAAGCTGCTGATCGACAAGAGGTCCAACAAAGTCCTCTTCGCGGAGGCCACCAAAGACATGATCGACTTCCTTGTGGGCCTCCTCTCCTTGCAGTAGCACTTATACCGCGTCGATGCTGCTTCCCGCGCCCGATGGAGCTCCCCGCCCCCCTCCCCCTCCGGCGGATGGAGCTCCCCTCCTTCCCCATCGAGGATTTTTTTCTATTCTTTTTTTATTATGTTGGTTAGTAACTTAGTTAAGTTAACTCAATACTAACCCAAGTAATTGACTCAGATATAGTTAAAATTGACGTCAGGGTTTGTTGGGTAAGACGGAGCAAGTTTACGGGGTCGAGGGAGGAATTACGATGTTTCAAAGGTCGTAGCGGTAATTGCAAAAGATTTCAGGGTCTGTCGGGTAAAAATCCCTAAAAATTATACAGTTTGTGATGTGGGTGGAATTAGGATCGCATGCATGTGATTGGATCGAGAATCTAAAAAGGTTAGTGTGAGGCGTATTTTGGTGATTTCCATTTATCATATCATGTTTGTGGTGATTTCTGAAGATCGGAGTTTCGCATGTCGATAAAAATTGTACCACCATGATGTGGGTAGAATGAGTATCATGTATCAAAGATTTGGGTATTTTGCATGAGGGTTGTGTTTTGGTGGTTTTTCATATTGTATTGTGAAGTTCGAGCCAATTTTCAGGCAATTCAACCATTGTATTACAACAAATTGTTTATGTGTGTATGTGGGAGATTGGCACTACACGTAGATGTGTTTAGATCAACGATCAAAGACAAAAAGTTGCGCAACAAAATGTGCATGTAACCGGTCTGATCGGCTAGCTCGTTAAGTTAAAACTTATGCGTGAGCTTCATGAACGAGAGCATCGATTACGTGTGAATACGGGATTCCAGATCTTGTTGTTGTCATCAATTTCTTGAGTTTATCCATGAGTCATTCCCAAGGTAAATGTTTCTCCTTAAGTTATATATTGAATGATTTAACCTAAGTAATTGGGGTATATCGTGATTGAATATGAAGACTCAAATTTACAAGGCTATAACTTCGGTAAAAAGAGATGTACCCACTACAAGGAAAACAAGTTGTTTCTACAGAACTATGGCCACGGATATGGGGTTTGTGGCCACAGATTGGGCTCTTGCCACGATATGCCGTGGACAGTAGCCGTACCTACAAGTCTCGTCGCTAGAGTTCTCTAGCCACGAATATGCCGTGGCCACTACAAGTGGCCACAGAACTTATCGTGGCCACAACTTTTATATGAAGACTTTGGTCACGGATTGTGGGTACGAGAAACTAGTGGCCACGGAATTATCGTGGTCACAAGTTTCCGTAGCCACATTCCGTGGCCACAACTCATTTTTCTTGTAGTGACTTAAATGGTATTTAGGAGCCACATGGGTAGAATGTGAGGATACCATATTAAATGACTAATGAGCTTAGAAGTATATACACTTAGATACATGTATTAATATGTATATGGATTTATGAAGCAAGTGGAAGTAGTGGGAACTTAGATAGGGTGGACGTACTTCAAATACATGCCTATGGAGGCACTCCAACCTTAAAATATTAAGTACTTTAAAGTCATAGCATGAGATCTGCAAGGATCAAGATCACAGATTTTCCACAATATTAAAAGGACTAATGAAACACATGGAATGTTGGAAACTTAGTTAGGATGCACGTACCTCAAATGCATGCACGTGGGGCACTCCAACCCTAAGGTACTAAGTATTTTGGAGTCATAACGTAAGATCCGAAATGGATCAAGGCCACAGATCCATGATACTAAAGTTCAATAACTAAATGGATACACCATGTGAAGTTAAGTGTCAATGTCCTAGAGGACCAACTGACTGGGTTGTGCTGAACCCTGAAAAGGGTAGTTTAACTTAAGATCTAAATTGGACCACATGGATGAGTATATGATAAAAGGACAAGTAAGGTGGTGACATAATATGTGCTAGATGGTGATCTAAAGTAGATTGAAATGATTATGAGATCGGTATTGATTTCCTCTATCTAGAGAAAAACATAGACACTTGTAAGTTCTAAATTACTTGTGATTCGAATGGTGATCTGACTTGTATCTTACGCTATTGTGGACCTTCACCGATAGCCGTGGATTCGGGAAACGCCACGACGATTTTCATGCATTGTTGTTTAGATTCACTTATCATAGTTAGGCCCGGTGAGAGGATATATATCAGATAATGCAAGACTTACAGAACGTTTCACCTGTCGGAGTTATTCCTAGTGAGATAAGAATAACAGAAAGATGACATTAAGATTGTAGACCACATTACGAATGTTTTTTTTGCATGTCTTGTATCTATACAAGTTAGCATACTCGAGAGTGGGTTCTATTCTCATGGTCCTGGTGGATCCTAGATGAGTGTTGGTCTTGGTCGACTTCTATGGTTTTTTCATTGCCCCACGGTAATATTGCCTACCCAATTTCGAACTATAGGACTATTGTTATTTCGGTCTTTAGTCTACATTGGCGCAATCAGTCGAAAATCTGTACTTTGTCATAGGTACTTGTTGTCGAGTGTTTATCTTGTGGTGGGTAAGCTAGATTAATGGTTGAAGTTGGAATTTATGTTTTAGGTTCTTGAGTTGGTTACTCCGGTGCATGATATGTAGCTGTTGAGGTAATGTATAATGAATGAAAAATCATTATTTATACAATGATGGCAAGCGCTTCGTATAATATACTTAAGTATACAGATGTAAATGATTAGCCTCAATAAACTAAAAGATTAAGGAACTCTTGATATGATTAATTATAATACAAACACTTCCAGTAGATAGGTTGTATTAGCAAATATACTTTAAAGATTTTTTTATTAGGAAATAGTATCAGATGAGAAATTAATATGAGAACATGAACATGTCATTTGTACATTCTTTTAGTTTGGCTCGGTAAGAGGTGAGGTATGGCAAGTATCGATGGCCATATCTTTTAGGATCTTGCAACATTGTGATCTATTACAAATGGGCATTGGGACATGGGTTGTTTTGTAGTGACTTTCATACAGTTGGGTATCATGTCATCTTTTCTCCATTCGTTGGAGTCGAGTTTTGGAGTGGGTTGAGTTACATTTTGATGAGAGTGTTTGGTTGCTATGGGGTTACTCTTGTTGTTTCTATTACCTTCTTTGTATAGGTATATAGAATCGTACTGAGAAATTGCTCATATCATATTTTTTGCGTGGATCCAATGAATGCTTCTAAGTGTTGTAGTAGTGAGTTGTTTTGAGACTAGACTAGGTTCCGTGGTAGTTGCATCATTTAGGGTATGTGGATAGAGTTGTGCTTTGTTGTTGTAGTACTACATATATTTTTATAGCTTCCACATTTCAAAACTTTTAGTCATGCATATTATTAAATTATGGACTTTGTTATAATTAATTATGTGCAAACTACTAAGAACCATGAATATAGTATGTTGTTGGAGCATTGTATGAATATCATTTTTATGGTTTGCATTCAAATATTAATCATGATATATGAATGTGGCTATTGTTGAATATCTTGATACTAAGGGTATAAGCATCATAGTACGACTCATGAAGGTGGTGTTTCTTGTGGGGGAGTGATAAATCTTCATTTCATCATCTTTATTTTGTCATTTTTGTCTTAAATCCCTAGCTAAATACATGTATATATCATTAATTTATGAAAAATAATACTCAGTAATTCATAATAAATATAGTATAAATATTATATAAAATACTATATTTAATTTAAAATAAAAGATTAAAGAAAAAAAGAAACGAAGTGTCAAAGACATTGAATGACCCTAGACCCTGAGACTCAATAATCTTGATGACTTGGTCGATAAGGAATAAAGTAGGGGAATAGGGCAGAGAAATTGTACAGAAAACCACATAAAAACCCTAATTATGTTTGCCCAATAATTGCATTTTGAAACCTATTATATTTTATTATTTTTAAACTCCAAATCAATAAACCCTAAACATGAATATTATACATAAAGATACAAAGAAAAATATAAAATTTATTTCACTGAAGTAATACACAGTATGCCCGAGAGACACAAAATAAAAAGTTGCAAAGAAAACTTTGCAGACATGTACTTTCTCTATACATATTCAAAACTGACCAAACTGATCTTTATTATTCATAAAATAAAAATATCTATTTAATGAGGATGATTTCATTCAATTTAGATTTAAGGCGCAAAAGTTAGGTTTTGGGCCCTCATTATGCAGTATACTTCTATAAAATATTCATTATATTTATTGTTTATATTTTTCACTTTATTTTAGTTTTATAAAATTGTAAACATTTTTTAAAACATATGTACATAATTAAAATAAAATCATCAAAAATTAAATAAAATAAATAGGATACTTTAATACATAGATGAATTTACATATATAATATACATGTGTAACTAATTAGGTGTGTCAATTAACTCAGAAAAATAAAGTAAAAATACATAAATATGTGTTTAAATAAGTTATAACTATATAAAATACGTGAATATGATAATAAAATATATAATACAAATTACAAATAAAATATGTAAAATGCAAGTAAATTTACCTATATATACATGTAAATAACATGTTATAAATGGCCTTGTAAAAATAAATAAAAATAGACATAAAATACTACATAACATAATAAAAATTATTATGTTTAGACAAAAAATAATTAATTCATAAGTTATTTTTTATTGATTTTAAGAAGAATTTTAGCCTTGGAATTATCTGGTTCTACCATCTCCTCATAAGATGCGGCGAGGAAGCAACCATCTCTTGTATTATTATCTGGTTCTACTGTCTCCTCATTATAAGATGCAACTTCCTGAGAGGTGTTATTATTGGTGTATTACAACATCCCCCACTTGTATTAGCAATGTCCTTGTTGCAATGTGGTTCATTAATTATTACCGGTGATGGTGGTGCAGGTTGCACACTCCGAATAGCCTTTCCTCCTTTTTTGTAAAATAAATAACGGTACTAAACATTATTAATGAAGTTCACAAGGATATAGATAAATAGGATATTTTTACATTTATACCCCTTCGAGATTCTACAATTACAATTATATCCCCACCTTTTGCACCAACACTTGTGTCCTTATATTCTTACAAAATTACAATATTACCCTTCCATCAATGTGATGGGCATAGGCATAATAATGGAAGGGCGGCCGAATGAATTCTGTAAGAATATAAGAACACAAGTGTTATTCCAAAAAAGAGAAGTGCAAACTATAATTGTAGAATCTCTTGTTAGCACAAGTGTCAAAAACCAGACATTTAATCCAGAATTTGTCTAACTCAAAAATAGAGATTTTTTACTTCCACAAAATTGTTTGCTAGAATGGGCCATACTGAGTCATAATCTACCATCCGCATCTATCCCTGCCCCTCATAAATGGCGAAATTTCTCGTCATCTCGGTCAAAGAAGTATAGAATATACGCAATTATTGTAGTGGTCGAAAATCACTATTGACCGTATTGAAACAATCTCATTTCTGCATGTTTTTGAGACTTATTAGTAAAACGCCCCTCTAATCTATTATTAATCGGAAAATCGTAAATAAAAATCACAAATGAAAAATCATATGATGTTCCCATAGCAAATATTATGTATAAAAATGCTTGTTGGAAGAAGATAAGAATAAAATAACAGATTTGAGAACAAATTTCCATTTGAATTCTAATAGAACGGTCAAAACACACCATCACCTCTTTCTTTTTTATAAGTTGTAAACAAGGATTTCTACACCTAACACCCCTCTAAACTTTGACACTTACTCAACAGTCTTCGTATTTTGCTTCCTTGGAATGTTGAGGGAGATATGTTCTTTTCTCTCTCACATTCATAACAAATGATAAAATAACTACATGAATATTATATTTTCCTCCTTTCAAGAATAAAATTGATGGTTAGCTTTCATTTGGACAATAGGTTAAATTTCAAAGGATTAAAGGTGATTATCTATGACAACTTAAGTAAAATCACTATCGCGGCTCCATTTTTCCTATGTGTGTGTGCATGTATGTGCATGCACACACATATATTTATATGCCTGTAAATAAATTTTCAATCGAGATGTTAAAATACATGATATTTATAGTTGCTCCCCTTTGTGATTGTGCAATTACATATATATATATATACCCTAATATTTATATATGTGCCCCTACCTTCTTGGCGAGTAACAGCCATGCCCTTTTCTTAGTTGATATGCTTATAAGGTAAACCAAATCATGATTTCTTCAAACCAATATCTCACTACAAGAAAAATGATTTCTAGCCACGGAATGTGGCTACGGAAACGTGTGGCCACGATAATTCTGTGGCCACTAATTTCTTGTAACTACAATCCGGGGCCAAAGCCTTCATGCAAGACTTGTGACCACGACAAATTCTGCGGTCACTTGCCACGGTATATTCGTGGTTAGATAACTCTAGCGACGAAATTTGTAGCTACGGCTACTAGCAACGACATTTTGTGGCCAGAGCTCAATTCTATGGCCACAAACCCTATATTCGTGGATATAATTCTGTAGCCACAACTTGTTTTCCTTGTAGTGTCTAATTAAGAAAGATTCGACACATCAACCTTCCTTATGCCACTTTCTCCTGGTAAATACAATAAGAAGTCTACCTCTGAGCACAGTCGTCGTTGCTCCCTTCTACTGCCCCTCACATACCTGCTCGAGTTCCTTCCATGTTTCCTATAGTCTCCATAATGGGAAAACACCATAGATCTCTATCATAACCCACTGTTCACATACAACAAGTGCGTGCACTCCTGGGCATGTGAACGAGAATGAAGTCCCCACACACTGGTCAGTGAGGAAGAGGACAACGACTGTGGAGCTCGAACTTCGAGTGGCATTTGCATTGCCTAGACACACGGAAACGAGAGAGGAGGTCCAGTAGTCCTGAGGATAGAGAGGGTTGGTGGTACCATGATGGAGGTAGGAGGTTGTGGTATCGATGAGTTCTAGAGTATGGTCCATTAAAATGTGATGGTGATGGCAAACAGAGAGTTTACGAGAAATGTGGAATACAATGGTAGCAAAATGGCGATTATGGCGGCAATATGACAATGATGGCCTCCATGGAGCCTTGGATGGTTGAAAGTGGTATTGCAAGCACAACAATTGCATCTATGAGGTTGAGGGAGGATGGAGATGCTAGAAACTCGAGGATGATATTTCTCTCTTCGTATGAAGCGAACAAGCAACCATGTATTTTGAAGCAAGGGGTGATGCTGAGGTCTGAAGCTTTGCTATGGAGATGAATTTAATGATGGTTACTATAAAGGAGATAAAGACCAACTAGTTCTACTTTAATATATCATGATAGTTTAGATATATTGAAGTAGACATGTTGGTCTTGTTTCCCTCAATATCTCCCTCAAAAAAAAGGAAGGGACATCAAAGGAAGGATCGGGAGGAGATGGCAAGTGATAGTGAGGGTGATCGAAGGAGGTGGCTGGCATTAGTGAGGGGGGCCATAGGCATGGTTGGGAGGAGGTGGTTAACGAATGGAGGAGGTGACTAGCAGTTGTGACGGCAGTGGCTTCTTCTTGATGATGAAGGTATGGGCAGGAAGGCAGAAGAAAGAAAGAAAATAAGGAGGAAGGAGAACAAAAAAATATTTGTACCTCTACATCGTCTTTCCAATTACGTTTGCACTTATAAGTTAATATCCATTTGGGAAGTAAATGAACAACAGTTAACCTAAGGGGCACAACTATAATGGTCCAAGAAGGTTGGGGCCAGGGCTGGCTATCGAGCTTAACAAGTCGAGCCAGCCCCTGGCTTAGGCTCGAACTCGAGCTCGGGCTCATTTGAGCCCAGCCGAGTTGGCTCAGGCTCAGGCTCGATGAGCTCGAGTCCTTATCGAGCTGGCTCGAGCTCGATAAGGTTCGAGCCGAGGCTCTTATCGAGTTTGATTTGGGCTCGAGCCCAAGGCAAGCTCGTTAAGGAAAATAGGTACTTTTTGGTGGAAAAGTGTTTTCCACAAATTCAAACTAAAAACCTGCTCTATCTGAGATTGTGTTCCTTACCAGGAGACCACTATCCAAGTTGTATATAAAATGTTAATTATAATATATATTGTAACATTCTATTAGCTTATAAAAAAATTACTAATTTTCTAATGTGTGGAGGGGGGGGCAAATGTGTAGGAGAGGCAAAATTAGTGGAGGGAACATTGCAAAAGGCTACTTTTATTTTGTTTGTATTATATATAAATATTATATGTATATATATCCTTATCGAGCCCCTTATTGAGTCATCGAGCCCAGCGAGGCTCGATTCAGGCTCGGCTCGTTAAGCTATCAAGCTCAGAATTCTGGTTCGAGCTTGGCTCAATAACCTAATGAATCAGACTCAGGAGCCCTTATCGAGCCGAGCCCAAGCCTGGCTCATCGAGCCGTGACTCAACAGTCAGGCCTAATTGGGGAACACATGATTTGCAAAAAAAAAATGGTCGAGACATAATTGTAAATGCAGAACCTCAAAGGTGAACAATTATAAAAAGAAACCCTAAAATATACTCACGGGTTGAATTTGAGTTTAGATAAACTATCACAATTTAAAATTCTTACAGTATTTTCCAGTTGGATGTCAAATACACTATTCATGTATGTAAATATTAAAGTTCATTGAGAATGGAGGTGATTCAATTGTTTAGAATGGTAAAAACATTGTTACCATTGTAAATAATCTAAATTCAATGTATAAGGTAAAACCTAATGTAAATAACTATAAAATAATAATAACATCTCCATAAAATATTTGCATACACCTGTAAAATAACACCACTCCAATCCCAAAGGAATCTCTAATTCCAGCTATCTTTCTCAAGTCGAACTTCGGTTCACCAATCTGACACTCTTCCAAATCTCTTCGTCTTTTCAACCTCTAAAAATAAAAGACTTTCTCGATTAAAAAAATCCATTACATAAATTTTACTCCCGTCCTCCTCATAATTATAAAAATAAATAAATAAATAAATAAAATCCATTTTTCCAAGAGGAAAAAAGGTCCTACTAAAATACAGAACCACACAGTTCGTCGACAAAGACAGGGCTTCTCTTTCCATCCCATTAGTCCATTCCCGTTAAACTCCCATCTCCTTTATTCCCCCAAATCCGATCTAAATCACATCATTCCACGAAATAATTAAGATTCCTAATCGAGAAATTGTCCATATTACCACCTTCCTTAGTAAATCTACCCATTATTTAATCCCCATATCGGAGATAATCATAGCCCAATGATGTCACCCCCACGGACGGCGGATCGGCCACGTGGAGGACTCGGATCCATCCGCAGCCGTCGGATCAGATCGCCGCAGCCCACGCGAACCGCCTCCAATTTAATTTCTAGAACACCCCTCCCTTTCCCCTGCTCTCTCACCTCTCCTCCCCCCTTTGTCCTCTGCTCTCTTCCACACACCTCGAAGAATCTCCCCCGCCCCCTTCCCACTTGACATCGACAGGATCGCCGGAACCCTATTTCCGGTATCGAGATTCCACCCCGAATCTGCTCCAAACGCGGCTCCTTCCCCATCGCTCGAAGCTGGAAGAGCTGGCGATCGAGCACCAGCAGACGATCCGGACCAACCAGAAGAAAGTCATGGTAGATAATCAAACCAAAGATTGGATTTTTTTTTCGAGGTGGGTAGTGTTCGGAATCGCGAATTGCTGATTGGGTTGCAGGTCGGTCCGATGATCCGGTTCGAGGGGGAGGAGGACTCTGCTCCGCCGTGGCTGAGGCCTCTGCTGAAGAACAGCTACTTCGTTCCCTGCAGGAAGCACTGCGACTCCAGCAAGAACGAGTGCAATCATTACTGCTTGGATTGCATGGGCGGCGCCCTCTGTTCTTACTGCCTCGCTGAACACAGCGGTCACTGCGTCGTTCAGGTTTCCCTCCGAATCCTTTCTCTGCAATTGGTGTTCTTGTTTGTTCTTTGGAAGATGGAGGCATTGATTGTTGCTGTGTTTGAACTGTTCTTCAAATCATCATCATCTTCTTGTTCTTGTTCAGATAAGGAAATCGTCGTACCACAACGTGATAAGGGTGTCGGAGGTGTCCAAGTTCATCGACATATCGTGCGTGCAGACGTACGTGATCAACAGCGCGAAGATCGTTTTCTTGAACGAGAGGCCGCAGCCGAGACCAGGGAAGGGGGTGATCAACACCTGCGAGATTTGCCACCGGAGCCTCATCGATTCCTTCCGGTTCTGTTCTCTTGGCTGCAAGGTAATGGATCCTTCTACACCCCTTTGCTCTGTTTCGGTAGATTTGTCTCCCTTTGTTTGGAAGTGATGGAATTGTCCATGGTTTGACAAGTTACGTGCAATGCGGTTAATTGCGTAATTAGTCTTAAATCAAAGCTTCCTTGCGAATCTGTCGAGGTAATTTAAGTTCTCGTTAGGTTGTTGTTCTTGTCCTGTTATTACGCTTTATATTTGATCTTGGATATGAATAAGGGATGAGGTATAAAAGATAAATCTCACTTATTTCCAAGTTAGGGGTGATGTTCATCTCAAGAGTCGAGAAGGTGATCGGGGTTTCTCTCCCGCAACTTTTCAAGGAGAAAAACCCCTCTAGATGGTTTGCTGGTAGAAGCAATGGCTCCCACTTTCAAAAGATCATGTTCGAATCCTCGGTCCAACCCTCCTTTAACAAGTAAAAAAAAAGCTTCCCGCGAAGAAGAAAAATATCCCAAGAAATGCAAGTAGAAAGAATAAGGAATAAGCCGCCCATTTCTCGCTCCCGAAACTTATTCTTGTTCCTTGCAAATGTGAATAATATCAATGTGTGTGTAGAGTTCAATTATTATCTCTTTAGTTATGCCTCACGGAAAATAGGGTCCTATGATTTTTAATTAATTATTTTTTTAAAAAGAATTATATATAATTATATAATAATTATTAAATAATAATCATATAATAATAGTTATTGTTATCTTCATGGTTGCACTCTCTTATTGTAGGTTTATTCGTTTTTGTTGTCTATTGCTTACCCCTCTTTGCTCTTTTTTAGATTATTTTTTGGGGGTTTTCGGCATATTGGTGTGGTTTGGAGTAACTGACTTCATTGTTTATAGAGCATTGCACAATCTATCATTTTCTGAAAAATCGCAACATCTCACTTAAATGGCCATCTATCATATTTGTATTAAATTCGCAGGGTTTCTTCAGGGATAACCTAAGAACCAAAAATAATGCTCATAAAACCATCAATTGCTAACTAAGTACTGTTCATCCCAATAATGACCAAATAGTCAATTATTATGTATGGATACGTATATTTCTTATCTTAAGATTCTTGATCAAGTGGATTTAGAATATGGTTTTAATATAAAATACTTGATCATAACATATTCCATTTAAATATACCTCACGTATACATCCTTATTTTACAAGTTGATAGTCCAATCTGGTATATATGATCGAACCTTTGTTGACTAACTCTTCATGTATAAATTATGAAAGAAAGAAAAAAAACAGCTTGCTTGAAAAAACACGCCATGCATCTTCCCTTCTTAAAAGTTATATAATCCACCATTTATAGCTGGCAATTAAAGTACGTAAATCAATGGGTAGGATATAATTCAGAAATATTCCTGTTTCTCAGGAAGAAAATAATATTTATTGATGCATTGGGCTTCCTAATGAATAATCTATTGTTATTGTGCCTCTTGGGACAGATTGTATATACAGGCTGTTGATTTGACAATATCTATTAGTTTTACATGTTTATATTTTTCTGTACAGTTTTTAATCATAACATCGATCAGCATGCATATCAAAAATAAATAAAACGTTGGTAACCAAATTTACGTTGTCTTGAGCGTGCATGAGATGCTTGATATGTATATAATTGTCCAATTTTGATGATATTCATGTGTGCACGCACACACGCACACACACATCAGTGATGTTTATGAATTTGATTGCTCATTCAATGTTTTAACATGAGCTGCTAAGTTCATATCCTGATTGATTAAGCATACCAATTAGGGCCCATCCTTCATAGTGGATCATAATTCATAGATGCATTACTTATATCTTTCTTTCGATCTATGCTACATTTTTACGTGTGTGTGTGTGCGCGCGCGAGCAGCTCAACGCATTGAAGCGAGACCCAGAGCTCACCTTCTCCCTCCACGCAAAGAACCCCGGACGAGACACCTTCAACTGGTCGGACTGCGACGACTCCTACACTCCGAAGAAGCTGCTGAAGACCTCCCACAGGCAGCCGTACCCCTATTCTAACAACGAGGACTCCTCCTCCACCATATCACCGCAGACGCCTCCCATTGTGAACTACAGGAGGAGCACCAACAGAAGGAAAGGTATACCACATAGGGCTCCCTTCTTCTCATGATATTTATATATGCGAGCATTAAACATGTAAAGACGCATATACAGGAAAATATATATGTCAAAAATGTGTAAGATGTGGGCGTCCCGTCCCTAATCATCTGCCATGCAAGGTTAGGTTATAGTTGCAACTGACAGTAAATAGTGTGCGTGTGTGTTTTCTAGGGTTTCCGTTTTTCTCCTACTCTTCCTCCTGTGTTTCTTCCCTTCGTGGCGAGTGTGGTTGTACAGAATCTACAGATACACCAATCATTGATTAAGATATGCAAAGCAGTGGTATATAGATTAAATAATTTTGTGGATATGTTGACATGTTAGAATCTGCTTTTGATTTTGCAGTGTGTCCGGACTGATCTTAGAGTTCGCATTCCACTGTTTTTTTCCAGGTTTTCATTAGTTGGCACTATCTTTTCCTTTTGAGACGAAGTGTGAAACACTCAGCTCAACCACTAATCATTCAAGTGGATTCTAATAATATAGGTCATATATAAGTGCATGTGGAATCCTTGTGTACCTGCTGGATTTTTGTGAACATCTGTTGGATTTTCATTGGTCTTGTGCCTGTTGATCACCATTGGAATTTGCACTGAAGGATTTCCCATCGTGCATGATGCCTTGGAATCGTTGTGTTCTCACCAGAGAGACATGCAGATGATCATGGTGGTGGAAGAACACTGAACACAGGTACCTGTATGTAAAATCATATCTGCCACTACAGGAACAAAAAGACGCCGATCCTTTTCCTGTTGTTTCACACGCGGAGTTATAATTTCTATGGGGCAATGTTTCCCAATCGTGTTTGATAATGTGGCAAGTCCCATCGTTGGCTATGACGCAGGCATAGAAAAAAACAGATATCTGTCGTAATTTAGTATTGATTGGTAACATAGTCTCGCACGGAACGCAGAAACGAAGTCAGATATTGCCTTCTGACCATGGAAACCTAAATATATATTCTTCCTATTGATATGTATCCACACAAAGCTCATACAAACATGTGGACATACTTAATTGTAGTTGAAATGCACTCAAAACCGGAACGTACAGTATCAAGAATTCCCGTGGAGA
Source organism: Ottelia alismoides (assembly GCA_037367405.1). Classification (NCBI taxonomy): domain Eukaryota; kingdom Viridiplantae; phylum Streptophyta; class Magnoliopsida; order Alismatales; family Hydrocharitaceae; genus Ottelia; species Ottelia alismoides. The sequence goes on along the minus strand of JAZKJV010003006.1, from coordinate 238,582 downwards.
GAGTGGATCCTCTCGTGTTGCAGAGGTCTGTTGTACCGTCGGAGTCATTTGATCATGATCGAGTGGTTCACTCAGAATTCATATGAAGTGTGAACCGTTCAATATTGATCGAGCGGCTCTGACAGTAGAGGAGCCGATCTCTTTCGTGGAGGGTACAAGTTCCATAGGAAAAAAGATGGAAAGTAGCCCGCTTTCGTTAAGCATCTAATTTACAGGTGATTTTCTGCTTGTTGTTTTATGGAAATAATTTTACATTTTGTTCAGTGAGGCTGCCAAGAACCATACTGTAATGAATGAATTATATGTTTGAGTATAATTTTGCAAGTTTGATCAAAAATCGAGTTATGTTCGGTATGAGCTCGATTGTTTTCGGTTCATTAATAATTCGGTGATAATTGAGTTATCATTCTTCTGCAGTAATGTACATCCATCGTATCTCCTGTTTGGTTATTAAACAGAAATATAAGAGGTTTATGATTTTAATGTAATATTGAAATCTAAATGTGAGCTAAGTATTTTAATGTTTAGATTTGTAATGTGAGTATGTGGTATCAAACTTCAACATATAAGAGGATGTCGTTGATGGTTCCCGCGGTTGCATTGTTAAAAGGAGTCATGTCATCATTCCTATCCTACTTCTCTACTTAAGTTATTCATCGACCATGGATCCCTCCCCTAGTCAGCGAAAAACATGAGTTGTGCGACGATTTCGAAGGAAAGCAATAGGTGATATCAGAGGCTATAGATTGAGAATATATCTTACATCTATGCTAAATTGTTTTTTTAAAGAAAAAAGGTATCCACCGTGTAGGTGTGTGTCCAAAAACTTCGACTTTTATTCGTCAAAATATAGTACAAATTTATTGTCAGAATCCATAAAGGTATTCTACTGGGATCAATACTCAACTAGCGCCTTTGCGTGCGCCACAATACTCCCACAATAACACCGTTACTGCCTAAAGATCGCCTCATTTATATGCTAAACTTGTTATCGAACTAAGATTAAAATTTATATTCAGATCATTGAAAAGGATGAATTTTTTCCATCGAAATTTATACAAGATCGGACTATTTTGAGAACTCTTCTGACCAGATAAAAAATCTGTAATTGTCAGTAAAGTTGTTTCTCTATTTTTTATTTCTTTCTAATTTTTTTCTTAATTTTTTTGATTTATTAATTATTTATTCAAATCCAAAAATTCTTATTTTATACGTAGATTGTTCGTTCAGCATTGTATAAAAAAAGCAAAGTGTATTTCTTTTTTTTAGAAAATGATTCAAACTATATATTATCATATGAATTCTAATCGAATATAAACATATTTGGTTTGCTTAGTCATTCTAATAGCAAGTGCTCTTATTTTCCTTCTGCCCCTTTTGGAAGCAGACAGGAAACAATTTTCCGTCAACCTTACTCATAGTTACGCATACGATCATACAATGTAAGTCATTATTGTCCTATTTTCTCGTAGTTCACTATCACAAGATTTCCGATTTCTTTTCTTTTCAGGATGGAAACGCAAACTTACATAACTTAATAAGGATGAAAGTGAATATGAATATAATTCTATCCGATACACTATTGTATTTGTTTTATACATATTTTGACGTACATATTCACATCCCTTTGAAAGTGCATGGGGATGTGTTTATCACTTTGACATCCGTTAATATTTGCATTCTTATTTGTGTATATGTTTTCATATGTAAGTGTTAATATGACTTGAGTCCTACTATCTGATTTTGTAGCAGTGGTTAATTCCGCTAGTGGAGAATTCAACTCATGGAGGAATATAGTAGTGGTTAATTCTGCTACAATGAGAATTCAACCCTGGTGGAGTCTAGTAGTGGTTAATTCTGTTAGTGAGGATTCAATTGAAGGTGGAGGTTGTTGATATGACTTAAGTCATAACCACTTGTTGGGATGCTGATGTGACTGATTTTCATCATGTCTTCTAATCGACTGAGAGTTGTTGGGCTAAGATTGCTGACATGTCTGATCCGTGTCCTACCTTATGATTGGTTAGGAGTTGTTGGGCCAGGATTGCTGACATATCTGATCTGCCTCCTGAAACATGATTGGTTGAGAGTTGTTGGGTCATGATTGCTAACATGTCTGATCCGCCTTCTAAAATCTGATTATCTGAGAGTTGTTTGGATGGATTGCTGAATACAAATGGTACTCTTCTGTTGCAGTAATAAAGGACCCCTCGGCTATCAGATATTGTAATCCTCATTCTGATTCTGATTCCCATCCTATATTTGTACTTTCTCAGTATCCTCTGTATTACATTTTCTTCATATAGTGAAATCGATCGCCCAAGGATATAGCCCAGTTATGGGTGAACCTTGTAAATCTGCGTGTTTGTGTCCTGCTTGTTTGATCGTGTTTGTGCGTATTTGCTTCCACGATTCTCAACAGTAAGTATAGTAGTAGATTTTTTTATAACTATGTGTAAGAACATTTTATGATTCCATTGAATCCATTCTCTACTGTTGATATATTTTTATGAAATAAATTTATCTGATACATATATATTATAGAAACCATTGTAAACATGTATATTTTAATTAATATATTAAATATTTCTGTTATTATTTGTACGAATTCATATTGTTTTACATTCATATTCGTTTTTAAGGATATAGTAACGCATTTTTGTATTTGTATTCACATTCGTGGTTGTTTTACATTATATGAGAAATATAATGAATAATTATTGTTATATAATTTATCGATATAATGAATATATTATTCGTTGTATATTTTGACTAGATGACCAACTTTTATAATAAAGTTTTTAATTGTTTTCTCGTAAGATCACAATTTTTTTGGACTAAAAGGACCCAAGCCCCTGTGTTGGGAGAATAAAGTGTGCTATATAACAAAAAGGAGAAATGTCGCAAAAATAACACTTGAGCAGACGATGGGCAATGCTAGCAATCAAAAAATCAGATGGACCAGAAAGTTATTTATATGGCTCAAGTAGATTTGAGTTATAGAATGTCGCCATCCATTAGGCGCATAAGGTAAGGAGAACCATCAACCCAGCTTTAATTTCTTAACAAGGGTCATCCCATGCTTTTTCTCGATTTAGAGACACTTCTATCACTTGATTGCTTACTACAAGCCTGCAGAGGATAAAAGAACTAAACACACATAAGGGCACTCAGCAATGCATCACAAAAGAGTACGACATCACGAGGATAGACTATGATTTAATTTAATCAGAATTCGAGTTCCGAAAACATGATCAAGAGGTTTAGGCACAGAGGAGTAATCCTCTCTTATAATATACTCTCAAACTTCTATGGGAGACTATTTTCTGATGGTTACGTGTGAGAAAAACCGCATCTAACTGATGGAGGCGGATCGTCTGCAGTACTGCATACTCTGCAGTACAATCAGGGAATCGTACGAGCCACTCGATCTTGAATTTCCACTGTAAGGATCCATAAAAAATGTGAATTCGTGCGAAACTACTCTATCAAGATCGAGCGTCTCCAATGATCCACGATTTTACCGAGAGTCTACAACATTGCAGACGATCCTCTCGCCTAAACCGATCCCCCATAGGTTGGTTGATTTAATCATCTGACTGATTCATCGTTTATATTTAACTTAAAAAAAGATTTATCGACGATTCATAGAAACATTATTTGTTATATATTAATTTTTGGCTGCAGTGATGACATGATACCCTAAGGCTCTGTTTGGTTGGAGAATAAGCCCTGAAATAAGGGGCCAATTCTCCTCCCAACATGTTTCCCAGTGGTACGACTATTCCTCATTATTCCATCTTATTTCACTCTTATTCTTATCTTTATCCCACCTTATCTACCTTTATTTCACCTTACTCTCCTTATTCATATCCTCCAACCGAATAAAGAAAAGACTCTTATTCTTCTTATTCTCCATCCTTATTTCTGCTTATTCCCAAACCGAACGCACCCTAAGCTTTTACAGACTGCAATAATTATCCTGTCTGTCGTGGCAGTAGGATATTTTCGGGGAATAGCTCTATCTAATTATGCTTCATATAATGCATGATGTATACCCTTCATTTTTCGAATATTAAAATTCGAACTGTGCAGCAGATTTTCAAGGTTGCCAAATTTTTAATATTATCTGCTAGAACCGGTGGTTCCAACCGATTGGTTCGTTACTGACGTCAACACCACTTGTCAAAGACCAAAGAAAAACTAAACTGCAACGGTGTCAGTGCAGCTTGTACTTTCAAGTCCCCACTTCGGTCTTATCATCTGAAACCTAAATTATTATTTTTAAAATGTGATACATGTATGCTGATAGTATTTTTCTCCCCTTATGTTTCACGTATCCATATGAGAAAATACACTAGAGGGACGAGGGTGATGAAGCTTCCTTTCATTTGTGTTGAGTTGGAAGGACAGGATTTGGTAGGATAAAATTAGATAAATGGTAATTGCATATTACCTTCCATCTAGTTGAACTAGTTGGGAGCCCGTGCTCTGCACCGGAAGCAAGTTTTGTTTTTTTTAAACTTTAACATTTACGAATCAAATATGGATATAGGTTATAAAATTGTTCGGATACAGATACTGATATAGTATTGGCTGGAATATTCAGAACCGGATCCGATAATCCGATACAATATTTAAATTTTATATATTAACTAATATAATATTAGTCACAACCTCGTGTTATTATATTACTATTATATATTATGGAATACAAGATATTAATGATATTAATAAACTTTAGTTTGTTTGGGGATGAATATGAACAGAAGTTATGAAATCCTATCCCCATTTTTGCTTTCAGTAAAGAACGCAGATCACTTTGACGCTCCCATTGTCATAATGCAACTTATTTTTCATTGTCATTTTTTAAAATCGTATGAACCTTGATAGAAATTCAATTCGTATACGTATGTGGTTTTTATTCATGTGGTTTTTATTCGATTGATATCCAGATTCCATGTTTATATTTGGATTTCACTCTTTATTCGATTTATATTGGATTAGCTCTTTGTTCGATCTATATTCGGGTCCGCTCTTTTTATTCGATTCGTGTTCGAATTTGATAAGTATCTGATTCAGATTTAGGTCCATAGTTTTAAGGATACGATTTTTAAATGTATATCTGAATCATATCTATATCTTGATTCGATATAGATGAAGCGGATATGGATAAGAAAATAGGCATGCAAATTCAAATCCGATACGTTTTCGTCCCTACCAAAATGCAAATTCATGTCCATTACGTTTTCGTCCCTACCAAAATTTGGAGTGATTTTATGATCAATGACATGAACACCGATAAGACTATTTAATATAGTCATTTCTTACCAAAAAAATTCTCGTGTCGTTAATGACAAAGTTAGACTTTGATAAATTTGGAGTAAATATAATTTTATTGCATATGATGTTTTTTATGTAATAAATTTATGTAATGTAATTTTATGATTTCTTTTCTATTTATTGAATTTTTAATTATTTTTCAAAGCGAAGTGTATTTGTCGCTGGCTGTTTTTGAATTATTAAAATAAAATATCAAAATGTGTTTGTTACGTCCTAAGCTGCATACGAATATGCGAGGAGCAGAGGATTGAGTTTGTAATCACGCCAATAGCACATGATAATTGTTCTTCTTAGTCGTTGTGTGGTCCTGATGGAACAATGGAAAATGATCGAAGGGCGTCGAGGCATGCAACATGCTTAGACAAAGAGCAGAAATCAATCGAAATGGAAATCAGACAGCTCAATTTTGCAGTGGGGAAGATCATCGGATGGCTATGATTCGATATGGAGGTGTAGAATGTTGTTCCCCAATATGCTCCAGGACTTTGTGGTTGGCAGTGCTCTATGCTATCTAACAAAGGTTTTCAAGGGTCAAGGATGGTGACCGGTGAAGGCTCAACTGGTCTCTGGAGGTTGCGCACCGCAATCGGACCTCAGTTGCTCCAGATTATGATGCTTGGACGTGGTTTAGAATAGAGGCGGTATGATCTTCTCGTTGGAATGCTTGGATCAGGGTGGGCACTTTATACAGTTCGTTCGTATCCAAAGCATTTTATCCAATGATAAATGACAAATGAGATTTTCTGAATTTGTTATTGCAAATTGAAGCCCTGAACAGGATACTGTTACAATGTTTTTCATACGTTTTAAGAGAAAGATAGAGGATTTCCTTCAGTTCTATTGTGATTGTGACTAACATAATTAAAGGATAGTTAAAGGAAACCAGATTCTAGTTAAAGAAACCATATTTACTATCCTCCAAAAATGAGGGAGAACGTTTTACTTCAATATTTACTTTAAAATGTTAAAAATAAACCAGGAAGCATCCCTTTGGGGAGATAGCGGTGGCGGAAAAAACTGCAACCGTCGGCCACACAGGCCCCATCTCAGCTCTGTATCTGCGCCATCGGCAGGCCATCTGCTACGGCCCGAACATCCTCTGGGGGGTATCCTACCCTTTGTTTCTGCAGTCGGCGCTGACGACGTTACATCAAGGAGGGGATGAGGTTGGAGACGCGAGCACGGATGAGGAGAGGGGGTGTCGAAAGGGTAAGGAGCGCTAGGTAGGGTTTGGGTAGGAAGGTGGCATTGATGGAGGGAAGGGGGAAGGGTGCGGGGTGTTTGCGTAATTTCCTTGAAAAAGTCGAGGGTAAAAATGGAATGTCAGGTGGGGACGGTTGGTAGACAAAATGGGAAGAGGGTAAAAAGGAATTTTTCGGGCGAAAAGTAATGGATTGACGCCCTTTGTATATATATAATGGATATGAAGGTATATTAGAAAAGAGATAGAACTTAAAATGCTAGGCAAGGCAGAGTTGATGCTTGTAGGTCGGCAACGATCTTGTCATATGTGGTTGTCTCCAGCAATAGAGCTATGGTTGTTTCCACCATCAGGCTTGCTTGATTGATCACATTTGCGCATGTTCCGCTTCCGCAATTTGCAACATGCACACTACTACTCCTTGGAGACTTGCGATGTTCGTGTGAGGCTCTAGATAAGAAGCTCGGCTAGAGGTTAATGTTGGGCTCCGATAGAAATGATGGATACAAAAGTAAAGGTCATGCATATTATGAAGGGATGGAAGGAGACAGATGAAATCGATCAGAAGGGGGTTTAAGCGGACACAGAAGAAACGAGGCACAGAATTGGAATCAAGAAAATAATAATAATAAGACGATAAAGGATAGTAAAGGAAAAATAAGAGGTTGCACAAGAAGAATGAGAGAGAAAGGGGTTACTAATGGGGTATGTCGCTTGAGTGGAGGAGTTAGAGAGCAACCTCAGATTTTCTCCTCGAGCAATTCGACGAAGTTGCTATAAAGCTTAATACACTCGAGGAGCTCGTCTACATAGCACTCATTCTATGAATCACATCGAAGATGTGCGGTTGCTCATCATCGTCTCAATCCTAAGCGGTTGACCTTTTGGTAGCATCCTCATTCTCTATCCTCTACACAGCTCCCCTTTATCTATTCTTCGCACCCCATGAGGAACTGCTTATCATCAACCCCACATTGCGTGCCCGACTTCTCCGAGCTCATTCTAACCTCATTGATCCTCACTTCACCGCATTATCCACTTCACACCCAAAAAATACACAACCTTCCTCCACAACCTCTATGGGTACAAAAACCATTATCAACTATAGCATTCATCCTCCATCAGAGAGAAGCAACTGCTTAAAGTTCTCCTCTTGGTGATATTGAGTTGACGTCTGGCATGGTAAAGCCTTGTGAGCGAAGTGGGTTGTTGAAGACCGGTCAAAAATCACTTCACCGAGGTCAAGAGGGAATGGCGTGGCAAAGTGCGCTCCACTGGGGTGACGTGACCTGATATATTGACCTAAGCATGGACTGACAAGTGTTGACCCAATATAAACCAAAAAATTGAAAATAAAAAGAAATAAAAAATAAATATTATGTGACTTCAAATGAAAAAACTTCCAAATGAAAGTTTTAGATCTCAACGTATTCTGTAACTTTTGTGGAGAACCAAATAAAAATAAGTTATATGTACACAATATAATTTTTAGAGGTGTTTAATTGGTATAAAATACTTTGTTTTTTTTTCATTTTTTTGTTTTCTTTATTTTTCTTTTAATAATATGTGCATATTTTTCAGTAAATGCAACTATTAATTAACATATTATATATTTTGGAGAATTTTAATATTTAAAAGGAAGTGAGTTAATGTTAAAATTGCTCTCGTGTGTACAATAATATTCAGTTTTAAGTCTGTTTTATTTGGTTGTGAGAATTTGGAGTCCTAATTTTAATCTCGATTATTTTGAGTCTATTTAACAAGACCGTCTATTGATGATTCCACATTCCTTTCAATTTTGAGAATTAAAAATAGGAGGAAGAACCAAAAAAGCCATGTAGTGGGAAACACGACAATGAATGATGAGTCAAAGTTAATTACAAGTGCTTCCTTATCTCCATGCGGGATGCAAATTAGAGCTTGTAAGTTAAGCACACATTTCCATTACATGATAAAAACTCTCACATGGACAGAAATTTCTATTAAAACAATTTAATTTATCTAAGTTCAAGGTGTAGTGCCTCTTTTAATGAAAGAAGTGTGTTCTTAGTTCTACGAGCACGTGCAAAATAATCCTAGTAGCTCTAGTAGTCAATGTGAAGTCCTACAACTACATCAAAAATTTATCCCCGACCACCCAACTATGGTCGAGATAGGCTGAGTCTAGAATCCGATTCTACATACTTAAGGCCACGAATCGAGTTTGTTATAATTGTACAAAATAAAATAGAAAATGCATAAAATAAGTATAGACAAGAGGACTCTATCTTTTTCTCAACTCAATAAAAAAAAGTCTTAACCTCTATAGAGATTCAGTCCACGGAATTACATGCCTTTGAATTTTCTAAATTACATCGTCTTCCAAAAAGCTGCTCAAGTTGATCAGGCCCTATCCAAGAAGAGAAAGTGGATCATATCCTTTTGAGAGAGAAAATAATGCAAATAAAATAAATATGTGATTTAGATGATAAAAAAATAAAGTACAAGTTAAGTGACACAACACAATAAATATGCAGCTTAAAAATTTAAAACACAAAAAATTGACCTAACTTCTAAAAATCGTGTCGCTTTTCCAGTAACGATGTTAATTGATTAAGCACATTCCTACCCTTGTTAATTGTAAGAATCAGTTAATATATGTTGTGTTATTGTAGTATAATACACATAAAATGTGACTAATAAAAAACCACAAAATAATGTAAGTGATTCCAATGACGAACATAAAGAAGCGGTGAAGACTTTAGATATAACTTCAGTTGAATTGGTGTATCCAAATTAGTTGTGAGTGTGATTGAAATGTATTATGATTTTTTTTTATTTTTTAACTTTTATCAGTTCTTCCTCTCTGAGATATTGCAATATCAGTTATACCCCTTTCCACCTTTTGCAATATCAGTTGTACCCCTAACTTCTTACACCATTATCATTTGTGCTCTTTTTGCGATATCAATTGTGCCCCCGACCAAGCTAACAAAAGGGCACGAATGATAACAGTGCAAGAAGTGGGGGTCACAAATGATATTTCAAAAAGAGGGGTACAACTGATATTGCAATATCTTAGAGGGTGTAATTGATAAAAATCCTTAATTTTTAATTTTTATTTATTTTTTTATTTTAGTTTGTACATTTTTATTTTTCATGAAAAAGGAAAATAGAATAGGTAGATAATAAAAGCCAGGTATAATAGATATAACTAATTCTTGCAAAATTTATTTCTTCATCAAATTTAGATGACCAATTCTCAGATATAATTTCCCCTTAAATTATATGCAATGAGGAATGCGTGATGCAATTTTTAATTTTTCAATTAATGATAAATTAAATATAATGCGTGTAATTTTATCTTTTTCAATTTTAGTGACGAGAATGTGATTTTTTTTAGAAACAAACATTTGATATGAAATAGATGATGAAAGAAAATTGATTGAATTTTTGGATTTCTAAGTTAATATGAATAAATTTAAAATAGATAATGTTGATACCATGATTCAAAGTTTTTCAATTTTTACCATTGCATGCCTTATCAACTAATTATAAAAAACATCAATGATAAAGTAATCATAGAGGTATCTAGAATTGTTTTGATTTTTAGAAATTTTAGAAAATATGTCCAAGAATAATTGCATAAGGACTGTGAAGATTAATTTATTTAAAATAAGATATTCAATGAAAAATAAAATATTTAAACCAAATGTTTCCTTGTATTAGTACCATCCAAAATTAGTATTTTTACACAGTTTTTTAATATAAGTGGATGGATTTAAAGAAGTCTAGAAGCAATGTTTTACTCCAAAATTTATAAATAATTCAATACGCATCAAACATTATTCAATAACATGCCAATTGAAAGAGTATTAGATAGCTACAAGATGATGCAAAAATTACAATATTCAAGTATGATTTGCTAGATATTGATCGATATTTGCAAGGGTATTTATGTAATAAAATAAATTCAAATTAGATTTTATAGGGGCCTCTTTGTAATATTTGAGAGTTGACATGGTTGTCTTGTAAAATACTCAAGTGTGAAAGCTTTTTCAAAATAGTTGAGGGTACCTTCAAAAATTGTCTGAATCACGTCCTAGCATGAACATGACAAAGGTTCTAGATCATGCGATAGATATAGTCGCACCTTAACTTTGATCTAACGATCCTTGTCCTTCCACATGGCTAGTTCAAGATCATTGAAACCAGGTGATGTGGAGGTTTGAATCAATACACGTGGAGTACTTGATGTGAGCATAGAGGATCTAATGATTGTGGCTGAATGCTCGTAGATGATGAAGATGAGATCTGATATGATCTAATGGTAAATCAGTGGTTATTGCTAATGGGGTTCATCTACCCATTGTTGGATAGGAGGAGATTGTTCTAGCTCCCTTGATGCATCTGCAAAATGTCTTACAAGCTCCAGCATTTCAGATGAATCTTTTGTCTATTAGCCATATTACAAAATATTTAAATTTCCGTGCCATATTCGTTCCTTCTTCTCTTGTGTTTCATGACATACTCACGGGTAGAGTGATTGGATGTGGTCATGAACAGAGGGGACTTTACGGACTTGTACATCCTCCTTGTGCAGGGGCTGCTACTATCCCTTCTGGACTTGTCTCTTTGTTTCTATAGCATCTTTGGTTCGGACACTTTCCTCTACAGAAGCTGTGTCATGTCCTCCCACATAGATCTACTCATACCAGCATGGAGTGTGAGGCATATCAACTTGGGAAGCACCATCGTTCCTCCTTTCCAAGTCGTCACAATGGTCAATTGTTTGAGTTGGTTCGCTTTGATATATACGGGGTCCTAGTCGTGTTCCTGATCATTTGGGACATCGATTTTATATAGTTGATGTAGATGATTATTCTAGATTATCTTGAGTGTTTCTGGTGAAGAATAAGTTGGAAGTTGGTCCTATTATTAAATCTTTCCTTGTTGAGATTAAAAATATTTTTTCTACTAATGTAAAATTTATTCGCACTGACAACGACTTGGAGTTTTCTACTTTATAGTTGTCGGACTTCCTCAGATCTATTGGTATTGTTTATTTTCTTAATTATTAAAAATCCAAAAAGATTATATTAATGTGTAAATATTGTTCATCTGATTTTATTTGGATTTTTATATTATTTAAAAAATGACAAAAGATACAAAAATCTCAAATATACTATTTTATACACGTAAAATATCACCAAAATATATATCACTGTGTGCAAATGATCTATTTTGATTTTGGTCCATTCATGGAAGTTGTTCTCATCGAAACAAACAATTCCGTGAAGAAAATTGTCCAATCTGAGTTGCTTGCTATTTCTTTTTTATTCTTCTTTATATTTATTCTCGAATTTTTCTAAGTATGACACGTAATAGCTCCTGGAGCCAGAACGTGTCACTGCCTCCTCCCCACATACTCCATGTTTTGGACCAATAGATCAAAAATTGGTATACACAATGTACAAAAGAGGCACAAAATCCAACTTTCACATATGAAGTCTGATTCTTTTGAACTTGGTCTTGTTTTGAAGATAGTCGAATGTACATGAGTTCAGAAGTGTGTAGGATTGAATCAGAGACTGTATGAATGAGATATCAACGTTTTAGTCTGACATATCTAAAAGTAAGGAATTTATTTGTGTCACTTATTTATGTTAGTGTTTTTTAGATTTTTCTTTATTCTTGTTAGTAATTTGCACACAATGGATGTAGTTTTAAGTTATTTGGAGTTAGCATGAATTAACTAAAAATCAAGGAAGTTAGCTATTTTACATGTCAATTTTACTCTGGAATTTTGGCTCCTCATTCAATGCCATGATGAATGATAAAATGTGAATGTTTATTTACACATGCATGAATCCTAATTATGCAAGATAAATGATGAAATGCATGTGAATTTTGGGGAACTAAGCTCAACTAGTCTCTTTTAGAGGGATGAATCACATATTCTTCATGGATTAAGACATATGATGACATCCATAGTCTTTCATCATTGCGAAGAACTTCATCACCATGGGTTGTATTTTTGGAGACGTTCATATATAGTCATGACTCAAGGATGCAAATAACCATCGAAACGGATTCTTCATTTCTCGAGATAGGTGAGCCATATGCATAGTGACACCAATGTTGCTCCCCATATTATTGAGACGGTATTGGATTGCACATAACGTAAATTGATATCGCTTATTGACGATTGGTTTAATCGTCAACATGTTGACCCCATATACATGGGGGTGTGGGTGTTGAAGACTGGACTGAGAATATAAGTTGTATTTGTGAGATGAAAAGAGTTTTCGTTCTTTCATCGTAGTTACATTCTTCTCATATTATTGGGGGTGCAATGAAAATGGAAAGAAAGACTTAGATCTTGTAGCGAGGCCTTTGGTTAGCCTGCCTTTTGCTTTAAAAGTTATTGAGGGAGAAGAATTTCAAGGTACAGAAAATACGAGAACTATTGATTTAAAGTTATTTAATTGACTAATCTCCTTAATAAATATATTAAATTATATTCTATTTATTCTTTATTTCCATGTGAAGTCTCTCAACCCACTCAACATGTTGCTTGAGGTCAATTAGTGAACCAGTCCAAACTATTCGAGTGGATCTGAAATTTGGAGCTTGTACTTGCAGCTGAGCATATCAGGTATGTTCTCTCTAGCGGTAAGTACAAAGACCCTCAGACCGGGTATGCTTTAGATTTCAACAAGAAGTGAGACAAGGACCACACTTTGGTTCGTTGCTAAAATCTTGGTTCCTTATCCAATGTGCTTCAGAAGCAACATATGGATATCGAATCAGCCCAGGACATCTTGGCAAATCTAAAGGAAATGTTTGGCAATGTGAAGCGCACTCGGTGTTATAATATTATGAAAGAAGTTATTCCTTATAAAATGTGTGAAGGAACTCTAGTCAGGATGTTTGGGTACATCCATGAATTGGAGAATTTGGGGGCTGAGATGGATGCAGATATGCAATCTGATTTTATACTACTATCTCTCCCTTTTTCTTTCAATATGTATATACTTTCTTATCCTATGATTGAGTTGAATTTAACAAATGCGGAGTTGCTTGCTCATTGAGGTCCAGTGAGGATACAATAAAAAAAGATAGTCCTTTTGGCAGCTTAATGGCTGCACAGGTCAAAGGAAACCGTGACAGGAAGCATGGATCCAAGGAGGGTCTAACTAGAAAGAAAAAGAAGAAGGGACAAGCTGTTGAAACATCTTTTTACGCTTCTACACATTTGACATCCAAGAAAGGGGATGTCTGCCATCACTGCAAAAAACTGGGACACTAGAAGCACAATTGTTGAGAGTACCTGAAGACCCCTGAGAAGGGCAAAGGTGTTGCCCCGACAGGTAACTCGTCTACTTTCATCATTAGAACCAACTTACTCATAGGACGAGAAGATAATTGGATCATTGCTTCTTATGCTTCCATTCATATATGCAATGCGTTTCATTGTTTCAGGAAACTAAAAGTCGTGACGATGGGGACATAGACATGCAGATGGGATCTGATGCAACTGTTGCAGTAGTACTATCGATACGTACTTACTATCATGATCAAGTGGAAGATTCCTAATTATTGGTGAATGTCTCCATGTTCCTGATGTTATAATGAACCTTCTATATGTATACAAATTAGTTGGACATGGATATTTGTTCCTTTTTGTAATAAACTTATCATAAGTCGTTATGGTAATTTTACAGTAGATGGTTTTATTAACAACATGTAGACACTATGAATTAAACATGCATGATTGTATTGTGAATGTCAATACCACTGATAACATTAATATTAATAATAATTTTAAAATCCCTAAGTGATCAAGGGACGATGGAAATCATTTAACTATGATATGTTATCAAAGACTTGGACATGTGTCTATTGATAGGATCAATAGACTGGTAAATGATAGACCTTTATTTTTTTTTATAAGTTCGTGATTTACCAACTTGCGAGGATTGTATTCGTGGAAAATGTCTAGGGCACCCTTTACTAAGAAAGGTGAACAATGCGAAGATATATCGGACCTAATACATATCGATGTATGTATTTCTTTCATACTGTGACTCGAAATGGATTCAAGACTATGCAGCTTTATTGATGACAATTCATTGTACAGTTTTATATTCTTGTTATGTTACAAACATTAAACCCTTTAAAAGTTCAAGAGTTTATAGCTTTGATTGAGAACAAATAGGAAAGAAGATAAAACAAATTCGATCCTGACAGAGGTTGTGAATAACTCTCAGATGAATTCAAATAATACCTTAAGAAGAGGAATTATTTCAAATCTCACTCCTCCAAGTATCCTCAACTCAACATATTGTCGAGTGACGCAACAAAATCATGTTGGACATGGTGAGATCAATGACGAGTAAAGCAAAATTACCTCGAAGTTCATGGGGACATGCAATAGAGATTGCATGTAACCTAGAATCTCACACTAAAGAGTGCTACTTCATTGGATACATAAAAAACGATATTGGATACCAACTTTATGATCATGAGACTCATAAAGGTATTTTTTAGAGACGTCAAATTTCTAGAAGATTAATTCCTTAGAAGTAAAGAAAATAATGAAGTTAAGGAACTAATCGATTCAGTGAGATCGATGAAGTTATTAATCCGGAAACTGAAGAGATAATTGAAAAAGACACGACCATAATGATCCAACTTCATTCGATGAAGCTTTGGGTGATTGCGACATAGATAGCTGGATGCTAGCAATGATGTATGAGATAAACTCCATGTATAAGAATAGTGTATGGACCCTCGAAGATCCACTCAAAGAGGTCAACCCCATTAGGTGCAGATGAAGCTTTAAGAGAAAGAGGGGACTGATGAATACCCATTCATCACTCTTTATTCTTATATTTTAGCTACAAAAACCTTTGCAAATGCATGTAGATATGTGTAAATAGGAATAATTACCAAAAGCATGCATTATGTAAAGACTTATAATTAGCATGTTTTTGTGCAAAAATAAAAGAATAAAGATTAAAAAGAAAAAGATGGAAATATTTAGAATAAATATTAAGCAACCTAACCCAAGGGAGGGCTCAGCATGGGCCTGACCGCATAAAAGCCAAAGTAGAGGGAGATAGGGGCTCATGTGTAAATATTTGTGTAAATAAATAAAACTATATTTTCCTCACCCAAAAATATGCTTGTAAATACTCGTATATATTTATAAAAGATAAAAACAAAATAAAAAGTTAAAAATCAAAAAGATTAAAAAAATACCCCTTCATCATGTACATAAACCATGCCTATATATTTATTTAACCTTGTAAATAAATAAAGTCATTTTCCAAACTTTTTGTAAATATTCTATGCTATATATTGTAAATAAATAAAAACAATTAAAATCAAAACAACATAAAAAATAGAAAAAATAAAAATACAAAAATACATTATACATATACCATGTATATAGATGTATATATCTATTTATTTTACCTACGTACATAAATAATAAAAATAAAATAAAAATACCTTTTTATTCCTTATTTTATTCTATAAATAAATAAAATATAGAATAAGGATAAAAGTGTATAAAAATAATAATTAAAAATCAAAAATCAAAATCCCACATATTGTATATATACCTATATCTAACCCTACTAAGTACATACCTTATTTTTCTTTCCAAAAATTAATTAAAAATCACAAAAAAATAGAAAAAATAAAATAAAAATATTTCATGTTTTAAGTTTTGTAAATTCGGTCATTTTCTAACTCAAATAAATAAATTAAAAATTCAAAGCTTGGCGGGCTCTGATTGGTCCACGGGGGATTGTTGACCCCCGGTCAACTCTCCCCCCAAGACCACCAGAGCCGGGTCCGTCCTGCCCGACCCGTTTTCTCCTATTTTTATCCAACTGACCCGACCGCCATTAACCCAAACCCCGGGTCCGAATCATTCTCCTTGCATCCGGCAGCATCGCCGGAGCCGCTCCCTCGGAATCCGCGCGCTCCTGAGCTTGCCCGGACCCCCTCTTCTCGGACCCCTAGCCATATAAAGCTGGAGCTCAGCCACCTTCCCACACTATCTTTGGCCATTCCCCTTCTTCCCTGTGAGCTCCAGAGTGACCGCACGAGTGACAGCGAGCGTCTCCGCCTGTTGTAGCGAGGCGAGGAGGAGGAACCCGCTGATCCGGCGATACACCCGCCGCAGCTCCGCCACCTGGGCGAGCTTCGAGCCTCGGGCAGAGACATCCCTTGAGGCGACGACCGGGAGCTTCCCCAGCTCCGCCACAGTCTAATCCTTCACCCAGGTACCCTCTTAGCTTCGCCATTTCGTTCGATTCCAGCTTTCCCCCAAATCGTGCCGCCGTCATCTTTCTTCGATTCACCCCGGTTCCGACCATCGTTCGACCATCGGACCCGACCCACATCTCCGCCTTCCTCCGCCGCTCGTTCTCCACCCACTCACACAACCCAGCTCGCACAGGAGCTGGGAACCAGGCTCCACCGTCTTCCACCATCGCCGGAGCCCGCCGCCCCGAAGCACCAGTCACCTTCACATCGCCTAACGGGGTCGAGGCACTTTGCCCTCGACCCGCGAGTCTTTTGAGCCCCTTTGCAGGTCATTCCGAGCCCATCTGAGGGCTTGGTCATTCAGGCCGGGAGACCCAGCTCCGCCGACCGTGCCTGAGCTCCTCCGAGCTTGGGTCGATCATCGGAGCACCGCAGCAGACGCAGGAGCGCACCAGCTTGCTTCTCCGATCACCAGAGCGCTCCGAAGAGGAGGCCAGCACCCGCACGAGCCCGGCGAAGTTCGTCGGGGACCAGTTCGTCCAGCACCCTCCAGCGTCGTCGGATCAACCTTCAGCTCCAGACGCTATCCTGACCGTCCATTCCTAGCGCCCCCTTTGACGTCAGATCTGAGGCGATTGATCCAGGCCGTCAGATCCCCACGTGTCCTGGCCTGGAACGTTGGATCGATCAGAGCAGTCCCAGTGCTGAGAGCGCCCTCATCCTGACCGTCCGATCTCCACGTGGCAGCCATCCAGCAGCTCCGGTTAATAAAGGGTAATTTACCCTTAGGCCCTTATCTCTGCGTTATTTCATATCAGTCCTGTAAATATTTAAATACGTTGTTTAGTTTTAGGTTTATTTGCATTGAGGACCCTGAGCTTTAGTGTAATTGCATATATACCCCTGCCTGTTGTGAGCCACGTGCTTCGTCACGTGTTACTTTGGTGTATTTGCAGTCTATGCCCTTGTAGTTCTGGTTGTTTATGAATGAATGAAAGGTTTTAATTAATTGCATTTATACCCCTGTGCGTGGTTGTTTTACTCATGTGCGTTATATTTTGGGTCATTTGCAACTGAGCCCCTTGGACTTTTGGTACGTGTTACCAATAGGTCCTCGGGACTTATTTTCCTTACATATAGGTCCCTGAGTGCCCCAGGCACGCGCTTGGCGCGTGATTTGCTGGGTTAATTGCACCTGGACCCCCAGAGCTTTGGGTATTTGCACTTTGGTCCCTGTGCACAGTACCCTCTTGTCATTTTTGAATAAAATATCAAATCACCTCCAAATCCAATGAGAATTTGACACATGGCTCCTGCCATGGTGTAGGATTTTCACGGATTTTTGAGGACATTTCTGATTTTGTTTGTTGTTTTTGAAAATTCAAAAACCTCTATTTTCGTCACTGTCCAGATTGAAAAATCACAAAAAATATAAAAACTCCTTTAAAAATTCCACAAAAATTGTCTACTGTTTAGTTGAGGTTGCTTGATTTTCTAGCCAATTTTGGCTATTTTTCATCACTGAAAACCACTAAAAACTTAAAAACACTCAAAAACCCATAAAAATTATAATAAACACATTAAAAATCCAAAAACAATAAACTTGGTACCTAAATTTTCCTTGTTTTCTCTATTTTACAGGAAAATTACCTCCAGGCCATTTTGAGGCCCTTAGATATTTTATCTAGGGTTTCTTGGCTCGGCTGGACAGTACCTTTTATTTTTGCTACTGTTTGATTTTTAGAAAATAAAATAAATATCAGAAAATTATCAAAAATTCATCAAAAACATAAAAAAATATAAAACACATAAAAATATTTTTGTTCTGATTTTTGGTTGATTTTTGGTGCTTGAAATAATTTGTTGAATTGTGTTCTTCCTTGTTTTTCTCATTTTCTTAATAAACTTAAAAATCCAAAAAAATATAAAAATAATTAAAAACCACTAAAAATGTTTTCTCCCTTTATTTTTTTGACTACTTCGTAGGCCTCTTGGCCAATCCGTGCTCCTTGAGTTCGACCCTGGGTGCTATACCAGGTTAATCTCATAGCAGGACCGCTTCTCGTATTTTGATTGCTTGATTTGTCATTAGTGGTTCGATTTTTCTTGATATACACGGTCTGATCGCTTGGGTCGCAACGACCCTATTTCTGTACCTTATACCCGAGTGGTCAGGCATGTTATCAGGGACCCGATGGGAAGGTATAAACCTTCAAGGCACGACTCGTAACCAAGGATTACACACATAGAGAAGGCATCGATTATGATGAGATATTCTCTCAGGTGGTCATGCTTAAATCCATCAGAGCATCGCTTGCTATAGCTGCACATTTGGACTATGGCATCTAGCAGAAGGACGTCAAGACCGTTTTCTCAATTGATACCTCGAAGGGGATATCTATATGGAGTAGCCTCCGGGCTTAATGGTTGAGGAAGGAAAAGTGTAAAAGATAAATAAATCAATCCATGGAAAAATAATCTTCTCGTAGTTGGAACATCTGATTCAATGAAATCATGAAAGAGTTATGATTTCATGCATATTCTAGATGATCCGTGTATGAAGCTTAGCGGGGGTGCCATCATGTTCAATGTGATTTATGTAGATGACATCGTTATCATCGGGAATGATACATGGATGATGACTAGTGTTGAGATCTGATTGTTCAATACTTTTGATAAGAAAAATCTCAGAGATGGTTCTTACATATTGGGTTTGAAATTGTTCAGAAACATGGAAAAAAAGTATATCGGGACTGTTAAAAGGGATGGCTTCCTTCCCTTTTGACCATCAAAAGGATACATTAAAAAGATATTGGAAAGATTTAGTATAGATAATTTCAAGAAAGGCTTCCTCCCCTTAACAAATGGTATTCACCTATCTAAAGGGATGGCTCCTCAAACTTTTGAGGAAAAGAAGTCATGGTCGGATGCCCTTACACATTGGTTGTTTGAAGCTTGATGTATGCCATGATGTGTATTGGACTAGATATATATCATGCATCGGGAGTCGTAAGCGTTACCAATCCTGTTATGAAGAAAAATACTAGACTGCAATGAAAAGCATTTTCAAGTACCTAAGCAGAACTATAGACTTAGATCACCTCATGTGCCGTCCCACGCGAGGGTTTATGGGTAAATTACATGGTACACCTTGTACTTTGTTGAACTTGTAATGAAATTCTAAAAATATTTCGTGGAATTGCATTTTAGACCCTGTCAATTCAATATCAAATCATTTTTAATTGGGATTTTTCATTAGTGCCCCTGGAACTTATTGTAATTGCATAAATACCTCCATCGGGAATTTTTAAAATACGAATTAAATTGGGTTAATTGTTGAAACCTCCATGGACTTTGTTATTTTTTTATCAATGCTTACTTAGGGTTTGTTTATTTGTAGAATGGTCCATGTATTGCTGCATTAATTGCATTTCTTTGTTTTAGTTAGAATAAATAACTACTCAACTTCAAAAATTCTTGGAAAATTATTTCAAAAATCTTATATGATATTCTATCACATATATTTTTATTAAGTAATCATTATTATTATTATTTTGATATTTATACAAATTCAAAATTCTGGCTATATTTTCACATATAAAAATCATAAAAATTTAAATATATCTCTAAAAAATACCAAAAAAATATAGTAGGTGTATTTCACAACATATCCAAAATTCCTAAGAAAATACAAAATAGAAATCTTAAAAACTACATAACACATAAAAACTTAAAAAATCATATAAAATCACACAAAAATTAGAAAATATGTTTTAAAGTTCTAAATTTTCTTTGTTCTGTCTACTATACAAGAAAATTATATTTGGATTCTTTTTTATCTTTTATATATTTATTAGGCCCATTTTAATCTTATTTTCTGTTTAATTTATTTTGCGTATTTTAAACTTTAAAATCCACAAAAGTTAAAAAATACGCTAAAAATGCCATAAAGAAAGAAAATATAAAACCCCCCAAAACATTTTATTTTGTGCATTTTGAGTTTATTTACAATATTTTAAAATACAAAAGACTCCCTTTTTATTTCTCTTTTTTATCTCTTATGTATATTACTATTTATATAAAAACTAATTAAAAATAGTTGCAAAATTAAAAATTCAAAACTCGCACACTTTCATGATCTCTTTACATACACACACATGTGGGTTTTGATCATTGTTTTCTGATTAGATTGTTCAAACACTAAGAGCCAAGAGAGATGTCGATACGGTGATTGGTGGATCCAACTTCTCGGACACCGCATGCCTTGAAAGACTAAACGTTAGGATCATCTGAATAGATCACGTTCATTCAACAAGCTCATTTGTGAAGATCTAGATATGCAAAAGGTAGGATTGTTCAAGCAGGAGCTCGATTTTAGGCATTAAGAACGTATAGAGGGAGAAGATGGATGTATGGCTCCTTAGCATTGATGATGAAGGAGGATTTGCTGATCCATCCAACTTGATGGACAGAGGGGAGAAAGTGAGAATTGGAGAGGAGATAAAGATGGATCTCTGTTTTCAAAATGAATTGGAGAGGAAGAGAGTGGTTTGGGGAACTTACGAAAATAACATTCTCCGAGAGAAAAGAATTGGAAATGGCAGATGATGGTGAAGGAAGAAAACATGGTTGTAGTAGAAAAAAGAACATGAATAAGGGTAAGAATAGACGAGTAAAAAATGAAGATATGTATACTTGTAGATGGATAAAATGCCTAGGGATGGAGATGATTCAAGCTGATCTTTTCTCGAGATATGCGACGATGCACCAAGCTTGAGCAGCATACAAGGTGGTTGTGGCAATGATCGAAGATCACCAGATCTCGCTGACGAGATTGAAGGTCTTTGCTCTAGGAGTGAACTTGTTGTTGTCACTAGGTTATCCTCTGATATATCTTTTCTCTCATTTAAAAAGCGATGGATGCATGGGAATGGAGGAGCTTGAATGGATCTTGTTCTTTGTATGGATGGTTGTCGTCAATGTGGAGACAAGGGAGGAGTATCGTACGGTTGGCAGAGGTTGCAATGACATGGGTAGACCAATGGTTACATAAGAGCAAGGTGGATTTGATTGAGAAGGAAGCGGGGGGAAGAAAAAAACGTCGGTAAGAACGGAATCTTGACTCAAAGGTCAGCACTCGAGTGTTTTTTATTAGTTGGGTGATAAGTGGGAGAAGGATTTCGAGGTGGCTTAAGTGGGAAGAATGATGGCCCAATGGTTGGATGCCATGTGGCTGTGACTTTAGAGAGCAGATCCGTTGTTGTACATCATAGGACTGGTGTAAAGCTCGAGCACGTCCGAGCCACTCGGTAAGGTCCCACAAAAACCCTGATTTTGTGCGAACCGCTCGATCTTGATGGAGCGACTCTGGCTTGCTCGAGTATTACAACATTCCTCTGTTGTACAACAGAGGATTTTCTCTCATGACTTTAACATATAAAGGAAAATAAATTAAGAATCCAAAAAAATATCAACTTGAAAGTTTTATATCTCAATGAGATCTATGGCTTTCATGAAGACAACATGCTCAAAATATGAAATATATATAATCTAAAGTATTTTTGAATATATTTTAATAAAAAAAATATTTTTTTGAAGTTTTTTAGTTTTTATTTGATTTTTATAAAAAAATAAATAGAATGGAAAATAGAATAAAATACTATAAATAAAATTAAATACAAACCTATTTTTTATTTTAGATAATTAAGAAAAAGAGAAGGAAACTTTAGAAAGGAATAATGTCCACAATATATACAAAGTCACAACACACTATTTTTCTTTACTTGTTGTATTTTTGGAGATTTTTATAATGTATTAAAGTATACAACAAAAATAAATTAAAAGTAAACAAATTAAAATAGAATAGTTATGTACATGAAATCACAGTGAAAAGTTGGTGGATATTTACGAACTACAATTAGGTCTCAAAAATCAATATTTTGAAAATAATCTCCTATTTTAATTAACCACTTTAATGGGATAGTAATTTTATAACTTAAACTTTGAATGTGAGATTGGTGATATGGAGTGGGAATTCAGCTGGGAAGTTTGACTTTACGGCTTCTTAGGTTCTGGATCTAAGAGTATTTATCAAGATAGAATTTATTTTATATCATGTATTTTTTATATATATTCATATGTGCATGTTAAAAAAGAACTAAGTGAAAAAAGTTAATATGAAGTTATTAAAAATAATGGAATTTGGCTATTTATAGGGGATTATTTAGAATAAATTTAAATTCTTTATGCAAAAATGTATGTTAGTGTGTGCTAATTATTTACGTATGCATGCATGCTAACAATGCAAAATAGAATCCTGAATGCATCTATATACTTGGGAATGATGCTTTATTTTTAGCTATTAGATCAATGAATCACAAACTCATCAAGTAGGTGTTGTATTTCATGTTTCAATTCAACGTTTTGAAGAGAACTATTTGTTTGTGAAACACAAAAAATCTTTTGCATTTTTTTATTTAGTTATATTTAGTATTTTTGTTATATTGCAACTGTACTCGTTATTCCATACTTTTCTTTTGAAATCTTTCCAAATTTATCACTTCAAAGAAAATTAGTGTTCATATAATGATGCTATGAATGAGAGGGAATTTTTCAATACAAGCACATGAAGATTCCATTGATTCTAATCAAACAAAGATACATAATCATCTTTTTATTATTGTAATTTAATTATTTTTATTAAATATATTACAAATTGTATGATGCTCATACAATTATGTATATACTTCTACATATTCGTTTACTTGCTTCGATCCATCTAAATGGATAGAATAACGCATACCGACTTTTTGAACCATGCACACACACATGTGCAGACACACATACGTACATACACTTACAAAGTAGCTTTATTTCGAATTTGCTCAATTAGTGACTACCGGAAAACATCTAAATCTAAAAATAAACAATTATTCATGATATTTAAGCACTTACATGTTACAATTTTCAGGAATAAATGAATTTTAATTTAAAATATATTTTTAAAAATTATATAAAAAATTTCAAAATAATATTCTCAATACATTATTATTTTTTAAAATCATCTCCCCAAAATCGAAGGATGCTAATATATAAAATACTACAAAATCAAAGTAAAAAATCAATAGAAATCAATAAAATACCTAAGACTTATTCTCCAAGCATCCACAAGAAGCAACAAACAAGCCAACAATCGAGATGTCCTAGTTACGACCCATATCAGTACAAAAAAGCATCAATTGCATAAAGAATTTTCCGTTGAGCTGCAATATGTCCTAACATATTGATATCTTAAATCGATATATTGAAAAAGTATATACATGGCTATATCGAAACCTCGTGTCGTCAAAACCGATTCATCAACGATATTTCACAAACATCTCAATTTATGACGATCTATATGCCACATATGATGATTAAGATCTCGATGAACCTTTTGGTGGGAAAGATATTTTTCTCTCCTTAGAGTGAGTTCAGTTCGGGAATAAACAAGAGTATGAATAGTGAATAAGGAGAATAAGAGTTTATTCTCTGTTCGATTGGAAAGTTAGGAATAAGGAAAATATGGTGGAATAAGGAGTACGTAAGGTAGAATAAAGATATGAATAAGGGTAGAATGAGATGTGGATGGGAATAACTGTACTCTTGCGAATCGCGCCGGGCGGGAAATTGACCCCTTATCCAATGCTTATTTATGGTGTGTTTGCTTCGGAAATAAGTAGGAATAAGGGTGAGGAATAAACTGGAGCAAGATACTATTCCAGTTTGGCTGGAAGGGTAGGAATAAGGTGGAACAATGTGAAATAAGGGTAGGCAAGGTAGAATAAATGCATGAATAAGGGTGAAATAATGTGGAATAGGGGTAGAGAGAGATGCGTATGGGGGAATAACCATGCTATGGGGGGGGGGGGGGATAATGCCATTATTCGTGGGGTCCTTCCCCAAAAGAACACCCCCTTAGAGCACGTTCGGGTCGAGAATAAACATAAATAAGGGTGATAAATAAACTATAATAAGGCACTATTTTTGTTCGGGTTAGAGGGATAGGAATCATGTCGAATAAGGTGAAACAAGAGTAGGTAAAATAAGAATGAGGGTAGAATATGAGTAGAGAGTGATGCAAAGGAAAGGGGAGATGTGGGAAATAATGTCCTTATTCTCGGTATTCCTTGAGACGAACACACCCTCAGGGCCCGTTCGGTAGGAGAATAAGCAGGAATAAGGACGAGGAATAAGGGGAATAAGGGTCTATTCTCCGTTCGGCTGGAGGATAAGAATAAGGAGAATAAGGTGAAATAAAGGTAGGTAAGGTGAGGTAAAGATAGGAATAAGAGTGAAATAAGATAAAATAATGAGGAATAGTCGTACCACGGGGAACCGTGTTGGGAGGAAAATAGAGGCTTATTCCCTTTATTTCATTCTCCTTAACCTTGTACCGAACACGGCTCGTTTGGTTACAAGATTACTCCGTAGTAATCTGATTGCTCCTTGCATCCCTGGATTGGAATTCCACCAAAGTCAATTATCAAACAAATCCTAGATTGAGGATGCTCGGAACCCTCGAAATTACGAAACCTATTATTAAAAAAACAAATCCCACGAAAACATCACATGTCCTCTTATCCATCATATATCCAAGAAAGCGCACGAACTTACCGGAAAAAGAAAGAAGATCGACACAATCAGCGGGATTAGTCCAAACCAACCCATCACATGAATCCTAAAACCCTAACCAGAAGCTCACATCCACTATAACGCATCTCCTCTTCCGGTTCCCGAAGCCAAAGAAGCGCTCATCGTACCTCAACTCTTCCTTCTTCTAGTCTTATCATCTTCCAACCCCTCATCTGCTCTCAGGAACACCTCAATCCCCCACATGGAGCCCCAAGACGCCATCGAATCCGATCCGAACAATCCATCCCACGCCTTCAATTTGGTCAGAAGTCTCCACCTTCTTCTCTTTCAGCCGTTGGATTGCTAAAAGCTCAAATCTTGGCGGGCTTTTCGCAGGGGCATTCGCTGTGGAGGCGAGGGGAGGCGGAGGGTTCCAAGGAGCTGAAGGAGAAGGCCGTGGAGCTCTTCGTGGCCGCGGCCAAGCTCAACCCCAACAACGGCGCCGCGTTCCGCTACCTAGGACGGTACTACGATGCTGTAGCTGTGCCGGCGGACCGGCAAAGGGCTGCCAAGTGCTACCAGAGGGCGGTTAATTTGGATCCAGATGATTCGGAGGCTGGTGTAAGTTGTTTTAGATTGGTTTGGTTGTTGTCACTCATAGTTTTTGTTTGGCGTCATGATTGTATTCAGTGAGAAGTTATAATTGGCTTTCAAGATTGTATGGACCGCATTAAAATGCATCGTATTTTGCTTGTTAATTTGCCAAATGGATGCATGCCATTGAAGTCAATTGGAGGTCAAACTTGTTCAGTAAACACAGAAGAGCAAGGAAATCTTTGTATAATAGCAAGTAGTTCTTGCACTGGTATCCTGGGCACTTTGAATAGATATAGCAGTGGTGCAACAAAACGAAATACTATTACGTAGAATTAGTCCTCTGAAAAGTGGCATCATATAGAAATCGCAAGTAATAGAGGAAGAGGATAGCTGCTTCTTATCCTGGACTTGATCGTTTTCGTTGGTTGGCGTGGCTACTATTGCCAAATTTAACAAGCTTTGAGGCGTAGTTTTTTTTTTGATAAAACCGGACTTGGACTCAGATCTATAAAAATGGTATAGGGGCAAACCCTTCTTTGTAAGCAAAAAAGAATATTTAAGTGAGAGGTGGAGAACCTTTACTAAAGATATTGAAGAGCGGACAATCAGAAATTGTGATGAAAATACTATCACCTGGGTAATAAATGATTATGCTCATCTTGCGATGATGTTGCTGCTTTAAGTGGGGGGTGTCATAATGCATGAAAAATAGTGTACTTGGACAAAAAAAGGAATATGGCTTATAGGGGGTGACTGCTTGACAACTTGAACTCAAGCTTCAAAGGTGGTTGCTGTCGGATCTGTTTTTTTATATACAGGGGATATACCAGAGACAATACAATATTCTTTCAGGACATTAACTACATGCCAACTTTCTACTTTTATGTACCCCTTTCAGATGAATTGCTGATATCAAATTTTTGTTTCAACCCATCTTGATTGTTTTCTAGCTACTTATTTGAATACCGAAGTAAGTTGTGACATACTACTAATGATGGTTAACCTTTACGTAACCAAGTTTTCTTGCTTCATGGATTTTCAAAATTTATTTCTCCCATGCTCAAGATCAGGCTTTGACATTCTATATGCCACTTTCTTTAGCATCAGTCGTGCTATAGTATTATAAGTCATTATATTATCCATAAAAGGTCTCCCTTGATATTTCCTATCATGGCCCTCCTAACAGGAATGGTTATGCAATTTGTTGGATGGCGAGGGTAAAGAAAGCTTGGAAATAGCTGTCTGCCGAGAAGCCTCGGAGAGGTCTCCAAGATCATTTTGGGCTTTCCGCAGACTAGGCTATATGCAGGTGTTTCCTGATTATCGTTCTTGTGGTTTCTGGAGTAGGGTGATTATGCCAATAAGGCAGTAACATTCCATTCAAGTGCTTTTACCTTAAATCTTGAGAGGCCCGACCTGTCCCAACATGTTTAGTGCTGGTTCATAAGTTAATGAGTGCGACTATATATAATGTGAATGGTAAATAAATGACAGTGCCTTTATTTGCAAATAATTAGAGTGCCTTTATTTGCTTAGGTGTATCAAAAAAAGTGGCAGTTGGCGGTTCAGAGCCTCCAGCATGCCTTAAGAGGATATCCAACCTGTGCAGAGTTGTGGGAGGTATGACTTCTCAATATTTTTTTTGTCTTGTATGTGCATTGGCATTTTTCTCTTTTAATCTTTAATTTATGGGCCATGTTACTCCAGGCTCTGGGACTGGCATATCAGAGAATGGGCATGTTAACCGCTGCTTTGAAGGTATACATTCATGGTTATTATAATTGACAATGTTCCATAGAATGACATTGGGGTTTCTTACCATTAATAAAGTGTAAAGCTCTTTCATGTTTAAGTTGAAACAAAACCGAGTTTTTTGTCTCTTAACTAACTGCAAAGCTCTTTTTATTCTGAGTGAAATGGCGAAAATCTTATTATCTTTTGTACAACTCATGCCTAACCTCTGCAAGGTTTCTATATCTCTCCCACCTGGAATATCTTTTTAGAAAATCTCACAATTTGGGAAATGGATTTCAACTTTCATTATCTCATCATTTAAAAGATATCATATTATTCTATATCCCATTCAATGTAAGTTGAAGAAAAGAGAAACAATCAAAAATTTTATTTTATCATCAATAAGTCTATTTTGATATTCTTTACATCATCATGAACCTCCTCTGTATTTCAATTTATCAAGAAATTGTCTTATCCTATATCCCATCCAATGTAAGTTGAAGAAAGAGGAATAATTTAATATTTTTCATCAAGAAGACCATTTTTATTAATTAAGCTTGCAAAAACTAGTATTCAATATTCAATCGATCAAAGCACTGATTACAATTAATCGGAGGTCTGACGACTAATCAGATTTAGTCAATTTTGTATTTAAATCATTATAAAATATCAACGATTTGTAATGCATATATTCTTATATATTATATAGATATGGTGCATTCGCAATGACATAAATTTCAAATATAGTTGATGGAATCAATGAAAAATTTAAGAATGAAATGTTTGTCAAAAAATAATACTCGATTTAAACCAAATACAACATGCCAAATAACAAATATGCTTAATAGTAATAAAATTTGGCAGTAGGCGGATGCTACTCATCTTCATCATCATCCAAATCAACTACTTCTTCATCTTCATCTATTCCTTCAATATCAAATTCCTCCTCTTCCTCATTTATGGACATCACATTGAGCTTGAATATGAAGCTCTCATGCTATGGTCATATCTTTGGTTTCTTCTTGATTCCAAAATTTTCCTCAACACCACTTGCATTTGTAAAAGAATTTCAGATTAATTATGAATCAAGGAAAGCCTCGTCATCTTGGACCCATACATTCACATCACCAATCCACTTAAGTGTGCACGATCTTGAGTAAACCAGTCTTTTGATTGCTCAAGTCTGCGTTCCTTGAGATAGATATTATAATACACATGAACAAGATCATTTACGCTCTTAGTCTCCAACTTGTGTGGGTCTAAAAGGAACATTACAAATAACATACGAATTTATTTTCAAGTAAAGTATTCTAAATTACATTGGTTAATAAACTTATTACTGGATTAAACATCCTTCAAATTCACTCACATCCGGTGGAAGAAAAATCAAGCTTAGGATTTTAATGGTCACGAATTGTAAGGGATTTTTACACCATGAACCCTAAGAACTCTATCTATTACCATTTCAACCCTGTAAATATTGTAATTATCACCTCAACCATGCAATCCTTGTCCGTTTAACATCTTGAACCATATCGTCAGTTTTAACTTTATTTGAGTTAACTACCTGTGTTAATCTCGAGTAATTTAGCCACTGCGGAAAGCCAGAGACCTACAATGCAGAAACATAAAGCATCACACCATCAAAACATCAAGATGTGACCACCCACAACATGTTCGACGAAATGCCAATCGGACACCGGTGGACCTAAACCCTCATCCCCCACGTTTGGTCTCGTCTAAATCCTCCGTCTCCACCACATCCAGAGTAATGTTCCTCTCTAGAATAAGCTGAGCGATTTGATCGCCTACCTTGATCTCGAAGTTGACATCGAAGAGGTTAAAGAGGATGGCCCTGATGGGACCGCGGTAGTCCGCATTGATGACGCTGACACCCACATTGATGGAGTGCTTCCAGGCGTGATCCGAGCGGGGTGGGGGTGACACATGCATAGATGCCCTCGAGAATGGAGATGCTATGTTCGTTGGGGACAAGGGCCTTCGGGGAGGGGTTGGGGATGGGGCCTGGCAGTGTGGTGGTGACCATTATTGGAGTTGGGAGACCCTACACCTCCTCCCCTTGTTTTTGTATCTCAACCCCTTTTCATTGTAGGCGAGCGCGATGATGCCAAGGGAGAAGGATGCGAGGGAGAGGAGCTGGAGGAAAGACACAAGGGAGCGGGGTGTACTGGAGGGGGTTAATGGGGGAGGGGCGCTGCAAATCCAACAGCCTCTGCACGAACCCGCTTACTTCCTTCGTTCCTGATCGGGTTTTCAGCCGCACATAGCAGCGGGATGGTGTAGCTTCACGGTTGGACTCCAACTCCGGTGGAAATCTGTGAGATGCCAAGTGATCGAGAGTGTTGATGCTCCGCTGGTTGATATCCTCTATTCACATGATGGTCCTGTAAAGCAGATGGGTGCTCAAGCGTGCTCAACCTTTGATGTTAAACATATAAAAGAACTTGTAGGGTGATGGTTCTCGTTCATTGGTGAAGGAGGGAACCTAATAGCTTCAACTATGCTTTGGTCGGGGATGGAAGGGATGGAGAGGTAGATGAGAACGCATAAGGAGAGGGATGGTTATGAATGATATGAAAGAGGTTGGTTCTCTATAGAGAAGAGGTGGATGGAAGAAGATGGTTGAGGGAGTGTACGAAAATCACGAAGAAGAAGAGGGCTACAGAGAAATAGGGACGAAGATATTATTTAGAATGGAGATATTGTTACTTGGAAATGGAGCTGCTCGAGGTCTCCTTTCGTTTCCCTAAAGAACTCCAGCGTGGAGCTCTTATACTCAGCAGTGCCTAAAATCAACTGCAACAAAAGGAAGGTTCCCCTTTGAACTCTGCCTGTAGATGGACCATCGTTACCACCTCAAAACTTCGAGGATTACTATCACTGATCAAGATGCTGAAGCTTTGGAGGTTCTCAGTTGATGATAGATAAACTTCATCTTTGGATGTGGGGCTTGGTTTTATGGAGAGAAGTAGACGAGCTTTACGAGGGAGCTGGCTGGTGACTGGAGATTAGGTGGAGGTTGTCGAGTTGGGGGAGTCTCCGGAGATGATGGAGAGATCATGGGGTTATGAATGGGTTTGAGGAGAAGAGTGGGGAAGATGAGATCACAGCGAATATGATGGCTGGATGGGTATAACCGGTCATGGCTTTGGTTTAGACTATCACCGGGGACATCTAGAGTTGGGAGGGATTGGCGGAGGTGGCGATTGGGAATAATTGGAGGCATTGGTGACATGTTGGGGACGCAAATTTAAGGGCTAACATCTTAATAGTTGGGTAATGAATAGGTCATCGAAGATGGTGGTTGAACGACTCGAGGACATGGACGAGAACGAAGGTGGTTGGGAATGAGATGGTTAAGGTTTCGTGGCTCTATGGAGTTGGTGCTGCGGGGGAGGGAATCTCTGTAGAGGCGGCATGCTCGGGGAAGGGGTGGGGGGACTTGGCCTAGATGGCTTTTCTGTCTCTTAACTAACTGCAAAGCTCTTTTTATTCTGAGTGAAATGGCGAAAATCTTATTATCTTTTGCATAACTCATGCCTAACCTCTGCAAGGTTTCTATATCTCTCCCACCTGGAATATCTTTTTAGAAAATCTCACAATTTGGGAAATGGATTTCAACTTTCATTATCTCATCATTTAAAAGATATCATATTATTCTATATCCCATTCAATGTAAGTTGAAGAAAAGAGAAACAATCAAAAATTTTATTTTTTCATCAATAAGTCTATTTTGATATTCTTTACATCATCATGAACCTCCTCTGTATTTCAATTTATCAAGAAATTGTCTTATCCTATATCCCATCCAATGTAAGTTGAAGAAAGAGGAATAATTTAATATTTTTCATCAAGAAGACCATTTTTATTAATTAAGCTTGCAAAAACTAGTATTCAATATTGGGGTAGAAGACATCTTTTCAAGAGGTGGCATATTGGTGCTCGTTAAGTCTGTCCTTGTGGCAATTCCTGTGTTTTTTATGTCTTCTCGCCTACTACCGCTTGGCATCTGTCGTCGTCTTGAAATGATCATGGGGAGATTTTTTTTGGTGTGGCTCTAGTTGGGATGGTTCTGATATACATGTGGCTAATCGGGAAACTGTCACGCTTTCTAAGACTATTGGAGGTCTTGGGGTGGCGGGACTTGAGTCTATAAACAAGACGGTTCTTCTCAAGTGGGTTGCCTGATCTGTAGCAGGAATGATGACTTATGTTGCAGGCCCATTTGTCAGATGGCATTCAGGCACAAGTAGTGCTACTAAACCAGATATCTTTCTATTCTTCGGTGTTCCAGAAGGGTGTAAGCTCACTGTTATATTCCGACCAGTTCTTGGTATTGTTCACTCTTTTGCTTTTTGGACTGATGACTGGACGACCTCCACTGGCTTTCCAATTTCCTAGACTATTTGCGTTAGCTGCTAATCGGGATGCGGGGGTGGTAGAATGTCGGGATAATGTTAGTTGGATGCCATCCTTTGTAGCATACTTCTCTGATCAGCGCTTGGAGGATTTTTTCAGCTCATTGAGTGTTTGTCTCTTTTCAGGATCACAAGATGGAAGGGATCATTGGACATGGAAGGGTGGAGATTTCTCTGTAAAACGTGCGTACGAGGAAGTGGACAGACCTGCAGCTAGGGATGAGCATGTGTCGGGCTTGGGCCGGGCCAGTGTATATATTCAATAGAATTTTCAGATTTTTCCACTTCAATGTGCTAGACTATGACCTACGAGCCGAGTGGAGGGTTAGGGGGTTTGACAAGTGTGAACCATAAGGGAGCTGGGAGGCTTTTTCATTATATTTACTATTCTATTATAAGCATGAACCTTTACCTTCACATGATGAAGCCA
This sequence comes from Ottelia alismoides, assembly GCA_037367405.1. Lineage (NCBI taxonomy): Eukaryota > Viridiplantae > Streptophyta > Magnoliopsida > Alismatales > Hydrocharitaceae > Ottelia > Ottelia alismoides. Next base: position 205,962 of record JAZKJV010003006.1, on the reverse strand, counting down.
TTTACAATCAACTTACACCTCCTATAAACTAAACATCAGACATTCAAATGCCACACATTTCTTTTGTAACTGGTCTCCCTGACTTTCTTCATACAAGCAAAAGAAAGGCTAATATATCAGATGCATATCTAAGAAAATTTAGGAAACAAATACCTTTTTGAGCGGGAGTAACCTCCCAGGCTGGGATCTAGTCAATTTGGGGAATATGATCATTGGCAGGTTGTTTTTGACAACAGTTCATGCAACCTGAGATACAAAGGCAACAATCGGGGTATACATGAAGTTTGGGATCGAAGTCATCTACCAGTTGAAATGTTACCTCCTTGAGGGAGTGTACGGCAGTAGTTGGATTAGAGCAATCAATGCAACGATGGTTCCTGAGAACATAGAGTTGCCCACAAAGTGGATAATATATAATATGGATAAGCATTCAGTATTAACACAAGGAAAGTGATGAAGATCTGTAAGCTAATGTCAGCTGCCAGTTACTTCCTTTTTTTGCAATACCAACAGTCCTTGTTGGAGTTATGATTCCACTTTTCCTTCACGCAATGCAATTTACACGGAACCCTTACAATAAAAAACTGTGGCAATCAATTGCTTGACTGGTCTTTTTCTTGGCTAACCTTTTAAAAGAAGGCATCAGGCAGAAATAGATGTGCATACATCTTGTCGTGCTTGGCTTTTCCATTCTTGATACCGGTATAATGAAAGCTCAAAAGCTGACACCATAGGGAAGAAGTGCCGCAGCCACCATCCCGCCTTCCTCCACGAGGATATTGAAAGTTGAAGCTGCATTTCTCTGCTCATGTCGAAGCGGAAAAAACAAAGATATACTGAGAAATGCAAACCATAATGATATCATACCTACGGTAACAGTAGTGTGCATTATGCCATTATGATGACCGGTAACAGTAGTGTTCATTATGATGACCATATTCTTAAGCAAGCCATGTATTAGATCAGCCAAATTGGCGTTAGGCTGAATATAGAAAATATGAGCAAATTTTATAGGGGTATGACTATTACCGAATCAAGTGCTTCTGGTTTCATGCCGGTAGATATTAGAAACGTCAGATATCAAAGTCTACATTGTGAATATGCTTCCCACAACCAAATATAACAAATTATGACAAATACCGGAGTCTAGTTTCATGCCCGGTGATGATGTAAAGGACTTGGATTTTGTGCTTACTCGAAAACTAAGGCAAACATAGACATATCAACAAAGACATGTGAAGAAATGTGGGGGGGAGCAATCTTACATGGTGTGTTGTTCACGCCTGGGTCTTGGAGGCGGAGGAGTCGCGAGGCGGCGAGGGGGTCGACTCGGGATGCCGCAACGTTGGGGTGGTGTGGCTGTATGGTGGAGACCGTGGAGAGTTAGGTCTGGCACTGAGTTTGGGGAAGGGGGGCGTGTTTCTGTGTTCGACATGGAACGAAAGGGAGTGTGGAGGGGCATTTCGTGTGATGGCTTTTGGCTCCCTGTCTAAGGCTCGTGGTGTGGGTCTTGGGCCACACTCAGACCGGGCTCTGGGACAAATATCGAACTTTCTATTGGGTCAGGATCTCAGGCTAGGCGGGCTGGGTCGAGCCATGCTTGAGCCCGACCCAAAAAGATAGGCCTATAAATTTGGCCCAAGACCAACCAATGTTCAGTTGGGATTAGGCCGGGCCAGGCTTTTTGGACAGGGCTTCGGGCTGGACGGGCCGGGCCTTTTGGGCTGGGCTTCGGGCCCCGGCCCAACTCAATGTTCGTCCTTACCTGCAGCTCCTTTTCCCGATCATTTGGCTCGGAACTTCAATTTCATTTGTGGCCTAAGGATTCCAAACCATATTAGTATATTTTTATGGCTTATGCGAAGAGGGGGTATCATGACACATGATCGTCACTTCAGACTTTTTGCAGGAGCATCTCAAATTTGTCCGTTTTGTGATAATGAGGTGGGGACAATCAATCATCTTTTTTTAACCAGTGAGAAGACACCTGGTGTGCAGCAAAAGCTGGACTTACCTGGCTGAAGTTCCATAACCTTCTGAACTTCTGGGAGACTCTATTTGTGAATGAGCATCGCCCTAAAGCAGAACTATTATAACCACCAGCTAATTTTTGGGCTATCTGGTTGTCTAGGAATGGGGGTGATTTTTGCCTCAGGGTGTTTTATGTGGAAAATGTATTTTTTCATGCTGTCTCTACTCGAGTCTTGGCCACTGTAAGTTTTTCCTATCTTTTTTATTCAATTTATATGTGATGGACACCTTACTGTGTTTCCCCTTTTATGACCTCAAAAATCTGTTAAAGAGTTTGTTTAAGTCAAAAAACTCCAAGATAAATGAGATGATCTAAATCTATGGTATAATTTTTTTCTGGATTGGAATGTGCATCATTTCTTGACTGCTGTCTCGCAACCATAATTATCCGCAATCAACTCCTTCTCTTGTGATGATTTCTTGTATATCCAAATATGATTAGATTTTTCTGCACAATCCATATATTTTCTTCAAATATATTCTTTCTACAAGTAGTATGAATTAAAAAGATAAGTTGTGAGGTGCATAGGGGTATCAAGCCTTCTGTTGGTCTTAGAGATACTTTCATCCACAAATATCTTATAGGACAAATTGACACCATTAAATGATACGTTTTCTCTTCAAACGTATTACACTAGAGAAACATCATGGATTCGAAAAATATGTTGTGAGGTACACAAGAGTATTAAGCGTTTCATCGATCTTAGAAGTAATAAGATCCACAAGTATCTTATAAGACGACTCCACTATCCCTATGATGAAATCATATGATATTGTCTTCACTACTTTAAATATGGAACACTGATCTCATACCTAGTGTGGGATTTAGGACCATGATTATACTGTCCAATTGTCTACAACATTGGATGATTTGATGGTCATTGCGTCAAATGGAATTGCTGCTATATATGCTCAATCACATATATAAGAGATGATCCTTTATCAATGGTCACTGAAGAGTGCATCCTTTATGGTTATTAAATGCTTCCATCATTAATTGCCATATTCTCTTCGCCATTTTAAATAATCGAGTTTGTTTCCTTGATCCAACATCTCCAACAATGTCAACCTCATACTTCATCTCCACAATTATTGTTGCTTTCTAGACCTTCTTCCTCGTAATATCATCCATATATATTGATGTTTGCTTTTCGATGTGCAAAATGCTGTTTGAATACATATATTCTTCCTTTCACCATCTTCTTGTGAAGATTACATGTAATCGTGTTATGATGACATGATTCGAAAGATTGACAGATTACCATTCATGATCAGTTGATGTAAGCGACACTAAGTGATGCAAACGGCTTCCGGCGTCGACGATAAAAATTAAAATAAATTGGCGGGCGAATATCGGTGGAGAAGGAGGGGTCAAGAAGAAGAACTCGTCGGTAACGAGGGATTTTGGAGAAGAAGAAGCGCGGGGTCAAGAAGAAGAACTCGTCGGTAACGAGGGATTTTGGAGAAGAAGAAGCGCGGGAGATCGCGTGGGGAAGGAGGAATCGAGAGAGATAGAGAGAATAATTCTCAAATTTGATTCATAATTCACTTCCTCAAAACAATGGACTACCCTCTCTTTATATAGGAGAGAGGGGTTTACAAAAATAGTAAACCAAATTAAATTGACAACCGACTTGCCTAATTGGACTCTAACAAATTCTAATTGACCTCTAATTACCCTAATTAGACTCTAATTTATTCAATTGACCAAAATTACAATTAAAATCTACGAAATAAACGTTGAGATCACAGGCGATCTCAATTATTTAATTAGACCAATCCGACCGCTAAAAACGTAAATAAAATTGACTACTAATTAATTAAATAAATGTGACCCTATAATTTGGGGTCACGCTGCATCAACTCTCCACCGCTTTGAAAATTCGGCTCCTGACGAATTGCGTGAACTGCAGGCTTGGAGGATGATTCGGTGCATTCCGTCGTCTTCTGGAAGAACGGATGCGGAGCGAACGGCGGAATCCATGTGCAGGCGGGAAAGGCGCGGCCGTCGTGGTTGAAGAACATGTGCGGTGTGTACGGCGGCGGCGTCTTGATCGTTGTCTCCTTCCCATGATGCTCAAAAATTTGGTGTGGCATGGAGAATATGGTCCTTGGAGAAGCCATAATGAAGCAATGGCACTAGGAGAGGAGAAGAGGAGATGTGGCTAAGGAATGAAGCCATGGGGTCCTTATATAGGGAAAACCCAAGGCTCTAGTCCTATTTGGATAAGGAGGAACCCTTGATTTCCCAATTACAGCTCTTTTTTTTAAATATTTCCGCTGGCAGGGGTGTGGGCGTAACTTTCGCATCCCTCCATTGTTCCTTACTCTCTCATCACTTTGGACCTTTGTGCAAATAAATATTTTAGGAAATTTTAGTTTGCAATTTTCCCAGCTCAACTTCAAATCCCTGAAATTGGGGAATTCAATCCCTGTGATCGAAACAAACCCCGTAAGGGTTTCGTCCTTCTCCAGCAAAAGGCGGCGTCGGCGTTTGGCGGATCGGCGTGGATGGGGGGCGCGTGGTGCTCGTGGAAGCGCGCGCGGATGCGGATGGTGCTCGGGGTGGCCGTGGCTAGGTTGTGCGCGGGTGTGTTGCGTGGCCGGGTGGGAACGGGTGGTTGGGGCGGGCGTTGGGAAGGGACGCGCAGTGGCGCGTTGGTGCGCCGGGCGATGGCGAGGGGAAGAGGTGCGGAGTGCGGCGGTGAGGAAGGGGTGGCCGGGTGCGCGGTGCTGCGGGGAAAGGGCGATGGTGAGGGAGGGGTTGGGGGTTGCGGTGGTGGAGCGCGGGGGAGGTCGGCGGAGGAGGAGGAGGCCCCTGGGGAGGTCTGCGGGAGGGAATATGGGTGCAGGGGCGTGGGGCGGCAGTGGGGAAGGGCTGGGCGGTGAAACGCGAGGACTGTGCGGGTCCTTGGGAAGGGCCGACGTGGCTAGAGGGGTTTCTGGGAGGGTTGGGGATCTGATCGGAGCGGCTGAGGCTGTGAGCAGGGGGTCTGCCGATGAGATGCTGCCGTCGTTGGGTTGCGACGGGGTAGTAGGTGGCATTCGGGACGTCTTCGGCGGCGGCGGCTGGTCTGAACTCGCCTGGACTGCGAGCATTTCTTCCTCCACGGGGCAGATTTCTTCGTCAAAACTTGCGACAACGGCTTCGGAGGTTAGCGGCTTGGTCTGAGCATCGCGGTAGGCCTCAAAGTAGGCCATTAAGCTCCGAGACATGGACTGGAGGGTGTTCTGCAAGTCACGTATCATGTCCCCCGTCTCTTTGAAGGTGGCGTCGATGGTGGAGATGGCTCGCCGTGTGTGTTCGGACGAACGTTGATGTCGATGCGGGCGCCGGGACGGATCGTTAGATCGTGAGGACGACCTAGATGCCATGCTCTGATACCAAATGATGCAAACGGCTTCCGGCGTCGACGATAAAAATTAAAATAAATTGGCGGGCGAATATCGGTGGAGAAGAAGGAGGGGTCGAGAAGAAGAACTCGTCGGTAACGAGGGATTTTGGAGAAGAAGAAGCGCGGGAGATCGCGTGGGGAAGGAGGAATCAAGAGAGATAGAGAGAATAATTCTCAAATTTGATTCATAATTCACTTCCTCAAAACAATGGACTACCCTCTCTTTATATAGGAGAGAGGGGTTTACAAAAATAGTAAACCAAATTAAATTGACAACCGACTTGCCTAATTGGACTCTAACAAATTCTAATTGACCTCTAATTACCCTAATTAGACTCTAATTTATTCAATTGACCAAAATTACAATTAAAATCTACGAAATAAACGTTGAGATCACAGGCGATCTCAATTATTTAATTAGACCAATCCGACCGCTAAAAACGTAAATAAAATTGACTACTAATTAATTAAATAAATGTGACCCTATAATTTGGGGTCACGCTGCATCACTAAGATGACGATTTTGCTGTTGTATGCGATGTTTGTAGGAAGTGTAGCCATCTACAATAGCAGAATTCAACGTGGTTGATCATCGTATTCAATTGGTTCAGGCCAAGTCTTTTTTAGACAAAAGAGGGGAAATCCCGCTATGGTGACCGTCCCAAATATATTAAAGAGAAGGAATTTGAAAAGTTACAGAAGCCATGACTTGAGGAGAGTCCATGCATGAGAAATTACATTATCCATATAAAAGCGCTGAGAACTAAATACCAAACAATTTCTAACCAACCATAAAACCCAAATGTCTGCCAGTGGGTAGATGAGCTCCTTTCTTGGTTTTTATTTGGCCGAATGGAGAGAATCCCATAAAGTATCCAAGCTGTGCAAATTTACCTAATCTAGTCCCACTCCAAGCCAAACATGGGAGGAACTACCACAATTGAAGAAGAGATGCTCCACCGTCTACAATATCCACATTGCAAAGGGGACATAAATCTAAGACACATGTGAAAAACCATACACATCGATCCCTTGTTACGACGCGCCTTCGTATTCACTTCCATAAGAAAAACACCGATTCTACTTGGAAGCTTTAGGCTCCATATTAAACTGCAACCACGAATCATGGAGTTTGATACTGGAGGAGCGTGTCTATCTATCGTTTCTATATGCATGTTTCGCAGAAAACACCTTGTCCTTCTAGACCCAACGATCTCTACCATCCGAAGGGCTATCAATACCACTTATGGTGTCGAGAAGACAAGGCAAATCTATCTGCTGCTCTAAAAAATTTGAGCAGTACAAGGGTATCCAGCTCCCAACAATACAACAATCTTTTACCGTTGCCTCTCGATTTCCTGCAAGGGTGAAAAGACGCAGGAAAAGATTACGACTCCAATTATCTGTCCAGAAAGCGAATGAGTCTCCTCTGCGACACTGTTATCTTGTACCCGAATGCCATATATACGACGGATAAGTTTGCAATATATATCTTCTCCTTTGCCCTGAATCCATCTAACCCACTTCATAAGCAAAGCCTCATTCAATGTATCTCGGCGGGAAATGCTAAGGACACTTGCTGACAAAGGATTCGTAACCATTTTCCAATCTACCAGATGAACACCTGACCCATCAGAACCCTATTTGCTCTAGAGAAATTTACGCATGATCGCCTCCAACGGACGAAGGATACCAACAAGTAAGAGGTGAGAGGACATGGAAAACTCTGGAATTACCGAAAGAATGACCTTTGTAAGCACCGAGCATCCTCTGCGCAATAAGATGGCTGCATTCTATCCCCTCAGCTTCTTCTCCAATTTCTCAACTATTGGCAATTGGAGGATGTGGTCGTGGAGGATCTTGTAGGGGTAGGACCATGGAGCTCGACGAAAAGGCATCCCCGATCATCCAAGGCTTCATGCTAAAGGAAATTGTGGTGCTACAAGGTAGCAGTTCGAACCATGGGGTCCTCTTCAAGCATTCGAATAAGAATGTCATGGGTGTGGGATCCAGACCTTTCTTCTTTTTGGATCCTTTTGGAAAGCGAACCCAAGGGGAACCTCCCTGTGTTGGGGGAGCATATGATGTTGCCTCCTGGTTGGCTTTCAAGCCATTTTGTAGCGGACCGATCTTAGGTGGTGAAGCCCTCATCTCCTCATACTAGGAGCATGCCGGGATCGGATTCCGGTTCATCGGAGGGCATTGAGGATGCTCGCTCGAAATTGGAGACCAATAGCGGAGGCAAAGAAGACGGAGGGACAACCGCGATTTTGGTTCCAAGCTTTGGTAGGAGAGTGATGTCGAAGCATCATCGTCCAAAAAGAGAAGTGGGTTAACGCAAAAAAAGGAAAGGAAGGGCGTTTGCAGGTGGAAGTACTCAACCGAGATGATTCTTGGGTTGATCAAGTGGTTAAATTCTTTTTGTGGAAATGCTGTGGGAAAAGAATACTTGTTGTGTTTATTCCTAGAGCCCAAGTGTTCTCTTATATAGAAGAGAGAAACCCTAATGGGTAAATTATATATTACAGACAAAAGAAATAAATAACTGTAAAACAATGACATAACATATAACTATTCAACACCCCCCTCAACCCAGAGCATAGATGTCGATCAAGCTCAGCTTGGAATAACATCTCTGAAAGGATCCTCTAGCTAGAACCTTGGTGAACACGTCCGCCGTCTGCTCACTAGAACTGACATGGGATCTAGAAATGAGACCCTTCCGGACCATATCTTGAGTGTAGTGGTAGTCTACATGGATATGCTTGGTTCGCTCATGGAAGGTTGGACTGTTGACAATGAATAATGCGATTTGGTTGTCGCATTGGAGGTGCATAGGAAGAGACACCTCAATGGCTAGGTCAGTCATAACTGATCTAACCTACATCATCTCTGTGTTGCCGTGTGCCATAGCTTTACACTTTGATTCAGTAGTCGACCGTGCGAGAATTATCTGCTTCTTGCTCTTCCATGTTACTAATGAATTCCCTACAAATACTCCAAATCTGGAAGTTGACTTCCTGTCCTTGGGCCATCCTGCGTAGTCTACATTTGCACAAGATGTAACAGCAAGGGATGGGATGTGCCTCTGCTAAACAAAGGACCAGTGCCAGGTGAGGTCTTCAGATACCTCAAAATCATATGGACCGCATCCGTATGGGTTTGTCTTGGCTGATTCATGAATTGAGTCACTTTGATTAAATCAAAGGATATGTCTGGTCTGGTGATGGTCATATATAGCAGCTTCCCAACTAGTTCCCTGTATCTCCTTTTGTCGACCTCATCAATGTTGTCATCATAGAGCTTCATGCTTGGGTCAAAGGGAGTAGTGGCTGGCTTGCAATTTGCCATACCTGTCTCGGATAGGAGATCCGTAACATACTTCCTCTAGGTCATAGTACGACCTCGTTGTTTCCCGGTGAACTCCAGTCCAATGAAGTAGCAGACTGCCAAGGTCATTGGTGACAAACTGCTGACCCAAGAGAGTCTTAGCTGCTTGAATCCTTTATGAATTGTCCCCTGTAATGATGATGTCGTCGGCATATACCAATACATCAATAAATGTCCTTCTCGGATCTCTGAACAAACAAGAAGTGATCTGCAGTGGATCTCACAAACCCCTTCTGTTCTATCATATTTGAGAGCTTCTGAAATCATGCTCTCGGAATCTGCTTAAGGCCATAGATCGCCTTATGTAGTCTGCACACCTTCTGAGACTCCCTCCAACAGCGGACCCAAGCAGCTGCTGCATGTAAACTTCCTCCTGAAGATCACCATAGAGAAAAGTATTTGTCACCTCAAGTTGGTACAGAGGCTAGCCCCGTGTGACAACAATAGAGAGAAGAACCCGAAGAGTAGAGTGTGAGCTATTGAAGAGAAAATATCCTGATAGTCCGCCCCATAGGTCTAGGTGAACCTGCGAGCTACGAGTCGTTCCTTGTAGCGATCAATGCTGTCATCTGCTCGATGCTTCACAATGAACACTCACTTGCATCCCACAACAGACATGTTTGCAGGAGCTGTAACAGTACTCCACGTGCCACAAGACAGTAAAGCAACCATCTCTTTCCATGGCCAGACACCATTCGCTCACCTTGTGGGCCCCTTGATATGTGCATGGGATTTCAACAATAGATAATCCTACGATAAATTTCCATAAGTCTGGTGAAAGTCGCTCCAGAGTCACTTAACCTGCCATTGGATATCGTGTACAAGAACGTTTGTCTTTCCGCAAGGCAATGAACCACCCTAAATCATTCTCTACTGGTAGTTCTGACTCAACTCTATATATCTGCATGCTCATCCTGTACATCATGCGCACCACTAGTTACATCCGTCAAAACCAAGTTTTCAAAATTTACCTGGGGCATGCTGGATGCTGGGGAAAGCGTTGGAACATAGAGTGCAGGCTGAGGTATATGTGTAGGTGGAGGTGGGAGAATAATAACATCCTCAGACTTAGAGGGACTCATCCTGTCACCTGTAGGAGAGTAGTACATGATGGACTCAAAGAAGGTGATGTCAACACTGACATAGTACCATCTTTATACATGATCATAACAACGATATCCCTTCTGAGTGCGGGAGTAACCAACGGACATACATTTGACATCGCGAGGAGCGAGCTTGTCATGACCAGGACGTAGGATATGGAAAAATGCCCCGCACGCAAACACTCGTGGGGTTAGAGAGAAGTGGTCCTTATCAGGAAAAGCTAGACCAAATAGTGCCTTTTCACCCAAGATTGTGGATGGCATCCGATTTATGAGATAACATGTTGTCCTCATAGCATCACCCAAAAAGAATGTGGAACCCGACTATGTATGAAGAAAATCTTGATGAGATCTAGAAAATGTCGGTGTTTGCGTTCTACCATACCGTTCTGTTGAGATGTATAAGGACAAGAGGTCTGATGAATAATGTCGCACGTGCTAAAAATGTGACGTGTATGGTACAAAACTCAAGCGCATTATTCGAACTAATGTATATTATTGAGCCAGAAAAAATATTTTTGATTTCAACCACAGAGTAGTACTCGCCTCAGACTTTTACTTCAAAAGAAAGATCGAAGACAGTCTGGAAAAATCATCAACACAAACAAGATAATATACGTGTCTTTGATGATCAGGTACACGACTTGGGCCCCACACATCTAGATGAAATAAATTAAACAAACCATGATTACTCTAACCTTGACGACTTGGAAAGCTGGACCGATGATGCTTTACAAGTTGACATGACTCACACTGGAAACTAGACTTGATAAAAACACCAGATATGAGGCGACAAATTTTCTGCAACGGTAGGTAGCCGAATTTGAGATGTCACGTTTAGGGGAAAATTGATCCTGCAGAAAAGAAAGTGGCACCAACATACGGAGACTGAGACATCACATTCATTCCCACATCCAATCACCTTGCCTGTGAGTATATCTTGAAAAACAAGGGAAATAGGGTCAAATACATCACGACTTTGTAAATCTTTTGTAATCTGGCTAATATATAGTAAATTCATGAAAAAGGTAGGTGCATGAAGAACATTTTATAGGTGTACCCTATCCAGTAATTGGGAATTTAACCCCATCAACAATCATTACCGACCTACCTGGTTGTGCTGGACTGTATGCACCAAACTGCAGTCTTGGTGTGATGCTTCGGAATCCATTATCCACTCTTAAGGATTTGGTCAAGAGTGTCCAGTAAATGCATGGGTATTACCTGAACTAATAGTAGAGGCAGAGGTTGCGTTGTCTAATGGATCGGTGATGGAAGATCCAACAACTAGAGGCATGATATCTCTCAGGCGAGCAACAAAATCATCATTGCGATGATCAATAAGATCAGGAGTAGTCTGACTCTACCCTGCGACACGAGTTGATGGTAGGAATCCGTGCTTAGAGTAGCATGTATCCTCTGAATGACCTGTACGGTGGTAGTATGAACATGTCTGATGTGGGCATGAAGCGCCTCTGTCGCGTGTGTCTCATCCTTTGAAAGGAGTAGATCCACCTCTACCATGTGATGCAACCATAACCGACAGAGTTTGAGAAGGTGTGGCTGAGGAGATATTCAATCGGCTCAACCTGTGGTATCCTTCCTCCATAAGAGGTATGGTAGCATCGGTAAAAGGCCGAGAGTGAGCCGGGTCATATTTTAGATTGAGGGCAACTGGAAAAATACCAGTCATGACTGAGTCTCTGTAGGCCTTATGTTGCTCTGGAGAAGCTGTCAGGGGTATGTGTGAAGTCGCTTAAACATACCCGTCAGAGATGTATATATGGCGTGAAGGGGACAATCACCTTGTTTGGTTATGAAGATATAGTGCTGGAGCTGCAATATCTTCGATTGAGAGTATGCCTCTATGAGATTGTTTCACATTGCCTTTGCTGTGGGTTGACTAAGGATATTATTGTCTATCTCCACAGAAACAGTACCAGATAGCCACGCCTTGGCATATGTATCATCAACCTCCCATGAGATGTTGGTCCTAGTCTTGTCGACATACTCATTCTGCACCAGAATATGCTTCTTGCTATGGAACTGCGTTAGATTCATGAACTGCATTGCCCATAACTCATAGTTGGTACTTTCCATCTTGACAATAGGTGCATGACCCTTGAATGCACCCATAGATGGCGCATTAGCTTTGCTTTCTGATATTATGAACAATCACTTGGACCTTAGACCAATCGTACCTCATCTAAACGGACATGAAAGAAGATAGTTGTGATCTTAGACTTATAGCACAACCATCTTCAGACGATTTGTGGTCCGATTTCGATAAGAATAGGGTAAATCAGACCATAAATATCTGAAATCAAACCAATGACGACGAAATCAGGTGTTCACGATTTGTCTATGGCATCACCGGGCGACACAACAGGCTTCCGGGAAGCTGAGGTCCCTGTTGGGCACGACCGCCTGCCACCTGGCTGCTAGGCAGCGACACTGCCTCGCGTTGATAGCTACAGGAGGTTGCTGCGTGCTCCGGGCGACGTTGGGCACCTTGCACGAGCGATGCTGGCCAAGGTTGCAGAAATCGGTAGTCGGTACTCGATCGGTGGGGTCACTGACTAAGGATTAATCGGTAGTCGGGCGACTAATCGGATTTAGTCGGCCATTAGTCAGTTTTGAATATATTTTTAATGTATAAATCCTTTTTTTATACATATATTCTTATATATTTATAATATAAATCATTTTTTATACATATATTCTTATATATTTGCGTAGATTTGAACATTTTCTATACTATTATAATGAAACAAAAGGAGTAATTGACTTTAAATATAACATTAAGCATATTAAAATAGGTCCGATTTAAAAAAATAAAAAAACCTCTATGTAAAAGTCGACCGAGTAGTCGACCCGATTAGTCGGGTTGACCGAATAATGGCCGACTAGGCCTAGTTGAGTCGGCTACACTCCCCCTGACTCGACTAGTCGACCGGCTTTTACAACAGTGATGCTGGGAGCTGCTGAAAGTCTCGTGCAGGCGACGATGCTATTTCCTCGCACGAGCGACGAAGTTGCTGTTGTTGATGGGCGACGACATGTGGAGATGCTAGAGGGTAGGGATTTGGGTTTTTTTGGCTCAAGGCTTCGATATAGGACCGCCGCTCTGATACCATGTGGGAAATGAAGACTTGTTGTGTTTATTCATAGAGCCCAAGGGTTCTCTTATATAGAAGAGAGAAGCCCTAATGTGTTATACGGACAAAGGAAATAAATAACCGTAAAACAATGGCATAACGTAAAACTCTTCAACAAACGCCTCCGCACATAGGCGAGTGAGCATGCAGAGTCTGAAAGCGAGCCTACTGTTGGGGGAGAACAAAGGGAGTTTCACAGGGGTTGAAGCGTTGAATGAGACTTCCACGCTCAAGAGGGAGGCGCCGAAGACAAACAACTTACACAATGCGATGGGGGGAACAGAACAACAATCGTTCGAGATGGAGGTTGCGTAGATTGTGGGAGTTAAGGTAACGGGGATTTCCCCCACAGTTTTCGAATGAAGATTGTATCTTGGAATGTGCGGGGTTGGGCAAGTCGAAAAAGAGATTAGCAATAAGCTCATTATTGATCGAATGGAAGGTGGATGTGGCCTATTTACAGGAAAGCAAAATCAACTCTTGGGAGTCCATGAACTGAAGCTCTATTTCGGGACCTCATCTCAATGAGTTTAGAACTGTTTTAGCGAGGGGCAACTCAGGTGGCATCGTTGTAGCCCAGAATGGTGACTTTTTCAATCTTATGGATCGAGTGCTGTGGCATATGTGGCTCTCATTGATAGGATGGATCAATCTCTTTTTGTGATCACCTTAGTGTATGGCGTTGCGGCATCATCGCCAAACGCGACATGTAGGGTGACCTGCGAGAGATAAAAGCAAAGTTTCCAGATATGACTTGGTTCTTGGGCGGGGATTTTAATGTCACATTACTTGCAGATGATAGGCTAGGAGGCAGAGGTGCACAATAACTTGGGTCCGGTGCGTCGGTGCGTCTGCTGATTTAGTGGGAGAAATGGCTTTGGAGGTTATGGATTCCTCGAATTGCAAGTGCACGTGGAGGAATTATTCCTAGCATTCACGTATTGTTCGTTTTCCCATTTTTGTTGATGCCTTGAGCTTTAGAATTTGGTAATTGTTCTTTCTCTGCTTAGAGCCATATCTGATCATATGCCCCTGTTATTAGAACTTGCAGTGAGAGACAGGAATCATCCGTTTTTAGATTCGAGAGGTGCTGGCTGCTTTAAGAAAGGTTTTCATGACTTAGTCATCTCTTTTTGGATTGATTTAGAGGTGGAAGGGTCTGCTACTGTGAGGCTTGCTTTGAAGCTGGTGACTATTCGTAAGAGATTGATGAGCTTCAAAGACTCGCGCGACGTGGGAATTGAGATGGAGGTAAATGCGCGATGAGATGACAGGGTTGGATCTATTGAAGGATGGTTGAAATCTGGATGAGGAGGAGCTGGGGATTAGTGGGGTTGTGTAGAGGATTCTTGAGGAGGAAGATAAGAAGTGAGAGGTCAAATGGAGGCAAAGGTTCTGTTAGAAGTAGTTAAAGGAAGGTGATGTCAATATGAAATTCTTTAATGCGGTTGTAAACATGTGACAAAGGAGGAACTTGATAGACTCGATTGAAGTCTGGTCAGAGATGTACCGTGGGGAGGAGGAGATAGTGAGGGCAGTAACATAGTACTTCAGGGATAATAGTAGGTGCTCGTCACACGGGGGATCTAGGTGGTTTGGCCTTGGGGTAAACTCCTTGTCATTGGTGGAGTTAGAGTTACTTACGAGATCTTTTACTTGTTGGAGGTTTGGGAGGTAGTTTTTGACTTGAATGCAGACATTTGCCTTGGTCCAGATGGCTTCCCAATTTTTTAGGGAATTCTAGGATTTGATCGAGGAGATGGAGTTGATGACAAAGTTTGCTGGAGGGAACTTTGATTTTGAGTGGCTCAATAGGTCCTTCATTTTTGGCTCCCGAAGAAGGATGTGGCCACAAGAGTGGATGACTTTCGTCTGATTGTTTTATCCAGCACGGTCTAAGTGGCAAAAGTTTTGGCCAATCGACTAAAGGGTATGCTTTGCTGGATAATCTCATCGGTTTAGAGTGCATTTCTGCTAGGTAGGTAACTCATGGATAGTGTGATCTTGGCATCTGAGATTGTTGCAGACTGGCAGAGGATGAAGATGAAGGGAGTTTTATGGAAGGTTGACTTCTCAAAGGCCTACGACTGCGTTGATCGAAGGTTTATTTGGGCATCACTACACATATGGAGTTTTTCAGATAGATGGATTGTATGGATGAAGAGATGCATCACGACAACGTCTTGTGCTATTAATGTTCAGTCAAAGGGTGGGCGTTTTCAGCCTCAGCATGGGGTTCGTCAAGGCTGCCCATTGGCTCCAAGGAGATGAAGAGAGGAATCGCTTCTTTTTGTACTGGCGACTGATGCATTGTCAATCATGCTCGTACGTGCAGTGATTGGAGGGCTTTGTCGTGGTTATTCCAAGATGGACATTTTCATTCCCTACTCCAATATGCAGACGACATGATTCTTTTTTGCAGAAGGTGTTTGGTCTGAAGCTTAACAGGTTAAAGTTCGAGTTCATCTCTTTCAGCTTGGATGAAGCGGAGATTGGCTTGTGGGCTTGCTGGCTCCGTTCTCCACGCAGGGATATGTCTTTGTGTTACCTAGGTGTGCCCTTGGTAGCAGGGAGAATGCTCTTGGCATATTGGTTGCCAGTTTTCGAGAAGATGGAGAGGAAGCTTGCGGGGTGGAAATCAAGGTGCCTTTCTAGAGGTGACAAACTGGTGTTGTTACGATCGGTTTTATCTGTGATACCCATTTTCTTCCTCTCCTCTAGTTTCCTGCCGGTTGGGATGCAAAAAGGCTTGAGGGCATCATTAGATGCTTCTTTTGGTCATCATCTGTGCGGTCAAATGATTTACCTTTGATGTACCGGAAACAGTGTTGTGCTCGAAGGAGGATGATGGGCTTGAAGTCCTTAGCTCAAAGGAGATGAACAAGGCCTTACTCGGCAAGTAGATCATCCACATCTGGAGTGACTGTGACAATCTGGTGTGTATTCTGCTCAGGTGGATTTTATTCTGCTCAGGAGGATTTATGACCCTGGCTCTTCTCTTCCCAACCCAGGGGATTTGGGGTATGCCACCTCTTATTTCTTGCATGGTATCTGTGGTGTATTGCAGAAGATTCATCCCTTTCCTGAGACCAATTGTGGGTGACGATACTGTGTTTAAATTCTAGACTGACGACTGAGCGAGAGCGGGGTGTTGGGAGTCAGGTTCCCGCATCTCATGGCCTTGGATTCTAACCCTAACCGCTCAGTGGCAGATGTATATGATGGACACTCCTTCCCTCCTTTTATATCATATCTCTCCGACCAACGGCTCGGGGAACTTATGGAGATGATTATTGCGCTCGACAGTATGGAGGGGCCTACCGAGGGCTAAGACGGTTGGTGCTGGTGTGATGGAATTTTCTGTTTGTAAGGCATATAGGGCTTTGAAGGGCTCAATAGTTTTTAATCCCTGGGGGTGCATTGTAGACTACAAAAAAGATTTGGAGCTAGAAAATTCTAGCATGGATAGAGATTTTTATGTTGCTATTTAGAAGGGGGAGGCTCCTCACTGGAGACAGACTTGCCTGTTTTGGTCATAAATTGACACCGCTTGCTCTGGTGCCAGGTAACGGTTGAAGAGGTGGATCACCTTTTCTTCAGATGCGAGAGCTCAATGATGGTGTGGGAACTGCTTGGTATCCGGGCAGTGTGTGTGGATGATGTCCCAGGTTTTTGGGGCTCCATTGGGCTGGACTGGGCCTGTACGGAGAGACAGAGAGCGGACGGAATCTGTGGCTTTGGTTTGGGCAATTTGGTTAGCCAAAAATGGTATAATTTTCTATCGGGAAAGGTTATATGCTGAGAACGTGGTAGCACACGCTACAGCCTTAGTTGAGAATTGGAATTTGTAACAGTGCTAAAGTCACTTATTTGTTTACATGCATGTAATGTTTTTTGGTGATTAGTGGTGAAGTTTTTGGGACACACCTATATGGTGGAGATCCTTTTTTCCTTCAAAAAAAAGTCATACATGATTGTTAAAGGTAGCTTCTAACCCTAACAATTTGTTTAAATAAAAAAACACTAACAATTTGTTTGTCGTCTCCCTCGTTCTTGTGCATGCAAGTCACCTTTTGCTTTTCTAGTATATTATCATTTATATGTGTGATTTTAAATCATATATCTCTCTCTCACCTTATCTTTGTTGGGACAGTCATATGGACGAGCTGTGGAACTAGACGAATCAAAGTTATTTGCATTGATCGAAAGTGGGAACATCCATATGATGCTTGGTTCATTTAGTAAGGTAAGTTATGAATACTACTTTCCAGAATTAGATTTTCCCAATTGCATAGCGTGTCTCTGTCGATTAAGGTTGGCCAGTCTCAAAAGTACGTAAATGTTTGTATCCTTCACATATTTATGAGTTTATATCCTTTGTAGGTTAAGTAGCTATACTTTATACTGGTATCCACTTAATATGTTAATATTTCTCATGTTCCACCTTTCCATCAATAACATATCCTGCTGATGGATTCTGGATCCATCTGGATTTGGCCTCACTCGTAGGTGATGTGCACTTTCATTTTTGGAAAGATGCACCGTCTTTCTTAGGAATGCTTCCATGTCATCTGAAACCCTCTATGTTTATAGCTACTATTTCAGCAATGAAGCCCGGCTGTTGGGATGGCCTGAAGTTGAGGCTGAAAATAAATATTTTTTTCTTGTGATTATCTGCTTAAATTGAAATTGAGGTTGTGAGGGGACCATCAAATATTTGTTTTTCGTGTGGTCCATTAGAAGAAGGGACCGACTTTGAAGTATAAAACTCATTGCATCTTTGAAGCAGGTGCATGCTACTACTGTTAGTGTGAAGAATATTAGACGGCTTACCACTTTCTTTTTGGGTGGTGACAAATCTTTGATAGGGAGGACAATGGAACATGCAACACTTGGCTACTTCTCAAGGGTATGACGGTCTTCAACCGAATGTTGACATACATTATGAATTTAAACAAATGCAACAGTCCTCGTTCTGGGACATGTTTATGAGATTTTTGTAAGGAGAGCTAGAACTATGGATAAGCAAGGACACACTATCAATTATTGCTTATTTTGAACAGCCAAAGATGATGGTCATCCCTTCCATTGATGAAAGTGTCATGATGGTAAATACGAGATAATGTCATTTCTTCCATTGATGAAGGTGCCATGATGGTGCATAGGAGATAATGTCAGTTACATGCCAATGGAGTCGTGTCCCATTGTGCCCCACAAAGCCTAAAAGTGTGTGCACATGACCAATGCATTGTCGGCATGTGGTCGGATGGTGACTCAATATTGTAAAGAGGTGGTACGCTCCCAAAATGATATGTAGTTTTTTTTCAAGTAAGAGGGGGGGGGGGTTAACGTCTTGGTAGGGACTACGGAGATGCATCAAGAGGATATCGAGTCCAAGGGGGTTAGGACTCTACTACGGTGGAGGCCATTGGGAAGAGAGTTTGATGGATAGTTCAAACTAGAGCTTTCACTGCTCCATGTGGCTGGCACCACGACATGTTGAAGTGGACCGAAGTGAATTAAAGGAGGCCGTGTTGAGTAGTCGCTGTTCTCGAGAGAAGTTGCAAGGTATATAGGTGATGCATGTGGTCGGAGTGACCTCTCTGGTTGCCCTATGAGGTTTATGTCTTGGAACATGTGAAGTTTGGCTAGCCTAAGAAGCGGGCATTAGTGGGAGCATTGTTCGCTTCTTGGCAAGTGATTTGATGTGCTTGCATGAGACGAAGATTTGGAATTAGAACTCTTTAAAGTGGAGGTCAGTGTCAACTCCTTAACTCATTGAGTTCATGGCTACCTTGATGGATGATAGTTCGACTGTAAGTGTGGTTGGTTGGTGTTATAAAATAGGAAGCGGAAGCAAAAACATGGAAAAAGAATAAGAACAAGAAAGAATAGCGGGATTTTACGTGGAACCCTACTCCGTGAGGAGTGGGATGAAACCACGGGAGAAGCCCTCAAAGGGGCATATGCTTCATTGCTTTTCTCAATGAGTACAGGAGGTCTGGGGCTCTCCTTATATAGCCTTCCCAGAGCCTCCAAGTCCCACCGCTGGTCCATGTGGGACTAAACACTGGATGGGGTAAATGGATCTTCTGCAGGATCCATTTACCCTGCTACAACACATGGCCTTAAATTTCGCCGAAATTCTGCCGAATTTCGGTCGAATTTCGGTTTCGGTAGGTGACCGAAATTCGGCCGAAATGGCTATATCGGTCGAAATTTGGGGGGGTCTAGTTCAAAAACCCACCGAAATGACCGAAATTTCGTTTCGGTCCCTCACCGAAACGAAACCGAAATCCGACTTTTAAGGCCTTGCTACAACATAATAGGCGCATACAACTTATACTCCAACACTCCCCCTCAAGCTGGAGCATGCAATGCTCAGCTTGGACAAACAGAAAGAAACTCAACTCAACGCTACAGGACACTACGGACAATATCAACCCAACGCGCACATTGCTGCAGTCGAGGACGTTGCTTCTCATGCCGTGCAGGTGAGGAGGACGAACGGGCTGGAGTGTGAGTCAACTTAAGACTCAGAACCTGACCATCGAGTCTGAACTGCGCCTGAAGTCTCCTCGTCGGAGAACTGGGTCTCTCCCATTTGGTTCAGAGAATGGTGCGCTGCTCTGGTGTACCTATGATACCACATGAAAACCCTTGCCAACATATGGCATAGGGAATGGTCCTCTACTCTGGAGTCCCTATGGCTCACATGAAAACTCTGGCTGAACAACAACAAGAATGATGGGGACCTCGGACAATGATGGCAACATATGCTCATCTGACAATGACCGCACACTCGTGCGTGTCTGAAACTGAGACTCGGAAATATCTGACGTCGAGTCTGAAACTGGATCTGTAGAGTCTGAACAACGTGCACTGGCCTGGAATATGAAGATCTGACATCTGGAGCATCTGAATAGACCTGTGACTCTACATATACTCCCCCTTTCTCCCATACTTGTCGGAAAACACGGACGTCGACCAAGTTGGGAGAAGACAAGATAATATAGGGGTAAACAAGAACATCTCAAAACTTGCGGCTTTTCTTCAAAATTTTTTAAACCGTTTTTTACGACTTTTCATTTTCTTTCTCTTCTCTCTCCCTTTTTTTTTCAAAAAAAAAATTACATACGGCTCTTTCTTGTACGCGCCTCTTTTCTTTTTTCTCTCTCTCTTTTTTTTGAATCTCTGTCTTCCTTTTTTTTAATCGGCCCAACAAAGAGGCCCAACTCTCTTTTTTTTTTCAAAAACATGCCTTTTTTTTAAACGCATCAGCTCACAGGCCCCCCTTTATTTTTTTTTGTACTGCAATGGGCCCCATTTTCCTTTTTTTTAAATAGGCCAGCCCGGCTCCTTATTTAGGGTTCCCGTTGGAACCCTTTAGACCACCCGCCCCTATCGGGGACTTCTTCGCCGCCGCCTCTGGGAGAGACGCGCCAGATGCGGGGCGCGGTAGATCGCCGCCGCTGGAGCTGAAGGTCGCCTGGAGCTTCGAGGGTGTGCGCGCCGGCAAGGATCCTGGGCTCATGAACTGTGCGCGCACGATGGAGAAGCTCGAGGTGCGGCTGCGCGCGCCGTGCGCGCGTTGCTGGAGGGCGCGCGCGGCAGGGGTTGCCGCCAGTTGTGGTCGCGCCACCGCCTGTGGGATTTCGGCTGGAGGACTTCGAGGAGGCGGCCATCGCTGGGGCGCTTGCGAGGGGGTCTGTGCGCGCGTGCGCACACGATTGAGAAGGGCGCCGCCTGGGGATTCTGTACGCACCGCCAGCGCTGGGATGTGCGCCGCCTACTTGCGGCGGCCTGAAAGATGCGCCGATGATGGGAGGTTGCGCGGCGCCTGCAGAGGGAGGTGCGGTGCTGCCTGGAGGTCTTGCTGGGCGGTGCGGCATCCGCTGAAGCGCCACCGATGGCGCGTGGGAGGAGGAAGATCTTCCGAGGAGAAGGTGCGACTGGCGATGGAGATGTTGCCACACCGCCTGTTCTTCAAATCGTGGATCCTTTGAGATGGGCCTCCGCTAGGGATGGTTCTCCTGGAGCCGCCTGTTTCATGCCTGGATGTTGCTGCCTCTTGCGCAACAGAGATGCGTCCTGGACTCTTCATTTCTAGGGTTTCAGAAAACCCTTAAAGATGAACATGAACAGATCTCCGTCGATCTGAATGAAGATGGAGATTTCCAGAACCGAACAACAGATCTTCAACTTAAAAAAACAACGAATCTCGAACATAAAAAAAATCTGAAATCCTCGAGAATCGAACCCGCTCTAATACCATGTTATAAAATAGGAAGCGGAAGCAAAAACATGGAAAAAGAATAAGAACAAGAAAGAACAACGGGATTTTACGTGGAACCCTACTCCGTGAGGAGCGGGATGAAACCACGGGAGAAGCCCTCAAAGGGGCATATGCTTCTTTGCTTTTCTCAATGAGTACAGGAGGTCTGGGGCTCCTTATATAGCCTTCCCAGAGCCTCCAAGTCCCACCGCTGGTCCATGTGGGACTAAACACTGGATGGGGTAAATGGATCCTGCTACAACATAATAGGCGCATAGAACTTATACTCCAACCGTTGGAATAGGGATGAATTTTGCTTTGTGGAAGAGTTATTGTTGGCCCATTCCATCTCTGTGGTCCTTGATCGTAGGAGAGACAATGCTCGCATGTCATCCATGTATGGTCTTTCGAAGCATCTTCGAATATGAAGCTTTGGGCGGAGCTTATAGAGGTGCTAGCTTGGTCTTTGTGCTCAACGCGAGTGGTGGTGGGGGGTGATTGATGTAATGCTGTTTTTGAAGGACATGCTTGTATGGAGAGGTGCTCAGGAAGCGCTGGTTTGTATGTTGATGTGATCGAGGAGCTGATGGTGGAGGTACTTGATGCCTCCAATAGCAAGTATGCATGAAGGAACTCATCGTCCTAGTCGAGGACTGATCGCTTCTTGGTGTCAGTTGAGACTTTGTAGTTGTTTCCACTAAGTTCTGTTCTCTCCATTCCTTGGTCCAGGTCAGATGACTCGCCATTGTGTTTGGATATGAGAGGAAGGAAGGCATCTTCATTCTTCATATTTGAGCTGGCTGCTGGAGGATGGTTTTCGTGATACGGTGGTGGCTTTTTGGATGGGTCTGGCTGTTGATGGCTAGGCCACTAGGCACTTGGTTTTGAAGTTAGATGCGCTTCCGACGATGCTTATGGCTTACAGGAGGGGGACTTGGCTAATGAGGTCGCATTTATGTACTTCTTAGCAAGAGGATGATGCTATTAAATTCAAATTGAGGGGGTCAATGATAATTTGACATGAGACTAGTTAAATTATTAGTGTCTAATTAAATTAGAGCTTAATTTTATTTTTAGTCAGTTGTATCCATTGCAGTTATTATTATTATTTAAATAATGAAATCACATGTAATCTCTAGTAAATTCGGTGGTTGGTTATTGTCAATAAGGATTTTATTAGAATACAATCTTATTCCATTACCAATTTTGTAATTGGACCCTTTCTCTGTATAAAGAGGGTCGTAGTCTATTGTAAGAAGATTATGTGATGAATTAAAAATTGGGAGTTCTAGTTTGGAGAGTGCCTCCACCATTATCCCTTTTCCCCACATTTCTAGTGTTTCTCCTCTCAACCCAGTTCCTTCTTTCTCTCGCGAAGCGTGTCACGATCTTCTTTTCTCTTCTACCCTTCTTCCGATTTCTCAATTGCATCAATAGGTATAAACACATGGAAGTCGAATTGTTCTTATGATTCGACGATTATGTCGATTACTGGCGCTTGAAGTTCGATCTAAGTCGCTTTTCTTATAGTTCTTGTTTATATCAAGAAAAGTTCAAGAATCATCTCCTAGCAAGCTTCAAACTTCAAGGGTGGTTAGACACGGTAATCGAGGTAGAATTATTCATGAACAAAAAAAATCGATCGTTCCTCGAAAAAAATCTGGTCGTCGCATCTTCTGTGCAACACGATTTCGATCATGAAAATGAAGATATTTCCAATTCCAAAGAAGATTTTATTTTTACAACTGCTGTACAGCAAAACAACAGATTTTATTGTTACAACTGCTATTACAACAAAACAATGAAGACACAAGACCAATATTCGACTGTAGTGCAGAAGAAGAATATGAATTCATTGATTTTTTTAGCAGTCCAAGTTGTTGTCCATGAACAAGAAGATGGAGAAAACCATGACGAAACATGTTCCATATTCGAGGACAATCCCACAGATGAAGAGTATAAAGTTCTAGATCAGTTTTACATGGGAAGCAAAGAAGAGAAAAAAGATGCCAACATTGACATCTTGGCTACATTCCAGGTTGCTCTCTAGGAGGCCCTGTAACCACCCTCCCCACTGGTATGAGCCCCTCCTTCCTCTCCACTTTTGCCACCAACCCTACTGCTGGGTCCACTACCACCAGGCCTGGCACCCTTCCTGAATCCATCGCTGCCATCACGCGCTCCTCCCACCTTGCTGCTGCTACTGCTATATGGTCCGCTATTACCGCCCTGTGCATTGCTCATGCGGTAACCACCGCTCAACCATGATGGTTTCCACCACCGGCATTCTCCTGACAAGAGCCAATGTCAATGCCTTCCCCCATCTCTTTGTTACGACCTTGCTAGGACCCACAACCATGGAAGGCTGTATCGATATCGTATCGGTTCGTCCGGAAATGGATATATCGGGTTATATCGACGATATCGGTGGAAATGTCGAAAATGGCTCAAAAAAATCAATTTTTTGCCATTTTTTCAGAAATTAAGATCATCCAAGACATTAGAACAATAAATAACCTACAAATACACACTTATATCACACATATCGGTCATTTATAGACCATATATCGCACATATCGGTATCGTTGGTATCACACATATCGGTCGTGTCGATGTTAATCACTTAATGTTGATTCTTGACTTATGAATATTGGCAATGGATTCCATTCAAGTTATTATAAGTTTATAACATGAAATACTAGAAATATACACCTCATAAGTCATAACACACATAGATAATTTATGAGAACTATGGTCCTTAAACTCCACATATCGGTCATATCGATGGGAATATATAACGAGACAATCATTGTTTGGCAATTGGCATAAAGATTTATGATTTATCTATATAAAAGCTACAAGTACAACAGCAAATGACAAATATCCAAATCAAGTTGACAATGTAAAATGAGATGACCTAGGCTAAAACCAAGAGTTTCGCGGTAGATCTGAATTGCCCCCCCTTCCTTGTTGTCTCTCATAATGCATCGCAGATTCAATGAACTCGCAGTAGTTCTTCCATATCATGTACGAGTACATGGCCTTGTAATCCATCACATACTGCCTGTGTTGGTGGTCATCGATGCCTATGAGTATCCCGAGACGAGGATAAGCAGCACTAGATCCAGTATCACGAGTGACACGAGGTGGCCGTGAACTACTAGCTTGAGATCCTCGGGACGACGGCGACGGAGTAGGAGAAGATATTTGTGGAGGAGGACCTGGAGGAGGAGCGAAATACTCTGGGAAGAAACCGAAACTGTCATCACCAAAGAAGCTGCCCTGGCTGAGCTGGGTCTGCTCGGGTTGGCTACCTTGGTAGTTCTCCTCACCGCTGTAGCTGCTATATCTTCCATACCCACTGTTGTAGCTGCTATATCCATAAGATGGAGGAATATACACCTGAGGAGGAGGAGGAGGTCCAGGCGGAGGAGCAGGAAAATATTCAAGGAAGACCCCAAATGATCTCTCATCTTGGGAATGGGAGGATCTATATCCACGGTATGGGCTGTCAATGTCCATGCAACTCAACGAATCTACAGATGATATCAAATCCGACATGTAGCTATCTGTAGGATGATGGCCTCGTCGTCCATATGCATCGTAATCCATAGGTTCTGGACTCGGACTTGGGACAAACTGCCCATGTATGTTTCCATGTCGTTCCCTGTATTCCTGCTCTGACTCGAATCTTCTATCATCACGTGGTCCACGACCACCTGACACCCCTGAATATGTCTCCCCCTCACCTGATCCACCACGACCAGCAACATCATCATCATCATCATCACTCCCACTGTCATCTTTTGATTTGGATTTGGATTTCGATCCAGTAGAGAGGATGCCGTCCACAATCGCATCAAGTTCCACCCTTCCAAGAGGGTCCGTGATTCACCCAGATCTGGCCATGTAGTCGCCAACATCTGCTCCAATTTGTTGGCTTATATTCTCATTCGGCTTTACTCCCGGTTGATCGAGTAATGGAGCACCGTTGGAATCCAACCACTTCTGCAGAACATCTTCATCTGCATCGTCGTCGTGCATCTTGAAAATATATACAAGATCGATGGGGTCTGTGTAGTCCTCTCTATCATGCCCCTCTCTTGCATGTTTCATTGTCAACCTCAAGTTGTAATGCACGAAAACAAGATCGTGGAGTCGTTGTTCTCCCAACTTGTTCCGTCTCCTCGAATGGATCAAGTTGAATGTGCTCCAATTTCTTTCACAACCACCGACAGATGCTGTTTGGGACAATACTTTCACTGCCACTTTGCAGAGGTTGGGAGCTTCCATCCCATAAAGTAACCACCATTCGGCTGCGGGAAAATCAAAAGAGATAAATCATAATTCAATAATAGTCAAATTGTTTGTTACATATGTCAAATGTCAATCAGTAGACTTAGTATTTATCAGGAAGAGTACTGTCGCGTCCATTCACCGCGGTCACCCTACCGAAAGAACCCAAGGCATCTCTGAAGTATTTAATCTGCACATTAATCGAAACTTTAAGTCATACTGTGATAGTATGGTTTGTGCCTTAAAATAGATTGTACATTATACAAGCATTCTTACGGGACTCTTACCTCATTCATGCACGAGGTTTGTGCCCTCTCGTCCTTGACGAGCTTCTCAACAACAACTTGTACGGCTGCTAGAAGGTCAGCATTTGTACCAAGACTGTTCTTGTATTGGTACTTCGGATTCAAGTAGTATGCTGTTGACGAACAAATTTTAATAATCCAAAACAAAAGTACATGCTTACGGAAATGGATTAGAAAATCTAAATGGATAATAAAACGTACCAGCCTTGTGAAGAGGATGTGAGAGCATCTTGGACCATCGTTCGTCTATGATGTCCAACCATGCTTTAAATCCTCTCCCAACTGCTTCTCTAACCTTCTTCCTCATGCGTCGCATTGCCTCGTAGATGACTCGCATAATTGGCTTCTTATCCCCATCTACGATACGCAATGCAGAAACAACAGGTTGCATTATTTTCGCGACCCTTGTCACGTCATCCCAGAAATGGTAATCATTGATGATTGTCTCAACTCTCCTTCCTACTTCAGTTCGATCTTCTGGGTTCTCGAACCACTTACCTTGGCAGCACATGGTCTTCAACCCTACCTTGTGCTGTTTGAGGCTTTACAACGCTATAAAATTGGTTGCAAAGCGTGTGATTCCAGGCCTCACCAACTCACCATTGCATGTCCGCCGCATCAACGCTAACACTTTGGAATGGTTGTAAATGAACGTCGTGATCGCCCGTGCTTGTTCCATCACCTTCACGATGAGCTTCCTCTTGCCGAAGTCCTTCAGAATCAGGTCTATGCAATGCGCAACACACGATGTCCAAAAAATGCCGTAGCTGCTGGACTTCATTATTATTTCTCCTGTTTTCTTAAAGTTGATGCCGCTGTCCGTGACAATCTGTATGATGTTCTCTTTCCCAACGTCCTTAATAACGTCCTTCAGCAACTTCAGCAGGTACTTGTAGTCCTTGACCTTTTCAGAAGCATCGACAGATTTAAGGAAAATCGTCTTACCGTCGCAGTAAACGAGGAAGTTGATGATCTGCTTCCTCGTGTAACTTGTCCAACCATCACACATCATCGTTACGCCGTATTCTGGCCATCTCTTTCTCAGGTTCGAGATGTACTCGTTCATCTCCTCCTTCTCTTGCGCAAGATACTTGTTCATCGGTGCTCGGTTGGATGGAGCGCTGGTGGTGAGTGAAGGGCAATGGTGTGGCGGGCTCGTCGCGGTCGGAGGTCGCTGGAAAGCAAGCTGACACCAAAGGGGGTGGTGCTAGGCCTTCTTGTACTAGTGAGGGGGGCGAGAAGCGAGGAGGTGGGTCGGAAGACAAGAAGGCGATTGGGGAGGGGGATTGGGTGAAGGTTACGCATGCAAAGCCTGGGAAGAGGTGCTTCCGCTGTGGTATGCGAGGCCATCTTGCTTCTGCTTGCCGTCTGCCACCTCGTTGCTTTGCATGCGGCTAGGTGGGGCATCGCATGTCGTCCTGCTGGGGTGGTGGTAACTTCGCCGGCAACAGGGACCGCTTTGGGTCGCGTGGCCCGGGTCCGCGTGGACGTTTTGATGGCTCTAAAGGCGCCAGGGACTCCCGATCTTTTGCGCTGGTGGTGAGTGGAGGCGTCGTGAAGGCGGAGGGTCTGGATGCTGGTCTTGCACCTGTGGGGGGAGGACACCGCTCCTTTTCGTGGTGGTCCTATGGTGGGGTGCGGTTCGGGGGATGCTTCGTTTTCGGCGTTGGCTTTGCATGGGGAGCTGGAGGATGGGGAGGGACAGCGAGGGGAGCGTTTGCATGGGTTGGCGCTTCAGCCGGGGAGGCATCGTGCTGGTGCGGACCTCCTGGTCGCGGTGGGAGTATTGCAAAGGCCTGGCGTGGGTTGGGCGGCGATCCGCGCCGCCACCCTGGACTTCTTGGGCCCTCAGTTCAGCGGGGACTTCATCATATTGGATTCTTCTCGTTGCTGCGTTCGTGGCCTTTCCCCGGAGCAACGGGAAAGCCTCTTACGCTATTCAGATGCCGTTGACGTGCTGTGGCGGCGGTTGAGGGTTGCGGATGGCACGTTTTCCGAATCGGAGGTCTGTGTGGCGGAGGTGCGGGAGTGCCCTTTCTTCTGCAGCTCGATGTTTCGTTGGCTTTGCCTTCGACGATTCGTCTGGAGGAGATTCAAGCATCCGATGTCATGCCTTCGGTTCTCTCCCCTTCATCCCCTGGGACTCCATCTGTTTTGTCTCCGCATGTTGTCGGAGGGACTGCTGGAGGGACTGCTAGTGGTGTTCTTGGATCATCGGGGAGGGATGACGCTTCCCTTTCGGTGGGAAGTTCTTCCGCTTCTCGATTTGGGAAGAGCTACAGTAGGCGTTTTCACTCCCGCCTTGGTGACCCAATGGTTTCTTCTTGTCAGATGTTGCGCGAGGCGGTGGTGGAGGTGGCATGCCTCTCTCTAATTGGGGGACACTCACTTGGTGTTTAATGAAGATCTTATCTGGAATGTTAGAGGGCTCGGGGACTCTGATAGGAGGCGCGCTTTGGGGACGCGTCTCTCCGATTGGGAATGCGACATTGCATTTATTCAAGAATCGAAGCTGTCACGGGTGGATGAAACACTGTGGAGGCCTTTCGGTGCTGGGACTATGGATGACTTTCGATCTATGAACGCGGTTGCCGTGTCGGGCGGTATCATTTTGGCCTGGCGCTCGGCGAGGTTCTCTTTCTCCTCTATGCGCGTTGGGAGACACTCTTTGTCTGTGGTTTTGTCTCGGATCGACTCTAACGCTCTTATGGCTCTCACTTGTATTTACGCGCCTACCTGCCATGTGACCCGGCGGGAGACTTTAACGTCACTGTGTTCTCTGATGATCGTCCTCGGGGCCGCGGGGGGCAAGACCCGGGTTCCAATGAGTTTATTGACTTCATTCGCGATTTGGCATTGGAGGGGCTGTGCCCAATGACATTTCTTATACTTGGAGGAACAACGTTTCTAGATCGAGCATTGATAGATTTTTGGCGAATATCAAAATGATGGAGGCTTTTCCTTTATGCGCGGTGTCATCTCGACCGCGATCTTTCTCTGACCATAGTCCAATTATGTGGGATTCTGGAGAAGAGCTCCGTCCTCGGGGTCTTTTCCGATATGAAAGGTGCTGGCTTTTGGAGCCAAACTTCAAAGACTTGGTGAAGAACCACTGGGATCAGACCTCGTATGTGGGTTCCGCTGCTCGCCGTTTCGACCACAAGCTCGCGTCTCTCAGGAGACTCTTGGCGTCGTTCAAAAAGGACTCTCGTCTGGCCCGTGAGGTGGCACGGAAGGCGGCGGATGATGTTATTCTGCGGCTGGATCGAGTGGAGAACGGTAGAGATTTGCTCTCGGAGGAGTTGGTTGAGCGTGCTGCTGCCGCTGATTTGGTCAGAGCGGAGTACAAGAAGAGGAGCATTGAATGGTGTCAGCGATCGCGATTGCGGTGGATTAAGGAAGGCGATGCGAATACTACGTTCTTTCACCGGGTGGCCAGTGGTAGAAGGCGCTTCAATTCTATTCATTCTCTTATGGTCAATGGCTCCCTCATCCATGGGGAGAAGGATTTGGGCGACGCTTTGGGGGCTCATTTCAAGGTTGCTTTTGGGCGCCAGGTGCAACGCTCGTGGCGTTGGTCTGGCTGGGGGGCTCCCTCTCTCTTATCGTCGGATGCGGTGGCCCTGATTAGGCCGATCTCTATGGCTGAGCTCAAGGAGGTCGTCTGGGACCTCAACGCGGACGCTTCCCTGGGACCTGATGGGTTCCCGGTGGCATTCTACCGCGACTTCTGGGATGTGGTTGCTGAAGATGTTCTGGAGGTTGCTCGTGAATTTTGTGATGGTAATCGTGGATTTAACAAAATTAACATGGCCCTTATTGTTTTGATTCCAAAGTCCCCTACGACCAATCGCATTGAGGACTTTCATCCAATCTCTATCTCCAATGGGATCTACTTAATAATTGCTAAGGTCTTGGCCAAGAGGCTGGCTCCCCTTCTCGACTCGCTGATTTCGCCTTCACAGGCTGCCTTTGTTCGTGGGAGGCAAATTACCGATTGCTTTGCGATGGCTTTCGAGATGATCGAGGCTTGGAGGAAGACTTCTACGAAGGGGATTCTTTGGAAGATCGAATTTGCTAAGGCCTATGACTGCCTTGATTGGCGCTTCCTGTGGTCTGTTCTGAGGCGGAGGGGATTCCCGGAGGCTTGGATCTCTTGGGTGCGGCGTTGTGTGTCCACGATCTCCCTTTCCGTTCTTCTCAATGGTTGCGCGGTCGGGGGCTTCTTTCAGCCAAGGAGGGGGGTGCGTCAGGGGTGTCCCCTTGCTCCCCTCCTATTTGTGTTGGCAGTTGACGTCTTGCCTCGTATGATTGATGGCGTCGCTGCGGCGGGTCTCACCCGTGGTTGCTCTATTGGGGACTTTCATGTCCCTCTTATACAGTTCGCGGACGACACTATTTGCTTTATCGAGGGTGGTACCTCCGAGGTCTCCGGTATGGCTACTACCCTTCAGCTTTTCAGCGATGTCTCGGGCCTTTTGATTAATGGGACTAAGTCAAAGGTGGTTCCATTCGCTATGCCGCAGGCGGAGGTCTTGGAGTGCGGCCGGCTGCTAGGCTCCTCCCCTGGAGGGCTCCCCCTTGATTATCTTGGCCTGCCTTTGGCTGTGGGCCGCGCTCGGATTCGAGATTGGAAGGTGGTGGTGGAGAAGATGGAGGCTCGCCTGATCGGGTGGCGCGTAGCTCTTTTATCCAGGGGCGGGCGACTGGTTCTTCTCAAAGCGATGTTATCCTCTATCCCAATTTACTTCTTATCGGTACGTGGTGCCTAAAGGGATTCGGGTGCGGTTGGAGAAATGTATGCAGGGTTTCTTATGGGGAAGGAAGGGGGAGGGGAGAAGGGGGGTGCATTTGGTGGGGTGGGGTGATGTTACGAGGTCCAAGCGGGTGGGGGGCTTGGGAGTGAGGCGGGTGGATGCGGTTAATGAAGCCATTTTGTTAAAATGGGCTGCACGGGTTTGGGGTAATGACGATAACTTCATGTTGAATATCCTGATGGAGACGTTGGGGGTGGAGGTGATGACCGTTAGTCGGGGAAGTTCCTCCGTTCAGCTTTCTACTTTTTGGCGTGGGGTGTTAAATAATTTTAATCGTAATCGCTCCCTTTTTAAACCTATGTTGGGCAAGGGGAACTCTTTTCGTTTTTGGACCGATGACTGGTCGGGGAGGGGTGCTTTCAAGGATGTGTTCTCTCGTTTGTATGCTTTGGTGGAAGTCAAAGACGCTTCCGTGGCCTCTTGCTGGGACGAGGGCTGCTGGTGCCCTAGGATTACTGCGAACTTATCTGATCAACGACTGGACGACTTCATTTCGTTGACGGCTACGCTTGCGGATGTTATCAAGCCCACTGTCGGCCGGGACCACTGGGCTTGGAAGGATGGCTCCTTCTCTACTAGGAAGGCTTACTTTGCTCTTGTTCCAAGCACTCCGGGGGATGACGCTGTACTTGTGCGCGATTGTAGATTCTTTTGGGGGCTCAAGCTACGTGAGCGCATTGGCATATTCCTGTGGCTTCTTCGCAGAGGGAGACTCTTAACTCGTGATCGTTGTGCAACTTTGTTTCCCAATGTTGGGCCCAATTTCGGACTGTGCGACACGGAGCGGGAAATCACCGAGCGCCTTTTCTTCGAATGTGGGCATGTTCGTGCTCTTTGGGATGACCTTGGTTGGATCAATACCGTGACCGTTGCTTCCTTCTGTGAGAGCTTGGTGACTTCCAGGGGCAGGGCTAGGAGGGAACTGCTGGATCCGATTGCACGCTTGTGGAGCATCTGGTTGGGGAGGAATGACGCCCTATTCGCAAGCCAGCGTTTCTACAGGGAAAATATTTCTATTCTTGCGACGCGTCTTGTGGATGATTGGTCTTCTGGGTAGTCCAGGATTTGGTTCTTGTGGGGGGTACTTCATCTCGGATGCCCGCTCGGGTGCTGTTTCTGGTTTGAGCTTTTCTTCTCTTCTGTAAAAACTCTTTACGCTTTCTTTTTAATACATTGGGGTGAACACCATCGAGTGTATCCTCCTTTTTTGAGCGTAAAAAAAAGATACTTGTTCATCATCTCTTTGGCACTTGGAGCCTTCACTCCCATTCCAGCTGCGGCGATCTCATCAATGGCATGCTGTAAGAAAGGTCCACTAGCGATATGGGCTGGGATGCTCTCCCCAAAGAAGAGCTTGCCGATGGCCCTGCCCACTCTCTCGCGGGCGTTGGTGAACATCCCCTTCACCGTCTTTTGCTTCGGGTCCTTGCTTGGCTTGTACTGCATGGACCTACTCCTCGTCAAGAATGGTTCTAGTCCCTTCCCCTTATGCTTCTTAGTGGGTGGTGGTACTGGTGCATCTCCACTGCCACTCCCACTGCCACCAGCACCGGGGAAGCTGCTGCGTGCACCAGCGAGTTCTCTCCTCTCAAACTCGTTCCTCATGGACTCTTTTGTCGCCCGCCTGTACGCCCTCCTCTCCGCTTTGATCTGAACGTTATCGGGGTAGACAAAGTCCTCGTCGTCTGAATCAGAGAGGACATTGAACTCCTTCTCGAACATGAACTCCTTGAACTGTTCATCCCGTCTCGACCTCTCCACACCCTTCTCCTTTTCCCCCTTCATGCTGGCCTTTACCAAGTCCCTCACGTCTTTTAGACATCGAGTGCACTTGGCAACATTTTTATTGCTGCTAACAAGGTGATGTTTCAGTCTAGTAATACCCCCTCCTTCGAGTTGCTTACCACAGAAATTGCATTGTGGTTTCGATTTGTTGCCATCTGGAGCGGTGACATACTTCCAACCAATCTCTCCTCTCTCCAAATCCATCTGTCTACGAGAACCATCAGAGTCTGAACTGGAGTGTGCCATGATCTTGAATCCTTGAGAGCTGAAAAATACAGAAAAAAAATTCAAAAGCCCCAAATTTCAACATCAAATTAGTCAATAATATCAAGAATTAAACCATGTTTTCTCAACTCGAAATTTAGGGCTTTTGGTGTCAATTAAACCTCTTTTTCAGATCTGATCAGTAGCTCCTAAATCCATGGTTTAACAAATCAAAAGTTAGGGGTTTTGGTGTGAATTGAGCCTCAATTTCAAATCTGATAATTACCTCTTAAATCCATGTTTTCTCAACTCGAAATTCAGGGCTTTTGGTGTCAATTAAACCTCATTTTCAGATCTGATCAGTAGCTCCTAAGTCCATGGTTTAACAAATCAAAAGCAAGGGTTTTGGTGTGAATTGAACCTCAATTTCAGATCTGATAATTACCTCCTAAATCCATGTTTTCTCAACTCGAAATTTAGGGCTTTTGGTGTCAATTAAACCTCATTTTCAAATCTGATTTTCAGATCTGATCAGTAGCTCCTAAATCCATGGTTTAAAAATCAAAAGTAAGGGGTTTTATGTGAATTGAACCTCAATTTCAGATCTTATAATTACCTCTTAAATCCATGTTTTCTCAACTCGAAATTTAGGGCTTTTGATGTCAATTAAACCTCATTTTCAGATCTGATCAGTAGCTCCTAAATTCATGGTTTAACAAATCAAAAGTAAGGGGTTTTGGTGTGAATTGAACCTCAATTTCAGATCTGATAATTACCTCCTAAATCCATGTTTTCTCAACTCGAAATTTAGGGCTTTTGGTGTCAATTAAACCTCATTTTCAGATCTGATCAGTAGCTCCTAAATCCATGGTTTAACAAATCAAAAGTTAGGGGTTTTGGTGTGAATTGAACCTCAATTTCAGATCTGATAATTACCTCTTAAATCCATGTTTTCTCAACTCGAAATTTAGGGCTTTTGGTGTCAATTAAACCTCATTTTCAGATCTGATCAATAGCTCCTAAATCTATGGTTTAACAAATCAAAAGTTAGGTGTTTTGGTGTGAATTGAACCTCAATTTCAGATCTGATAATTACCTCTTAAATCCATGTTTTCTCAACTCGAAATTTAAGGCTTTTGGTGTCAATTAAACCTCATTTTCAGATCTGATCAGTAGCTCCTAAATCCATGGTTTAACAAATTAAAAGTTAGGGTTTTTGGTGTGAATTGAACCTCAATTTCAGATCTGATAATTACCTCCTAAATCCATGTTTTCTCAACTCGAAATTTAGGGCTTTTGGTGTCAATTAAACCTCATTTTCAGATCTGATCCGTAGCTCCTAAGTCCATGGTTTAACAAATCAAAAGTTAGTGATTTTGGTGTGAATTGAACCTCAATTTCAGATCTGATAATTACCTCTTAAATCCATGTTTTCTCAACTCGAAATTTAGGGCTTCTGGTGTCAATTAAACCTCATTTTCAGATCTGATCAGTAGCTCCTAAATCCATGGTTTAAATAATCAAAAGTAAGGGGTTTTGGTGTGAATTGAACCTCAATTTCAGATCTGATAATTACCTCTTAAATCCATGTTTTCTCAACTCGAAATTTAGGGCTTTTGGTGTCAATTAAACCTCATTTTCAGATCTGATCAGTAGCTCCTAAATCCATGGTTTAACAAATCAAAAGTTAGGGGTTTTGGCGTGAATTGAACCTCGATTTCAGATCTGATAATTACCTCTTAAATCCATGTTTTCTCAACTCGAAATTTAGGGATTTTGGTGTCAATTAAACCTCATTTTCAGATCTGATCAGTAGCTCCTAAATCCATGGTTTAACAAATCAAAAGTAAGGGGTTTTGGTGTGAATTGAACCTCAATTTCAGATTTGATAATTACCTCCTAAATCCATGTTTTCTCAACTCGAAATTTAGGGCTTTTGGTGTCAATTAAACCTCATTTTCAAATCTGATCAATTGCTCCTAAATCCATGGTTTAACAAATCAAAGTTAGGGGTTTTGGTGTGAATTGAACCTCAATTTCAGATCTGATAATTACCTCTTAAATCCATGTAATCTCAACTCGAAATTTAGGGCTTTTGGTGTCAATTAAACCTCATTTTCAGATCTGATCAGTAGCTCCTAAATTCATGGTTTAACAAATCAAAAGTAAGGGGTTTTGGTGTGAATTGAACCTCAATTTCAGATCTGATTTCCTGCACAGATTGTGCTCTGTTTGCTGGAAATCACTGAATTTCGAGTGAGATGAATTTCGAGTTGAGATCAATTTGGCTCAGTGTGACATCAATTTGGCTCACTTGCAAATGTTCTATATTGATGCATGGTGTACACGGCAGCATTAGGAAGACCCCTTTGGCTTCGATTAGGCAAAGTGGTGAATGCTCATGACTTCATGAGTGATAAATGATAATTACCTTTTAAATCCATGTTTTAAGTTCTAACAACCTCTACAAAACCCCAATCTTTTCACATACAAATATCAGATTCAAACTATGATCACTAATTAAGAGAACAAAACCTCTACCAAAATTTGAAAATTAACTCACTAATTAAGAATTTAAGAGAAGCTAATAAAAATCATACCTCAAATGCTTGGAGGAAGAAGGAAATGGCCTTGGAGGAAGAAGAATTGGAGGCTTTGCAGCTCAAATTGTGTGTGGGTCGATATGGGCGATATGCCCCTTAAATAGCCTAATGCCACCGACACAAAGATGCCATTTCGTCCATGCTAATTCAGCAAGATGCCATTTGTCGGCCGATATATCGCCGACACTCGATATATCGCCGACATCCGGTATTTCGACATACAACCTCATATCGATATCCCTCTCTCGTCGATACCGATATATCGGCGATATATCGCCGATATATCGTGATACGACCTTCCTTGCCCACAACCATTGTTCCGGCAAGAAGCCTTGATCGTGCTGCTTACGCCCACCTTTTACTTTTGTGATTCCACTGCTGCTATTATTTGAAGAAGAAAGAAACACTAACATGGGATTTCTGTCCAAGGGGATTTGAATTCCATGTAGGGTAGGAGGTTGATTTGGGGATTTTGCAAAAAGACACCTCCACCCAAAGTCTTTTATCTAAGGGTGCGTTTGGTTCATGGGTTATCCAGGGGAGGATAACCCGGTTTTGTGTTTGTTTGTTTGGTTGGTGGGTTAAGGGTTGGGAGGGTTTGTGTGATGTGATTGTATTGGAATTTGAAAAAGTTGATAGTTATTATGATATGATTGTATTGCAATTTGAAAAAGTGGGTGGTTGTTGTGATGTGATTGTATTGAAGTTTGGAATAGTGAGTAGAAGTTGAGTATTTATTATTTTTAGATGATATGATGGTATAATATATAATTTTTTTGATGGGAAGGGAGTGGGCCCCATTAAAAGGTTAGAAATATGGGGTTTGGGGGGTAACCCGCCCAAATTGGGGGGTAAACCCCCAACCGAACCCTGTTTCTCCCTCGTCTTGCAAATCGCATCACGCTCTGCTTTCTCTTCTCTCGTCCTTTCGATTTCTCAACTGCATCAGAGGAGCTTATACGTCTTGATCTGTAGAGGATGTAAGGGATTTGGATATGATTAAGCTGGTTATAGGGTATTGTTCATGAGATTATTGAGGATGACGTGGGCTGGAGGCTGAGATTGTGTTGGAGTTAGCTGAAGGGAGGGGTTGCCAATATGCGATTCTTTCATGCCATGGCTATCGGTCATTAAGGCAATAACCTCATTCATTTTATGTCTGTCAGAGACGAGGTCTTGCACGGGGAAAGAGTAGAGACTGGGGCAACTACCGAGCATTTTAGATTGGCTTGTCACCAGCCATCGTCCATTGATTCTAGGTGGCTTAGTCTGGGGGCCAACTAATTCTTCAGGGTGGACTCTAACTACTTGGTTGGTGATTTTGAAGTGTATGCGATTCGAACTGTGGTTTTTGATTTAAATGTTGGTAGGTAGTCTGAGGATTGGTGGTTTTTTAGTCTTCTTCAGTTAGTTAAGATTATTTGTGGAGGATGTTTTGGCTGTGGTATTTGAGTTCCCAAGGGGATTTTGGGTTGGATCTCTTCAATTGCTTGTTCATTTTCTTGCTGTCAAAGAAGGATGCTCTTGTTATGGTGGGGGAATATCATCTCATCGTGTTGTCTAATACGATATATTTGATTGTTGTAAAGTTTCTTATGTATTGGCTCAAGGGAGTTTTGGGACAGGTTATTTCGCTCGTCCAAAGTGCTTTCTTGCTGAGCATACAAATGATGGATAATGTGGTGATGGCTTCGGAGGTTGTTAATTATTGAAAGAAGATCATAGTTCCGTAGGTCTTTGGAGGGTGAATTTTTCGAAGACTTATTATCACGTCAACTGGTAGTTCATTTGGGCATCTTTGCGCATACGCCATTTTGTTGATATTTGGATCTCACGAATGAAGTAGCGTATTTCGACATCTTTTTGCGCTGTTCTGGTCATTGAGATGCGCAAGGGTTGTTTCTTTTAACCACAACGATGTGTTATTCAAGGATAGTTTTTCTTTTAAAAAAAGGTCTTTAGGGATAGTGTGTTGATAACTTTTGAAGTTGTTGATAGAAAAAGGAGCACTGTTGGATTCCTTTTTCTCTGACCTGAGGTGGTGATAACTGGATGCCGAAGTTTAGAACCTCTTTCTCTGACCAACGTCTGGAGGATTTCCTTCTCCTGCTGGATTCGTTGGGTCAGGCTGGTAGGCCCTCTTCTGGCCCTTATCACTGGCTTTGGAAGGATGGGCTTTTTTTCCGTTAAGGAGGTGTATAAGGCTATTTCTAGGCCGTCGCCCGTGCTGTCAGATGGCGTGATCAAGGACTGTGATTTTGTTTGGTCGCTTCGTCTACTGGAAAGGATTGTTTTTTTTCATGTGGCTTTTTCGCAGGAAGCGGCTCATGATGAGGGATCGTTGTGCTAGGATTTTCGCCACGGTGTCGGACTGCTGCCCCCTTTGTGGAAATGGTGTTGAATCCTTGGATCACCTCTTTTTCCTCTGTCCCGTTTCCTTGCCGATCTGGGCCGCTATGGGGTTGGATTGGCTGTGCACACGTTCTTTCGACAGTTCTGGGAGTCTATGCTGGTGCACAGGGCATGCCAAGGAAGGAACTCGTGATTCCTGTGGCTGTCACCTGGGCAATTTGGCTGGCCCGTAATGACGCCCTTTTCTCTGGTCACCATTTTTACCTTGTAAATGTAACCATACACTATATGCGTCTGGTTGACTTGTGGCTCCTGTAAGATGTATTATTTTAATCTGTCTTCTATCTTTTAATAAAATTGGGATGGACACCTATGCGTGATTCTCCCCTTTTCTTGAGGATAAAAAAGGAACATTGTTCTGGGGTTTTTGGAAGGTGGATTTTTCAGGGGCTTATGAGTGCATCAATTGGTGGTTCATTTGAGCATCTTTGCGCAGACGATATTTCCTTGATATTTGGATCTCCCAAATGAAGTGGTGTGTTTCGATATCTTTTTGTGCTTTTTTGTTCAATGGGATACTCGAAGTTGGTTTTTTTCAATGATAATGAAGGTGGTTTCTTTCAATCATAAGGAGGTGTTCATCAAGACTGCCCATTGGCTCCCCTCTTCTTTCTTTCTCAGTGGTTGACGCGCTTTCAGTGATGTAGATTGTGATGTGGTTGATGGTACTTGTTCTGGTTTCGCAAGAGGGGAGATATCCCTACCAATGCTTTTTTTTGAAGCCAAAAACAGGGGGAGACACTCAGAGGTGTTCACCCCAAAGATTTATTATATAACAAAAAATAAAGAGAAAAGGTTACAGTAAAAGGAACACAAATTAACCCATTACATTTCCCATTCCTCCGCCAATCTCGCGGCATGAATCCCCACGTTTTCCTTGTAAAAGCGTTGCCCCGAGAAGAGTAAAGCATTTCTTCCCAGCCAAACGGCCCAAAGAATGGCGACTGGATATATGAGCTCCCTCCGAGACCTGCTCTTGTTAGCAATCATCGAGTCGCAGAAGGAGGCCATATCAACACCGCATAACCAAGTTAATCTGGCCCCTTCCCAGATCTGAATCACCTTGGGGCACCTAAAGAATAGATGCTCAACGGTCTCAATCGCCTCCTCGCAAAGAATGCACCTATCAGAAGTGGAGCCCAGAAGTCTAGCACACTGGTCCCTCGTCATCAGCCTTTGTCCGCGTAAAAGTCACAAGAAGAACCCAATCCGTTCTGGGAGCTTGAGACCCCTGAAGAACGCACAATCACGGATCACTGCCTCCGAGCGAGATGGCGGAGGCCTGCAAATCGCCCCAAATGCCTTCTTTACTGTGAACGGACCCGCAAGCCATCCGCAGTGGTCTCTCCCCACCGTTGGACGCCCCACATCCTTGATAGCATCCAGTAACGCGAGGAAATCCTCGAATCTCTGGTCTGAGAAAGTAGATGAGAAAGCCGGAAACCAATTTCCATCCGACCAGCATGACGCAACCACCACATTTTTGTCATCCACAAGAGCAAACAAACGCGAGAAACACGCGCATAAGGGCCCCTCCGTCCAGTCGTCATACCAGAAAGCAAATGATTCGCCACTACCAATGATCGGCCTAAACATGGAGATATGCTTAGAGAAAACATCCATCACCCCTTTCCAGAACTGCGTGGGAGAATCCACGCGAGCACCCGGCCTCGGCGGAGCCCCCCCCAATACCGTAGATCTTACGCAGCACGTTGCAGCAAAAATCCTCCCAAGGACCCAAATCCTGCTCGCGCACTTAAGAAGCAAGGCCTCGTTCATCTGATCAAGACGCTTAATCCCCAACCCTCCCTCATTCTTGTGGAGCGCAATTTCCTTCCAGCCAACAAGGTGAATGCCCCCCGCGGCCTCCCCATGTTTGCCCCATAAGAACCTACGCATAAGCTTCTCAAGCCGATCGCGAATTCCCTTTGGCAAACAGCGGTTGGAAATGAAATAGACAGGGATGGAGGAAAGGACCGCCTTCAGGAGGACCAAACGCCCCCCCCCTCGACAGAGTGGTTGACTTCCAACCCGCCAATCTAGCCTCCACCTTCTCCACGACCTTGAGCCAATCCCGTAATCCCGTTCTTCCCACCGTCAGAGGCATCCCAAGGTAGTCCACGGGCAAGGAGCTGCAGTCCGACCCAAGAGCTCGAGCACCATCGGCAGCCTCATCCATAGAATGGCCAAAAGGGATGACCTTTGACTTATCAACATTCTTGACCATACCGGATAGTTCACTGAATATATCCAAAGCCACAGCCATGCCGGTGGCCTCCACGACACCCCCCTCGATGAAGAATATAGTATCGTCGGCGTATTGTAACAGCGGGATCAACAACCCGTCCCTAGAATAACCAGCCGAGAGTCCACAGTTAACCACATGAAGAGCAATGTGCGTCAAGACGTCCGCGACGCTGACTAATAACAGAGGAGCAAGGGGGCATCCCTGACGCACGCCCCGACGAGGTTGGATGAAGCCACCCTCCGGGCGGCCATTCACCATGACCGAAAGAGAAGACGTTGTCACACAACGTCTCATCCAAGAGATCCATCTCTCCGAAAAC
This sequence comes from Ottelia alismoides, assembly GCA_037367405.1. Lineage (NCBI taxonomy): Eukaryota > Viridiplantae > Streptophyta > Magnoliopsida > Alismatales > Hydrocharitaceae > Ottelia > Ottelia alismoides. The sequence continues at coordinate 165,621 of JAZKJV010003006.1, read as the reverse complement.
CCCCTTCTCCGCATAACCGACCATAGGAACCTCCAATCAAGGATATCGTATGCCTTTGCAAAGTCTACTTTCCATAACACCCCGCGCTTATCCCTTCTCCTCCAATCCGCAACGATCTCCGAGGCGAGTGTGAGGCAGTCCGAGATCTGCCTATCCTGAATAAATGCAGACTGCAGCGGGGAAATAATGCTCCCAAGAACACGACTCAGTCGAATGGCAAACACCTTCGCGATAATGAGATAAAGTGCATTAGAGACCGCAATGGGACGAAAGTCCCCAATATTTTCGACCGCCGAAGATTTGGGAAACAGAATGATCAAAGATTGGTTAATTGTTTCGAAACCCGCGTTGCCCAAGCAGAACTCAGAAACGACCTCAAAAACCTCCGAGCCAACCAGATCCCAGAAATCCTTATAGAAAGCCACCGGGAAACCATCCGGGCCTGGAGCCCCATCAGCATTTAAGTCCCAGATTGCCTCCTTAACCTCCTCCAAGGAGACATCTTGAGTCATCATATCACAAAAAGAGGGTGCCAATGGCGTAGCCCCGAGACCCGACCAATGCCATATTCTCGGTATAGTCCTCGTCAAAATGTCCTAAAATGTTTGACAATAGCTTTCCTCATTTCTTTATTGCCATCTACGCGCACCCCACCGATCGTAATCGATCTCAGTGCATTGGAACGATGCCTCCCACCAAGGTTGCAGAAAACGGTAGTCGGTATTCAGTCGGCGGTGTCACCTACTAAGGATTAGTCGGCAGTCGGGCGACTAGTCGGAATTAGTCGGTTTTGAATTTTTAATTATTTTAAATATATAAATCAGTTTTTTATACATATATTCGTATGTATATACATATATTTGTACATTTTATATGACATCATGATGAAACAAAAGAAGTAATTGACTTTAAATATAACATTAAGCATATTAGAATATGTTTGCTTTAAAAAAAGTGAAAAACAAAAAAAAAATAAAAAAAGTTGTTGTAGAAGTCGGTCGAGTAGTCGGCCGACTAGGCCGACTAGTCGGTCTGACTAGTCGGGTGGACCGACTAAAGGCCGACTAGGCCTAGTCGAGTCGGCTAGCCCCCCGACTCGACTAGTCGGACCGACTAGTCGGCCTAGTCGGCCGACTTTTGCAAGCTTGCCTCCCACTAGCAACACGATGGAAGAAGGACGTTGTTGGCATCCCCCTCCCGTAGCCAAGTACTTCTCGACCTCTGCCTCCATTCAATGACCCTTTTAAGGTCCTCATCCACAATTAGCTTTTGAGCCACCGAACGAGTAGTCAACTCGTCCATTGAAAGCTCCCTACAATCTTCCAAAGCATCAAGCCTCCAAATTACCTCCTCAGCCTCCTTCCTCACAGCGCATCTGGCAGCTCTAGATCCCCTCTTACGCACACAGCCTTATACGCAGGGAAGCAAGCTTCTGAGTAAAACGAGACGTAGCCGGGCCGGAAACAATCAAATTGGACCAATGGGAGGTCACGACATCCCTAAAGTTATCCTCTAATAGCCAACATTTCTCATATCTAAAAAGACCTCTCTGCGTGAGGGCATCCCCGGAGTCCCAAACAATTGGCACGTGATCAGAAAGGGTCCGCGGTCTAGCCCCCACAAAGGAGAGCGCGAAAGAATCAAGAAGCTCAGACGACGCCAAAAATCGATCGATACGGGAGCGTGAATTGGAGCTCCTCCACGTGTAGGCGACATCCCCCACATCTAAACCTCCAGGCCCAAAGAATCAACAGTGACAACAAAATCAATAATTCCCGGATCCTGCCCCCCCGGTGTCTAGGCCGGTCTGATGTTCGAAGGGTAACGTTGAAGTCCCCCCCCAACTAGCCGAGGGATATCCTTGAAAGTCCTACTCGCCTCGTGAAGATCCTCCCATACCTCTCTCCTTGTAATATGACAGCAGGGGCTATAAACACAAGAGACAACCAACATCCTAGAGGAATCCGTACATACCAATAGGACCGAGAGGATGTGTCTCCCTCGAAGAATCGAGCTGAAGGCCAACGTCGATGATCGCCACGCCACCAGCATCCCACCAGATACGCCCACCGCCTCCAAAGCCCTGAACTGGTCAATGCCTCACGCACTAAAAGACCTCCATATATCATCCGTGATTGATTGAAGCTTCGTTTCCTGTAGCAAAACCACATCGCATCCCCATTCAATAAATCTCGATCCAAGTGTCCTCCGCTTGCCCGCGTCCCCGAGTCCCCTAACGTTCCACGATAGAATCTTCATTTGGGATTTTCGTGCTTCCCCTGAATGCGGACCACCCCGGCTGCCTCCACAATGGAATTCTTTAATTCCGAGCAAGGTTGAGGCTCAGAGCGTGAAGATATGGATCTGTTTTTACGCCTGTACCTCTTGCTTGATCTTCTGTCTGCAACCCCCTCAGAGTATTGCTCATCGCCCATGATTGGGCGCATCATCACGGGATTAGCAATGGAGATATCCCTGCTGGAGTGTTCATTTACCACCACGGGTACGGTCGGAAGAGCATCATCAGAGTACGGATTGGATGGAGTCAACGCTCCCCTCCGACACGAAGGGGTCACTCCAAGAGCACGATGATTCTGGAAGATAATCAATGGGCGAGGCCCAGGACCCACCGATAGGGAAGGAACAATCGCTCGAGGAAGAGCGGACCAAGCAAGGCGTGGGAGCAAAAGGGCCCAATGATGATGCGAAGAACCGATTAAAAACCGAGTCCGAGAAGCCCCCCATATCCGAGTACAAGCTAACCGGAGGGATTGTACCCGATAAAGTTTCTGACCGCGCTACTCGGTTATCGGGATCCGCATCCAGAACCATCGGGTAATGTGGCGCCGAACAGACAGATACTCCCCTTCCCGTATCAGAGGACAGAGAGAATTTTTGGGATACCAGGCATAGCACCCGAGAAGAACTAGCCAAAAGTCGCGTCGTATCAACCTCGCGCGACAGTCCAAGCAAGGCGCCCCTTGGAAAACCAACCGTCAACCCAGGAATCGAAGCGACCTCGGGCACCCTTGGGATCTCCAGCGGTGGCGGAGGTTCGACGATCTGCACCTTGAGTCTGAAGGTGAATCGACCAACCTCCATCACCGCGAAAGAAACCCTGCTGTCGAAATCATCCAAAAACCCCTTGTTGCATTCCAGTAACACTTGCGTGTCCACCATAGGCGACCCGGGCTTCAGACCATCTTCAAGCACCGCTAGGACCGTCCCCCATTGCCGGAGGGCCCTCCGCAAGCATCGAACCGTCCGGGACAAGAAAGGAACGCCACGAATCTTCGCAACACAAACCTCCACGTCCGTACATGAATCATCCACAAAGCGAAGGGGTCTCCAACGGACATCGCCAACATCCCCATTACGTAACACGCGATCCCTCTGAGGCGCGGATAGGCCACGAATGCAGCACCACCACATCGCTCACGAACTGCGACCCAAGGAAACCATCGATGTGAGATTTCAATGCCTCCACCGAGATGGTACCCGCATCGCGAAACCGATTAACGCACGCGCGTCGGCCCCTCGAACGTCACCCTTGATCGCCTCAACGGCCTTCGAGACACCGCCCCTCTACAGGTTGAGGTCCACTAACAGGTCGAGCTCCCCCCGCAACTACGTCCACGAAGCTTCGACCCATCCGGTGAACAGACGGCGCAGAGTAGAGGCGTTGCACCGATTGACGGCCCGGTACATTATCTGCATGGGTCCCAAGAACAAACCTGCACGTTGCTTAGCGGTGGCCAACCCGCCCGCACGAGAAGCTCCTTGGCGGTATAGGACAGAGCGTCGCAACGTGGCCCCTAGTCCCACAACGGAAGCATTTCCTCCCCGGTTTCCTGTGTGAGACATGCACCCATGCATCACCATCCCCCCCGCCAGGCTCCGCAGCACCATCGAGGACCTAGCTCCCTGACCCCTCCCAGCAAACCACCGGCTTCCCATTCTCCGCCACCCCGTGCCTAGCCTCCAACACCGCACCACTACGACCTCCCTCTGAGCGCCCTCCCTCCACGACCACCCCCTGCCGAGCCCCGACGGGACAAGCCCCCCTCCTCCACCACACGACAAGCCCCTTCTCGGCGCAGCACCCTGAAGCGTAGCACTCGCTACAGACGAACCCACCTGCGCTCCCGGGCTTCGAGCTATCCACCACCTCTCCATCTCGCCCCCAGATCTTGCTCCTATCCCTACCAATGCTGTAATATGGTGATGGTGTGATCGTTTTTGTAGAGGGCAGTGAGGGGAACTGTAGAGGCTTGTCGGTGATTCTTGATATATTCGGTGATGTCACATGATTAAGGACTCTTCTTATGTGCCTTTTAGGCAAGGTTTAGGAAAGTGGTATGCGTTCGGACTTGTCCTCGAGTACTGTATAAGCGGTATGCGAGGGCATATGCAATTAAATGTGGTTTTCTAATTTTTAATTTAAAAATAAATGAATATTTATAAATAACATCACTACTGAATTTATGTATCAAACTAGAGTGAAAGATAGTCTAAGAAAAATGGTTCATGTTTTGAGTAGATGTTTTAATTTGCCTAACATTTAATCACAAAAAAAAACATTTAGCCATAAAAAATTTACATATTAGATGATTCATAATAACAAAACTTCAATACACACACATGTCCTCGAATATTGTATAAGCGGTATGCGGGGGCATATGCAGTTAAATGTGGTTTTCTAATTTTTAATTTAAAAATAAATAAATATTTATAAATGACATCACTATTGAATTTATGTATCAAACTAGAGTGAAAGATAGTCTAAGAAAAATGGTTCATGTTAGATGGTTGAGTAGATGTTTTAATTTGTGTAACATTTAATCACAAAAAACATTTAGCCATAAAAAATTTACATATTAGATGATTCATAATAACAAAACTTCAATACACATACATGTAACCACATGCGCAAAACTGCAATCAACATAATTTAAAATATTTGACAATACATTGTATATACCGATGAAAACAATACATGAGAAAAACATAAAACATTGCATCTACATAATGGTATAATGCATCGCAGTTTTATACAAATGCATTGCATATTCTTACAACTAAATGGAAGACGAGGCAGAGCTTCAAAATTAAGCACCTAAATGAGACGATTGGCGAGTTGGAGCTGTTGGAGCAGTATGCAGGGCGTATGCAGGATATGTGGGGCATATGTGAGCTGCATTTGCAGGGAGTGCGCATCAAGGTCCTAAATATCGATTTCGGTCACCATTTCAGTGACCGACCGAACGGAATTTGGGTTGAAATTCGACCGAAATTTCAGTCATTTCAGTCATTTTTTGTAGTAGGGCCCCCATATTTCGGTCATTTCGGTCGAATTTCGATCCCGATAGGATATCGATATTCGATAGAAATTCAACCGAATTTCGCTGAAATTTGAGGCTATGGTGCGCATAATACATAGATTCATAAAATCGGTTCAATTCGCATGCTACACGAGCATATGCAACTGCTTATGCGGCTCGTGTGGTCGATTTCATGACTACTACTTTTAGGTTGAGTGTGGAGGAGGTCTCATTGTGTAAAACATGCTTGAGGTGAGGTCCCCCTAGGCTTTTTTACAATTGTAATACTTTAGTCTTCCGCCGGTCGATGGTAGGTTTTGACAGGCTGATTGGTTGCCCCTGCTGAGAAACTGGAGAAGAGATTCGCTAGGTGGAGGTCCTTTTGCCTAGCCATAGTTGGTAGATTGGTGCTGTTTAAGCTTGTTCTGTCGACCATCTCTATTTTCTTCATCTCTTTCAGGCTTCTTCCTATTGGTATTAGGGGGAGCCTCTGTTCATTAAAGCAGTCCGTACGGTCGCATATGCGGCCGCATATGCCTAAGCAGCCTCCTCAGCGCACCGATTATCTGAAGTCCCGCTTTAGGCACCATTTACGCATATATGGTCCGCATATGCAGTATGCGCGAGAGCATATGTGTTCCGTGCACCCGCTTAAGGTCCAGTTGGGTAATCGAATCCAGATCTTAAGATTCGGATCTTGTAATATTTTGATTATGTATATTAAATCAGATTATGTAAAACTATCTTTGATGATTTTGATATTTAATTGTACTATTTTGAGCTCTACATGAAAATCATTTTTCGTAGATCTTCACTTGCACCACATTTATTCATAAATTCAGTTTAATTGTAGTCAATTTTATATATATTTATTATTTTTAAATAAAAAAATAGAAAACCGCGTAGAACCGCATATACCCCGTATATGCCCCCGGCTCCCCGCATACTGCTTAATCGCTATTCAGTGACCTGTCCGAACGCATACGCTTACCGCTTACATGAACCTTAGGGGAGACTTAAGCCTATCATGTGGCTACTCTTCTGGTCCTCTCCGATGAACTTCGATGATATCATGCTTGTTGACCAGAAGATTGTTACTATGCTTAAGGATGATGGTGGGCTTGGAGTTCTTAATAGTGTTGCAATAGTCGGTCCGACTATCCCGAATAGTCGGTCCGACTATGCGGTGCGGTGGGGTACCCGACTGAACAGACCTCCAGTCGGGCAATAGTCGGCCCGACCGAATAGTCGGCCGACTATTCGGCCGACTGCCCTGACTATGAGGCCGACTGGAGTTTGACTCCATATTTTTATTTTTTATTTTCAATTTTCAATATTTATGGGTTACATTTTACCACGGTATCACCACAAATGTCAAATTCTATATGTCTATTACATTGATTGGTACTTTTATCTTGGCTTCGTGTTAAATAATGACCATATATGTATAAAAATATAAGAATATATGTATTATAAATAATTTTTATATTAAAAAATACAAAATCGAATAATTCCGAATAGTCGCCCGAATACCGATTATTCTCTATTCAGTGACCCCTCCGACTGAATACCGAATACCGTCTTCTGGAACACTGGTTCTTAATATGAAGGAGATGAACATTACATTTTTATCTAACATGATCTCTCGTATTTGGGATGACAATGACGACTTTGCTATCTTGTTTGAAAAAAATACGGTGTATCTAGGGTTCCCTGGACCTTAAGAGGGGGTCACTCATCTTCAATGTTTGGAAGGATGTTTACTCGGTTTTATTTGAAGTCATGATGCTCTTACGACCAATCTTGGATGATGGTGGTAGTTTTTACTTTTGGTTGGACTTTTGGATGAAAAAAGAGGGCTGTTTGTGTGTTTCCCTCGCTTGTTTCTTTGGCGCGTGATCCTAAGGTCTCTGTGGATGCGACTTGGGGTGAGGACTCTTATTTTCTGACCTATTGAGCTGAGCTGTCTGACTAGAGGATGGTGGACCTCGTAGTGTTGGTGGATTCTTTGGCGGGAATGGATGGTTCCTTATTAGGGCACTATCACTGGTGCTAGTGCCATGGTAGGTCTTCGATTAGGAAATCCTACAAGGTACTAGCCAGGACGACAATATTTGATCGAGGGGATGCATGGCTGATTGTAAGCGATTTTGGAGATGGAAGGTACCTATTATATTTAGATCTTTCTTTGGTTAGTGAGACATGAAGGGGTGATGGCTAGGGAGAGACAAGCTTAGTTCTTTCTTTCAGGGCATCAACGTCACACGTGTTTGTTGCACAATGGGCAGTGATGATATTAATCTCACGTTCTTCATGTGTGAAGGTTCTAATGTGTCTAGAGCAATGTTCAGAAATGCGGTTCATGCGGCCGCATATGCGCATGCGGAGGGGCAGCCGCACCGCATATTGGATATGCAGTAATATGCGGGGCTCACGCATATGCGGGCCGCATAAACCGCATATGCGGCCGAATATGCGGGTCCGATATACGGTATGACCCGATTAGGAAGATGCCAAGATCCGATTTTAAGTGATGTTGATCTTTAAGGTCTTAACCCGACATCATCTGTGCGCACCAACCCCCCCCCCCCCCCCCCCCCCCCCCCCCCATCTCGATAAACCCTAAGAACCTCCAGTGCCTCCGTCACAGAAGCTCCGCCAGATTCCAGAGCCTCTCCCTCTCGGCCTTCCACCATCGCCGCATAGCTGCTCTTGCGTCGCCAAGCTCCGCCAGACTCCAGCTTCTCCCTCTCGGCCTTCCACCTCCGCCGCATAGTTGCTCTTGCGCCGCCAAGCTCCGCCCGACTCCAACCTCTCCCTCTCGGCCTTCCACCTTTGCTGCATAGCTGCTCTCCTCACCACCGCGCTCCGCCCCTAGCTGGTCTTGCACCTTCGCCTCCCCCGTACGGTAATATCATTTATTTTCTTATGGTAATATTTAAACAAGAAAACTAATTCTCTGTTTGGAAAAAGTTGGAGGTTTTAAAGCTTGATCCTATCTTTGATTGCAATAAAACTTTATGTACACAGTTTATGCAGAGTAATATAATGATAATAATAGTAAAGATAATAATCACGTGCCTTAAAGCTTGATCCTATCTTTGATTGCAATAAAACTTTATGTATACATCTTATGCAGAGTAATATAATAGTTGGAGGGAACGAGCGTGGCCTTGCACCACGGTACTGTGATTGCATTGTGCAACTTGTTACAAGACCTAGGGGTGATGGAGCATCCCACAGATGCTGGAGCTGTGCCGAGGCCTCACAAAAGGGCTTTGCTCCTTTGCTTTCCAAAATATGTTTTTGTAGGAATCTAAAGGAAACATGGAGTTTTTTTTGTCTCTGACATCACAATTAAATATATATCTTTAATATTTTTAATTAAAAAAAATACAAACCGCGTAATCCGCATATACTTCCGCATATACTTCCGCATATCCGCTTACTCGCTCGGGACCGCCTGACCGAACGAATACCGCATACCGACTTTCTGAACCTTGGTCTAGAGAAGATGGGATTTACGGAGGTTGCATCAAATTGTTCTTCTGCCCTTTGGGACTTTCATGTGTCGAATTGACGTGGTTATGAGAAGGATTGATCTCGAGTCATTGCTGTGATTTGGCCTCTCTGGCTGACAAGTAATGGGGTGGTGTTTCGACATGACATATTCTGTGGACAAGTTTGTACAATGTGCCAAGTTTATGGACGAGTTGTGGTCTTTGTAACTTTTTTATTTGGCTATTTTAGCCATGTATTTGTTATCTTGTGAATTACTGAATGAAAAAGTTTGTGGGCGTGCACCTTAGCGATGAACGCCCTTGTACCTTTCAAAAAGAGAGGTATTTTGAGTTTCCAAATCACCTTAAAAGACGAAGCTTTTCATCCTTGAATTATATATCATGCTGTTGGAAAGAATTACCTAATTAATAGTGGACAGCTTTTCTCTCTTTACTACCCAATGGTTCATAATAAAGTTACCGACATTCGTCTCCTCCCGTAACATACATCTATAAGGCTGCTAGGGTGATTCAACTTCACCAACCCCAGCTAATCCCATATATTCTTCGCCAAAGAACAATCGAAAAAGATGTTCCATGTCTTTATGCTTTGATCCACATAGTAAACCCCTCACATTTGCATGTGGGTTCCATTTCTTGAGTATACTTTAGTCACCGACATATAGCATCTTGAAGTCGCATCAATATCTTAATTTAAGTGAATTCTAGAGCTTCCAAATCATCATACGATCACGGATTAGGAGATTATCCTCATGACATGGGGATGCCACAGAAATTTGTTGGCCGATCTGTCTACAAGTTGCCATCATCCAATTACAAGTGTATGACTTATGGACTTGACTACAATCTGCCAACAAATCTCCATCATCTCTAATAACTCCTTAAAATGTTGGTACGAAAGTGGGGACGTAGAAGCGAAAGTCCAACTCCCTGTTCCCCTCCAAGCCCACCTTTGCAATTGTTTTCCACGAGTCAAAAGCAAGGTTGTGGAGTTGTAGGAAACTCATGTCCAACATCTTAGTTGCATCTAATCGTCAAACAGAAATGAAAAATAACCATTTCTCATCTTCATGCGGAGACATTCGGAAATACCTTCACCACAACAGCTTGCCAGAGATCAACAACCATGGTTCGCATTATTGAAAAGTTTTCTATCGCATGAAAACATCACCTTGTAGAGTAAGTTTGAGCAAGCTTTCAGAAGTCAGTAGTCAATGTTCAATCAGCCAGGTCACTAACTAAGGATTAATCGATCGGTGTGCGACTACTCGATTTATATTTTTTAATTACGTTAAATATATAAATTATTTTCACACATTATTTATATTTTTACAAAAATTTAGACATTTTCAATACTATCATAATGAAATAAAAGAAATATTGAATTCAATCAAACATCAAGCATCTTAGATTTAGTTTTCTTTAAATTAAATAAAAAAACCAAATAACTGTGTTGTTTAGATGGTTAGTCATGTTGTATTTCCTTTCTCTGCATATTGTTACTTCCACATCCTCGAGTTAAAATGTGTACTAAATACTATTTAAAACAGATAGATATTTGTTATTGAACTGCAAAATTGAGAGCATTTCGTTAATAATTTTGGTCATTGGATTAGTGTAACCCTAAGTATCATATTTATCCTTATATGGTTTAATTAGTTTCTTTTGCTCGATAACTTGTGTTTGGAAGGTTACCGGTTGAGTTGCCTTTAATTCATTTCTTTAATATATCACATACACATAAATGTGTCATAGCATTTATTGTTTCTTTTACGATCCTTTCTTGAAAACCCTTTCAAGAGTTTGAATATTTTGGGTGTACAAAGATGCATACCCTTGTAACTACCTGTAGTAAAGTTTCTTAATTTAGATGATGTACACCGTGATGGTGTATTGGTTACATTTATGATTTTAAGATGAGTTGGATTGCAAAATCGTATCGTTGCGGCCACACATTCTAAGAAAAACGTGTTAAGCAACCCTCTTCAATCATAAAAAGATAAAAGTAATTGACCACAAAGTGCACACGGATTAACGTGGAAATCCTCTCAGGTAAAAACCATGACCAAAGTCTTCTCAACTCGGCTTTCAATCTGATCCATCTATTGGTTCTTTCCACTGTACCTGGATTGGTTATGCTGTGCAGCCTAATTGTATTGGAATGAGTTGATTCCGCAATCAACTTTAACTGTGAGCTTAAAAATATGACATTTTTAGCCTTAAATGTAAACAAAATGTGTAAGGTGAAACAATGAATAATCTACAAACTAGGAGTACACTCATAAGACAAATGTTAAACCAACAAAGCTTTAAGAATTCAATGTGAAGTGAAAAGTAACTCGAAGAACTCTTGCAATGGTTGGAATGAATATTAGAGAGATTATAGCATTTTTTTTCACTTGGTGTGTGTATTAGGGTAGTCGTTGGTTTACAGGCTTTGGGGTTGCACTCAGATTGGGCATTGACTTGTATAGTTTCTTTGTAGCTTTATTGAGTAATTTTCTAAATTAAAAAGGGTATTTATATCAGAAAGATGTGCACCTAAACTCTCGTCATGACTCTTAAAAAGCCTTTTCATACTTAAAAACAATTTTCATATAGAGTCTATTCTCTGCTCCAGCTCCGCGCATGCACCGTTCGACATCGAGTGGGTGGGTGCATACTCTTACTGGGTCCTGGAACATGGCTGCAGATATCCCTCTGGAGCCGCACTCTACGTCAACGCTCCTGTGCTATCTTGTGGGGGCTCATCGAACCTGTCCGCCTCATATTCCGTTTGTGCTCGGTCGGTTTTGGCTGACGCTTTGGTTGATCAGTCTCAAGACGCTCTCCCTTCTGCTGCATCACTCATGGTTTATCCTTCGGAGGCTGGCTATCGTACTGATGAAGGGGCAGGCGACTGGAGGTCTGGTAAGAGATACAGGCGCAGACAGAGATCTTGGCCTCGACTTGTCGAGCCTCTACCTTGCTCGTCCCTAAAGGCGAGCATTGCAGAGGCTTCAGGTTTGATCCCCATTCAGGGCCCGTACCCTTGTTCCAAATAAAGGTTCTCTCTTGGAACGTCCGGGGCCTCGGGGAGCTGGACAAGAGGAGAATCCTTGGGTCGCGCTTCAGTGAGTGGGGGTGTGATGTGGTCTTGCTGCAGGAGACGAAGCTCCAATCCGTCTCTGATGGCGTTTGGAGGTCTTTTGGGGCAGGTGGTAAATATGAATTCAGAGCGTTGGACGCTGCCGGCGCTTCTGGTGGACTTCTTGTGGCTTGGAGATCTTCTACCTTGACATTCGCTTCGATGCTTCGAGGGAGGCACGTTCTCACCGTTCTTTTGGTGTGCGCCGATTCCTCTGCACCCCTGACGGTGTCGTGTGTCTATGATCCTTGTAATCATATTCTGCGGAGGGAGGTTTGGGAGGACCTGCTTGAGGTGCGTAGGGCCTTCGTGGATATCCCCTGGCTCGTAGGGGGGGATTTCAATGTTACTCTTCGTACAACGGACAAGCGCGCTACAGGGGTGGGCAGGACCCGGGTTAGGATGACTTTGCAGAGGCTATTGATTCTTTGGCCCTGGAAGTTATGTACGTGGGGGACTCCGCCTACACTTGGAGGAGCTCCAGCTCTCGCTCTTGAATTGACAGATTTTTGGCTTCAGCTGAGCTTCTTAACTTGTTCGTGCTCTCCTATGTTACGACCTGCCTGAGAGCCTTGTCCGACCATGCTCCGACACTCTAGGACTCTGGGGAGTCCCTTTCGCAGAGGGGTCTCTTTATATATTTGAAGAGATGGTTATCGGAGGAGAATTTTAGAGAGATGGTGGTCTCTCACTGGTCCAATTCGAACGTGTCCGGGTCGGCTGCGTCTAAGTTTGTGCAGAAGCTGGTGTCCTTGCGCACCGAAGACTGTGCTCCTTCAAGAAAGACTCCAGAGCGGCCAGGTGCGCTACCATGATGGAAGCTGAGGAGGTGGTTAGTAGACTTGATGCACTGGAGGATCTTAGGGAGCTATCGGGGGATGAACTGGCCACTCGCTCGCTTGCTCAAAAAACCATCGCGGCTGAGGACCGTAAGCACGTCACTGAATGGAGACAAAGGTCAATAATTACCTGGCTCAAGGAGGGGACGCAAACACGGCTTTTTTCCATCGCGTAGCTAGCGGGAGGCGTCGCTCAAACGCTTTGAGGTCGATTGTGGTGAATGGTGTGTGTGTGGAGAGGGTGACAGACAAATGAGGAAGGCGATTGTGGACCACTTTAGAGACTTCTCGACGAGGAAGCTACCCCGCCTTTGGAGGTGGACGGGGCTTGGGGCCCCTTCTTTGACCTCCTCTGCGTGTGCGGATCTGATACAGGCAGTCTCCATGGACGAACTAAAGTGTGCGGTTTGGAGCTTGAATGAGGATGGGGCTCCAGGCCTGATGGCTTACCGGTTGCATTCTACAGGGACTTTTGGGGATCTTGTAGGCAAGGAGGTGCTAGATGTCGTCTCCGAGTTCTGTGAGGGTAATGCTGGCTTCGAAAGGATAAATAAGTCCCTAATCGTTCTCCTTCCTAAGTCCTCGGCGGCGGTTCGCATTAAGGATTCTTCCCCATTGCTCTTATTAACGCCCTCTACCTGATTGTGGCGAAGGTGCTTGCCGTCCGGCTCGGCCGTGTTTTGGAGACTATTATTTCTCCGTTCCAATCGGCTTTTATCCAGGGTAGGCAAATATGCGGACTGCCTTATTCTTGCCTCGGAGATCATTGCGGACTGGAAGAGGGGTAATAAAAACAGAGTTTTATGGAAAGTAGATTTTGCAAAAGCCTACGATCGGTTTGGATTGGAAGTTCCTTGGTCGGTCTTGCGTAGGAGAGGGTTCCCGGATCTTTGGATTTCCTGGATGAAACGCTGTGTTACGACATCGTCTTTTTCGGTCCTGGTGAATGGACGCCCGGAGGGCGGTTTCTTCCAACCGCTCGGGTGTGCGGCAAGGCTGCCCTCTTGCACCCCTGCTGTTCGTCTTTGGCGGATGTCCTGGCGCTGTGGTGTGCCGTGTGATCGATGGTGGTTTCTCCGGTTGGTTACTCGCGGGATGGTTCGAGGATCCCGCTACTGCAATACGCGGACGATACTATATTATTCATTGAGGGGGTGCTGTGGAGGCATCCGGTATGTCCGTGGCCCTTGATCTTTTCAGTGAGCTATCTGGTCTTTTCAAGATGTCGAAAATCAAAGGTTATCCCTTTCGGTTTATCTGAGAATGAGGCTTCTGCTTTGGTCAGGCTTAGAGTCGGAGTTGCGGCTCCCTCCCGATTGACTACCTTGGGATGCCTTTGACGATGGATAGAATGAAGCTGGCGGGACTGGTCGCAGGTTGTTGAGAAACTCGAAGCGAGGCTCGCGGGCTGGAAATCGGCCATCCTCTCCTAAGGGGGGCAGCTGGTCCTCTTAAAAGCGGTGCTCTCCTCAATCCCTGTTTTTTCTTGTCCAATCGTCGTTTGCCTAAGGTATCCTTATTCGCCTTGAGAAGTTAATGCGCAGATTCCGTTGGGGCAGGCAGGGTGGTGAATCGGAGGGAATGCATCTTATGGAGTGGGATGTAATCACGCTCCCTAAAAAAGCGGGGGGCCTGGGAGTCCGGAGGCTTGATGAAATAAATGAGGCCTTGCTCTTGAAGTGGGCGAGCAGAGTGTAGGGCTCTGGGGAGGACTTGTGCTGCAACATTCCTGGCTAGATTTATGATATTGGTGGTGCGCCGCAGATACATGCGGCTCGTGTGGGTTCTCCCACACCGTTCTGGAAGGGGTTGATGGAGGTCTTTACGCTCATCTTCGCTGTTTATGCCGGTGCTCGACGAATCCTTCGCCTTTCTGGACTGATGATTGGACGGGGGGGGGGGGGGAGCTGAGCACGCGCTTCCCTCGCCTCTTCGCTCTGGCAACGGATAAGAGTGCGCTGGTAGCGTCTTGCTGGTCGGATGTAACTGGTTCCCCACCTCCTCCACAAACTTTTCGATCAACGCTCGAGGAATTCTCCTCGTTGCTGGATTCACTGAAAGAAATGGGAAGACCGTCTGTGGGAAGGACCATTGGGGATGGCTAAGAGCACCTTTCTGCTCAAGATGCTTTCAGGGCAATATGCAGGCCGCCCCCCTCGCGATCGGATGTGTTGATTCGTGATTGCGCCTTCCTTTGAGTTTAGGCCTCCTTGAGCGTGTTGGTTTCTTCATGTGGCTGTTTCAGAAGGCAATGACTGATGACGAGAGACCGCTGTGCTAGGCCTCCTGGGCTCGATCTCTGATAGATTCCTCTTATGTGATAAGGCGATTGAATCCCTTGAACATCTATTCTTCAAGTGTCCGAAACGGTACTGATTTGGGAGGATGTGAATTTGGCTTGGTTATGCACGACGGACTTGACCTCCTTTTGCGACTCGCGGGTGGAAAACAGGAATAGACCACGTCGGGAGCTTCTAGACCCATCACGATTATATGGGCCTTGTGGCTAGGTAGAAATGCGTTCATTTTCTCTGGGCAAAGGTTCTATAAGGAAAATGTTGTGTTACATTCTGCGAGGTTGGTGGATGAGCGGGTAACTTAGTTGCGTACTGTAGTTTTTATCTCCTTTGTCTTTTTCCTTTTTTCTTTCTTTTAATAAAATTTTGGGGAGAACACCAGTGAGTGTATCCCCCTGTTTTTGGCCTTAGAAAAAAGAATACCACATCATTTCCTTGCCAACCTTAAAGCCCAAATAATGGTTGGAATCGTGTTTTTGTTAGTGTCTGAACCGGATCAGTTTGATTCTGAAAAGTCTGTAGCACTAGTAGACGCCACACGAGCAATAACCACGAAATAGCAAGCACCTTTACCTTTTAGATTCCCACACTTGAAGAAAAGATGCTTCGCATCCTCCCTATCCTCATAGCATCGATGATAGGAAGCATTGGCCCCCTTTGATTATCCTAACCCTTTGCTCTTTTGACATGATCCATCATTGCTATAGAAGCCAAAGAAAGATTCATAACGTGGAGGGATCTTCAAGTTCTTAATCCTTTTACAATCCGGTATACAAGGACTCGAACAAAAAAACGTCGGAGCCGAGATCACTCTGTAAGTTATTTTACCCAAAATTTCTAACTCTCTCCGATAACGATAACCAACTCATGTCCGCTCTATAGTCACTTTGCCTTTGTAATTGAACCACAAACAGAAAGATGCCAAATTGCATCTCTTTTTCAAAACATGCATGCTTTCTCCAGATTAGTACGCATTAGCTTGACCTCTGGACTATGTTGATCATCATGTTAGTGTTAATACGTTCTCCCCCCACTTGTTATCACATCCTATCTTTGAACCATGCTAGCGTAATCTCTTGCTAACATATAATGTCGTCTCCCACGTTCCCTAATATATTTGCTGATTGTCCCTCTTCTCCACGTCTCTCTCAAACTCTTGACAATCTATATAAGAACATTCATTTATTCGCCAAATCACTCGCTGGACCTACCACAACCTCCACCACTAGCACTACCCCCTCCACACAATATAAAACATGCTACCTTCCCAATCTCCGCCGCTTTGTACGATGAACCATTAACTTCTAAAGAAGATACGTTGCCCCTGTGACCACCATGTTCCCTACAAAACTTTTATGCGGATCACCACTGCCAACTATTCCAAGGGGTGGAACAATATCCCCTACAAAACTTCTATGCATACCATTTGACCCTAAGTTGGTGTCATTATCCCTTCGACCCTATGGAAGACCATGGTTGCTACTAATTTTCAAACCAACGTTGTTGATAGGAGTATTCCTTCTAGCCTTCATGTCTGAAGTTGGTTGAAATCATCCATCTCTGAAAACGATCTTGCCGAAGCGAGGTAATAAAACCACTTTTTTTTTGAACCAAAGCATTTCGGGGGAGACACGTCGTGGTGTTCGCCCCAAATTTTATTAAAAACCAACGAAGTAGAGGAGGAGGAGGAGAAGAAATACAAACACCATGGATCGAGTGGATCCCGGCCGAGGCCCCAGCTCAAAACGAAATTCTAACAACACACGGCCACAGTACTACATGAGGAGCCAGTCACTCAAAAGCATATCAACGTGTGCTAAAACATTCTCCTTGTAGAACCTTTGACCTCTGAAAATCTTTGCGTTCCTGGCGAGCCAAAGCGCCCAAATGCAAGCGAAGGGGCGAAGCAACTCCCTCCTTGGCCGATCAACACTTGAGCGCATAGAGTCCCAAAACGAGTCGGCCGAAGATGTGTTTACCCAAGCCACATTGATGTCTT
The DNA here is from genome assembly GCA_037367405.1 of Ottelia alismoides. Classification (NCBI taxonomy): domain Eukaryota; kingdom Viridiplantae; phylum Streptophyta; class Magnoliopsida; order Alismatales; family Hydrocharitaceae; genus Ottelia; species Ottelia alismoides. Next base: position 148,517 of record JAZKJV010003006.1, on the reverse strand, counting down.
CCCAGATTGTGGCAGAGCTCGGGCAACAGAAGAAAAGGTGTTGCAAAGTCTCCCCAGCGCCTCCACACAACACACAGTCTAGGGAGTCAGCCCCCGAGAGAAACTTTCACATCTATCTCGATTCAGGACCCTCCCACGCCTCAAGAGCCAGAGGAAGAAGATCACCTTCTCCGGTAAATTATGCGCCACAGCCAGCCAAGATCCTTGCAAAGGATGTTTCGGACAGGGGTGTGTTGTTTTGCGAGAGCACCTTGAACGCCCGCCTCGAAGAGAATGCGCCGTCGCGCCAAACCCAGTGATCCCTGCCAGTGGAGGGCTTCGGCGCATCCCTAAGCCGCCGCAGGAGGTCAGGTAATCCTCAAAACGCTCGTCGGAGAGGTTTCCAGCAAAGGAAGGGAACCAGTCGTCCCCGTTCCAAGCTGAAGCCACCGACTCGCTAGATTCAGAAGCAGAGCACAGAGACGTGGAAAAGAGATACCGAGAGGGGTGTCCCCCGCCCAGGCGTCGCGCCAAAACAGAAAAGCGGTGCCATCCCCCAAGGCCGGCTTGAACAGATGAGAGAATCGTCTAACCGCCGAGGCGATCCCTTTCCAGAAAGGGTTCCAGAGCGCAGAGAGACAGCGTCCCGCAGCATGGTAATAAAACCACTTGTACGAGTATCGTTTGTGTTGAAGCAGCATCGGGGCCAGGTTTGCAAGTGCTGCCTGAGCCACACTCTATATCCGATCATTGTCCATACCGACTCAACTCCTTGATCGTGGTTCGATTCTGTTGGTCCCTTTGTATCTATGCATGAAAACAGTCCGTGCCCCTTTCCTTGGACCTCCGCACACTCAAAAGATTCATGCCTTCCTTGGGATCCACATGCTTAAATGGATTCACATCACCCTCTTGGTTTGGGCACCCAAAAGTATCCACACTTCTATCTCTAATGACTCCACATCACTGATCCCCATGGCTCTTTGGCTCCTTACAAAGTCAGAAGACACCACCTCTCGCAAGTTTCCCTTACAACCGTGTCATTGCCCTCCTGATACTTTACATTGGCTCAAGTTTCGGAGAGGTCCTTTAACGGCTGCCATACAAAACATCCGCTTGGAGCTCTTGATCCACAATGCTGGCTTTGTTCTTGACATTGACTACCGAACCACAAGAAGATGAAGCGTAGGAAATGGAAAGCGAGCTCAGATATCATGCCATAAAGATGAAAGTCCCTATAGAGATCGAGACTAACTGAAGATTTCTTGCCATTCACGTCCACTGGAAATAGATAGAATGCGGTGGACATGCACTGTTTGACCCTGGAGGCAAGCAAAAATAATACACACATGTGAATATATGAAAGGCACATAAAAGGAGGGTGTGGGTGAATCAGATAAGTAGAAAAATTCTGGGAAAAACCACTGGAAGAAAAGATGAAAACCACTACCTTGTGAGAGGAATATGTCTACTACCCAGGTGTGGAGCTACGGCCGCCTTGGAATATAGAGCTCCGCCAATTTTGCAACATGGATTGCCTCCCACTTTGTACTGCGGAGTAATTGTCACGACTGCTATTCTGAAACCACTGCCAGCATTGCGTTGAAACTTCTGTTGTCGTGCGATCTCGTTGCGTGGGTTTGACCTTCATGTGGTGCCTGTGACCATATTGTTGCAGACTGCCAGCATTGTTTAGAATCTAACAATGTTTATTTAGCTTACTTGGATCTATGCTCTAGTATGAGCTAGAATAGATCCCTTTTAGAGGTGATGAATCCACTAACCGATCCTGCTTAGTATGGGAAAAATTTTGGCATATTATAGATATTGGAGCCGTCACTTGAAATTAAGTTTTTAAAATGATATAATGTAACTTAGTATAATTAGTAACCCACTCAAATAGTTTGGTGTTTGAGCAGTGCGCCAAAGGACACTAGTCACACCACCCAATGACGCACAACCTTCGGCTACCATTTTCAGAAAATGTTCTAGAAAGTATTTCTGATGGATGGTGCAATAACCAGTCTTGAACTATTCCCTTTATTTTTTTCAGGGTTTTGAATTTGAAGTGCGTTCTTTTATGCACCTGATATGTGATTTTTATTTTTTAGAATTAGATAAAGATTATCCCTTAAAATGGAGAAATAGAATATTATTTCTTAATATTGGCTTACAGGGAGTTGAGCAATTCCGCCGTGCTCTTGAAATATCTCCAAATAATTTATCTGCATGCTTTGGTCTTGCATCTTCCCTTCTTGGATTCTCAAAGGAATGCACAGGTTATGGAGGATATGCTTGGGGGCTTCCCCTACTTAAGGTTAAATGATGCTGCATTCGAGTTTTGTGCCCTTGCCCTCTGTTTCTGTCATTTTCTTTTAGGTCTTGTTGATTTTGGATTAATCTTGCATTTAGTAACTGTGCTGAGATACAGGAAGCGGTTGATATTGCTAAATCTTGCGCTTACTCAATTGGAAATAGTTCTTGTTCATGGAAGTTGCTTGGGGATATCCAGGTATACACGGGTAATGGTGCTTTACTCTTGTCTTACAACTAAGTGGACTAATGTTGCTCACCGGTTTTATTGACAATTATGATGTTTTTATAAATGATGATCATCCTTCTCTACTTCATATAGATCCTTTATATCTGGGTTTTTGTCAGTTTGGCATTGGTTTCTTAAACAGTGGCTCAAATTTCAGTTGAATGGCTTTCATCTAGCATATCCTGGTTTTAGAAATACGTGGAATTTCAACGTTTGTTGTACTCTATATATGAAATCAGATTAATTGCTGCAAAGAAATGGTTGATGGAGTAACGATGACCGGCGAATGTAGTTCGGAATTTGGGAATTAGAAGAGAAAAGAGAAGATTGACAATCTTCTGATGTTGTGAGAATTACGATGAGGGGATCGAGTGCCACAGACAAAAAAGATAGAAGAGGATATGTGTCAAACTCCAATTTTCATCAACTCATATTCCATTTTTAAAAACATGTTAATTCCTTTATACATTAAGGAATGGACTTAAAAGGAAATGATAAACTGAATCCAAAACCTCATCAAAGTTGATTGATCAACAACAACAAAGCCTTGTCCCACATTAAGTAGGATTAAAGATGATTGATTGACTCCAATAAATTTCTAATTTAGTTTAAACAAACTAGATTTATTACCAAAATTAGGCATCTGCAATTGCTCCTTATTTCTTTAATAAAATGAAATGTTGATCCCTTAATTAAAAATCTAAAAAGTTTTCAATCCCTAATTGGTTACATGCCAAATTTGGATTGCATCACTTCTCCTCCACTCAAAAACTCATCTTATGATGAGTTATATAGTTGTCCAGAATGGCATGGATGATTGCTGTCTCGTGCCATCAGAGTAGTCCATATCGTACTTGATTGCAGATGAAGCCTGTAAACATAAATGAGGAGCATACGACATTGCCGACGTTGGCTTTGAAACCTTGAGGGAGTTATTATTGAGTTGCATGGCATTGTAGTTGAAGAATAGATGTTGTGCGTGCACCACTCGTGAAGTTGAATTCCTATTAGCTATGAATTGCTTGGAGATAAAGACAAGCAATTGATGTTGTAGTAAACATCTTTTGTGTTTTGCCCGATAAATATTGAGAAATGTGAAACCACAATCAATCCTAGTAGAAACAAATTTTGGGGAGGGGGTCGTAAGCCCATTAGGACACTAACTTTTAGCCTCTCTTTTTGAAGAAGGCATCTTGGCAAAATCTCCTAGGTTCTTCCTAAGTCCTGTGGATCATGAGTCTTATAAGAGATAATCCTTTAGGGCCTGATAGTGCCAATGATGGTGGTGTCATGTTTCCATGATGCAAAGTTTGTTGGTGCATTGACAAGTGGCATGGACTACGGAGCATTGATCACACTTGATGCGGTGGCATCAATAGTTGCTAGCTTTGGTTGCACAATGTCGATGGTTGCATGAAAGGGGAATCAACATGTGGTTGTGATAGTAGTCCTAGTCATTTAGGATTAGTTGTCATGACTTCTAGTGACACAGAGAGGGGTCCAATGATTGCACTTAGGTGATGTAAGGGAGGATGTGCGATGGGGTTGGCAGGTTTGCATTTAGGGGCATGGAGGTGAGGGAGATGATAAGGTCGTTTAGCAAGTGGAGGAACCTTGCGATTGGGTCACAATGGCGCTGGGCTTGGGTTCGTTGAGGAGACCTTGTGCATGGGATTATGTTTAAGGGTCAAATATGGTCAGGCTTTTAGTTTAGGTTAATGTTCATCTAAATTTAACAATGATGTAGGTCAATTTAAAATGAGAATGTCTAAGATTTCATTCATGTTGACTAAGGTTTCTAAAATTTAATTGAGGGTTTTAATCTTGGGGCATGCCCAAAGGTGACATCGAGGATGCCTTGTGGCTAGGGCACACGATTGTTAGGGGAATCGAGGATACGTCGTGGACTAGGCACATGATGGTTGAGGGCACTAAGTTGACCTTGTAGTTGTGGTTGGGATGTGTGATCGGACATGCATGCATGATTAACAGTCACTTACTTGTAGATAGGGCGCTTGAGGATTACCTCATTGGAGCTGGTATAATCTCGAGCTGGTATAATCTTGTGGTCCAACAATCAACAAGGCCAAGTGTTTATGAGAAGATCAAGCGATGCGAATATCAATGATGATCTGGGAGATTTGGCTTTCACGCAATGAGATCTTCTTTAGGTCCAAAAGGTTCTATGTTGATATTGTGACTCACTTAGCTAAATCTCTCCTCAAAACCTGACTTGTAAGTTTTACCTTATTTCCTACTAATTTATTTGGGGCGGACACCTCTAGAGTGCTTCCCCCTTTTTGTCTAAAAAATAGTCACTAGTGGTTGTGAGGCAGCGCTAGGGATCAACGTTTTTGATGGATGTGTGCAATGTTGTCAAATCCATCCGATTAAGCTCGCTAGTCGAGCAACTAACTTGACTAGGCCTAGTCGGTTATTAGTCGAACACCTTCTAGATGTTCTCCCTTTTTGGCTAAAAAATAAAGACTCACTTGTGGTTGTGAGGCAACAATGGGGATCGCCGTTTTTTATGGATGTGTGCACTGTTGCAAAATTCGACTGAGTAGCCGACCCGACTAGGCATAGTCGGCCATTAGTCGGTCAACCCGACTAATTGGGCCGACTAGTCGACCTAATCGGTCGACTACTTTTTACCTGGAGATTTTTTTATTTTTTAAAAGCAAACTTATTCTAGTGTACTTAATGTTATATTTAAAGTCAGTTACTTCTTTCGTTTCGTTATGATATTATAGAAAATGTACAATATGTATAAAAAATTATTTATATATTTACAATAATTAAGAAAATATTCAGAAACGACTAATGGTGACTAAATCTGATTAGTCGCATGATTGTCGATTAATTCTTAGTCAGTGACCTCGATGACCGAGTACCGACTACCGATTTCTGCAACCTTGGATGTGTGTGTATGCCAATAATTAAACCCTCATTGTGGAGTATCTTATCCACCTTTGCCCTTGAATCTAACCATTGTATTAAATTTAAAATTGACTTGAGATGGTTATTTTTTGAGAAGTTGCCTTGAGACGATTCTTCAACATTCGTCGATGTAAGGCATGGCTGTGGCTTAGATGGCTTAGTCCAAACCTTGTTCGCCAAATATCCAATAGGATCTTGATTTTGGGGATGAGAGGTGAAAAGAGAAGAGCACAATAAGCTTCAAGGGTTGAGAGAACAAGGATAAGAGGGCAATCTTTCCCAGAAGAGAGGAGTTTATGGCTCTTTATAATGGAGGGGATGGACTATCAAAAGGAAGTAATAAAATAAACGCAAATTCAAATCAAACATTATTAAGTGACTCTAGATAGACATCTAGTTTAGTTAAAGTAACTAAATCTAGAGATGTGCCGAAATTAAAGATCCACAATTAATCTCTATTTTTTTAATAAAAAGGTGTAGTTGGAGCACTTTGATTAAAACCCTAATTATCATTCAATTCATTTGAGTAAATCACTAATTTTGGATTGCATTAAGAAATGAGTTCTTTGTGAAAATCAACACATGACACTGGAGATATGACCATTTAAATCTACTGAATTATGTATTGTGCCAAGGCCTTAGTCCAAGTTATATAATTGTGCCAAGGCCTTCAATACAAGATACCTGATGCTTTGTTTTATTCCATGCATAAACACGAGTGAAGCAAAATTGCAACTCCTAACATGAATGCATTACAATGTCAATGAGATTTGTTTATGGTAGTACCTTCATAAGTATGTTACAGACAGATCACCTTCCACATATTAATTGGGATTCAATTTAGCCATCTCACATGTTTTAATTTACGAAGGATAATATCAGAGAGTTTGTCAATGAACCAGTGTTTCGGGGGTATTTGGACTTCTACTTGTGATGGCATGGCCGTGGCACGTCTTGCTCAGAAGATTGCCTCCTTATGCACACATCTTTGTTTTTTCAAGGAGTCTCTTGAGGAGAGAAGAGCAGTGAAGGTGTCTGCTGAGGCTATCATTACAAAATTGTATGGGGTTGAGGATGTTTGGGATTTGGATGTATGGAGCTTGGAGAGCGGGCGACAACACATGAGACGATTTAGCTTGAGGACAAGAAACGAGTGACTGAGTGGATGTAAAGAGCGAGAAAGAGATGGCTAAGAGGAGGCACAAACACTATTGACTTTCACAGGATAGCTAGTGGAAGGTGACATCAAAACTTTATCAGATTAATAGTGGTGAACGATAGAGTGGAGGGAAATCAGGAAATGGAAATAGCATTGGTGGAGCATTTCATTGATTTTTCTCGTCGCACGGAGGGATGACCTTGGAGATGGAGTGGCCTGGGTGCGTCTCATGTCACTACTCAGCATGTGAACCATCTTATACATAGCTTCACTCAAGAAGAGGTGAAGACATCGGTTTGGAACTTGAACGTGGATGTTGTTCCGTGCCCAGACGGTTTCCCGCTATTCTTTTTCAAAGAATTATGGCCATTGGTTGGTGGAGAAGTGGTAGAGGTCATGGAGGAGTTTGCGGTAGGAAACACAGGTTTCGAAAGAGTCAATAAAACACTCATTTACCTTATCCCAAAGATGGAAGTCTCCTAACGGGTGGAAGACTTTTGCCCTATTGCTCTTTCAAATGCCATTTATTTGATTGTCGTGAAGGTTTTGGCAAATAGGCTTAGCTTCGTTTTGGATCATATCATCTCCCCCCTTCAGTCTGTGTTCATCCCTGGGGGATAAATCATGGATAGCCTAGTTGTGGTAACGGAGATCCTAGTGGATTGGAAAAGGAGTCACAAAAGAAGAATTCTGAGGAATGTGGACTTTTCAATGGCTTATTATATATTGGATTGACGCTTCCTGTGGTATGCACAAGCCTGTCGTGGGTTCCACTGACATTTGGATCTCCTGGATGAAAAGATGCACTACCTTTGCATCTTACTCGATTATTGTGAACGGTCGTCCAGAAGGGGTTTTCTTCCAACATCATCGGGGGGTACGTCAGGGTTGCCCTCTTGCCCCCTTACTTTTCGTCATTGCAGCAGATGTGCTGGTTTGCATGGTTCATCAAGTAACTTCATAGGAGATCACTATTGGCTAATCAAATTATATTTCTGTGCCTCTACTACAATATGCAGATGACACCATTTTTTTATCAAAGATGGGAGGGATGAAGCAAAGGGAATGACAACGACTTTGGAGATTTTATTGAGCTCTCTGGACTCGTTCTTAATTGTAGCAAATCTACGACAATTCGTTTTGGGCTTTCAAATGATGTTGCACTTTCCTATAGTTTGGAGCTGGGTACAGACAGGGCTAATCTTCCTATCATATATCTTGGTCTACCTCTCACATGTGGCATATTTAAAACCTTTGATTGGCTACCCATTATCGAGACGATGGGTCAAAGCTTGCAGGTTGTAGCGGAGCTATGTTGTCGAGATGTCAGCTGGTGTTACTAAAAGCAACCCTTTCAGCAATCCCAATCTTGGTCGTCTTACTGCGTTTTGCCAAGCAAAGTTCGACGACGATTAGAGATAATTATAAAGAGATTTTTTGAATTAAATTCAGGCTCGGGTGGGATGGGGGTCCACCTGGTCGACTGAGAAACTACTACTTCACCTAAACATCTTGGAGGACTGAGCATTTCAGATTTGGAATCAATGAACAAGGCGTTTCTCCTATAATAGATTGCCTGAATTTGTGGAGATGGTGATGATCTGTGCTGCAGACTTATTAGAACGTTGTATGGTGTTCGCGTCCAGGAGAACTTAGTCCACATTTAAACTTCCTTTTCGTTGGCGTTCTGGAAAGGCATTCGTACTATTATGCCTCAGTTTCGGGAGCTCTTTCGGCCATCTCTGGGAGATGGTGCTTCTTTTACTTTTTGACAAACAACTGGACGGACTCTGGCACTCTGGATGCAGGAGGCAAGGGTGAGGGACTACTGGGAAGGGGGCATTTGGATGCCCACTTTCCGCTCTGATTTTTTGGACCAAATGCTTCCGCTCTGATTTTTTGGACCAACGCCTTTAGGAGTTTATGCGTCTTCTAGACTCTCTGAGCCAAACCGGAGGTCTGACGGCTGGCAGAGACCATTGGAAATTGAGAGTAGGAGATTTTTCGATCAGGCGTGCTTACAAGTCTGTTGTCATGCCACCAGCTATGTTGGATGCCATCCTTGTTTTACACTCTGTATCTCTCCTTTCTTGGCCTGAAGGATATTTAGGATTAGGCCCTGTACTGAATTTATTGGATATTTATTTCTCTCTCTCTCTCTCTCTTATTTGGAATCAGGAGAACCATGTTTTAATAACACCATTCAAATATCAAAAATAGTGTCAGCATCAAGGCCGTTCTGCTCGTTTTCCTTGAGATTTAGATGTCTGTTTTGATGACAAAATATCTTTTCACACATTGTATCAGTTGAGGTACACGTCGTATGCCGTATTTCACGATGTATGAGCCTACTGGTTCAACATTTTAAATTGAATTGCAGTCTTCACTAAATACTAGTGTTGACAAGTATTGTGGACATTGGTGACAGATCTCATATTCCAAGTGCCTTCCATGGGTCAGTGAAAGCATCGGCATCAACATTGATGGAAGACTATTTGAGAGCTCTTTAAATCGCTGGAAAGATGCTCGTTTATCCTCAGCAGTTGATGCAAAAAAGTCTTATGAACGGGCCCTTCACTTAACTCCTTGGCAAGTCAGTGCCTATGTGGATGTTGCAACATCTTTGAATCATATCAATTCTTTTGAAGAGAGAAGTACAATGGACCAGGGTCCTTGGTAATTTCCTGTGTTGTTTGTCTGCTTGATTGTACTCCCCATCCTGACCTTGAATATAACTATCAGGAACTTACTTGAGAAAATGTCTATGGCTGGGCTACTGCTTGAGGGAGACAACCAGGATATTTGGGTAGTCTTGGGATGTCTGTCCAACAATAATGCCCTGAGACAGCACTGCTTAATCCGGGCTTTACAGCTTGATATATCTCTTTCTGTAGCCTGGGCACACTTAGGAAAGGTAGTAAATAGTATTTTCAATTATGCAGAAAATGAAACCTGATTGGGACTTTCTTACAGCTTTACAGAAGTTTAGGTGAATTAAATCTGTCAAAACAAGCATTTGATCATGCTAGAAGCATAGATCCCTCACTTGCATTACCTTGGGCAGGAATGGCAGTTGATGTATCTGCAAGGTAGATGATGTTGGGTTTCTTATTTTCCTTTACTGTTTGATAACATCAAGTACTTTTATCTGTGGATATCATCATTTCTTTTTTAGAAAATTATCTACCGAGGAAGCTTATGAGAGCTGTCTTCGAGCTGTTCAGATGTTTCCTGTAAGTGCCTGCCATTCTGTTGTTTTATTTCATTTCATGTTGCGTGATTCTGCAGCATCTATTCTGCAACATATCCTTCCTAGTTTTTATACTTTATATAACTTTTCCGTATAACAAATGCTAGCTTATGAAAACATCAGTAAAGTGTGTTAAGAAAAAGACTTTACCGCTGTATCTGACTTTTAATTGGATAATAAGAGAGTCAGTTTATGTTATCGTTGTATTTGAGATGTGTTTTGTAGGTTATAGAGATTCTGTATCTACTATTTGATTAGATTTCTTGGGGGGATAAAATGTCAAGTTGTTTTGCAGCTTGCGGATTTCCAACTTGGACTGGGATTGTTGGCTAAACTTGCCAACTGTCTCTTATCTCCGCAGGTGAGTTATCATGCTTGAATGACTTGTATGTATGTATACTGATTTTGACAATGCAACAATAGCAATAGATACATGTACCTTGGGTCTTTCTGTAGAAGAGTATGTGTTGCCTTTCAACAATAGAACTGTCATTTGTTATGGCATGTGTCTAAAGAAGTAACTGATAAAAAAAAAACTCCTTGGATGCGATAGATCCACGCTTTGTTAATTTGATAATTGACTTATACAGACGTTACGTTGTAGAACTGAACCCACACAGGCTATCTTAATTAGCATTGGTTATTTGTCCAGATGAACGTGATCTTTTAGTTAAAGTTTTTGGTTTATTTTGAACCAAATACACTTTGTTTTGAACTTTTATGTTTCAGCTGTGAGCAATACACTAATCCTAGAAAATCTTGCCAACTCTTGGACATCATTGCATGAGGGTAAGTGGGAATGTTGGTAGCACAATATGTTATGTGAAAGTTGATGTTTTTTGTCCTCACATACATACATAAATACATTAGACATACTCATTCATATGTATTACTCACATTCATATATTTATAGAGGCCTTGATTTTTAAATCTTTGCAAACTTTTCTTGCACAAGTTTAGTTTGTGTAGCCAAGTGAGGCCAACGTTTTCTGGATCATGGATACTTGTGAGACTTTATCCTTGGTCTTTAGGAGGGGGCCCACGTAGTAAACCATTATAAGTGGCCCCATAATCAATGATATTTGTGGTGTGGTGACTCCCATCTTGGGAGTGCTCCCCCTCGTTTTTATTCAAAAAAAAAGTTACTTGTACCAATTGACCATGAGTCTGTCATGAACTTATCATTATTTGGCAACTTTACATTGATCTTCTATTGTTATTTTTACTTTTTATGAGCAAGGCTCCAAATGTTAGATTTGGGTTTTGTTTTGCTAAACCCAGAAAGAAAAAGTTCATAGAATTTAGTTGACATCACTGAAAGTCCTGGAAATTACTTCAAAAATATTTTTTTTATAAATAAAGTTTGTAATAATTTATGGGCGAGCACCTTATCGGTGATCGCCCTTTTTTCTTTTTTAAAAAAGTTTCCAATGATCTTCAATCAATAAATAAGATAGGATTGCTCATTTGTTAGCGAGAAAACATACATAATTAGAAGGTTTTACTTGTACCACATCATAGACGACATGCTGAAAATACAGATATACAACAACAAACCTTTTCACATTAAGTATAGTCAACTACATGTATTCTTTACCTCCATTCAGATCTATCTTGGGTCAATCTTGGACTTAGATCCAAAAATCTTGGGCCTTCCTTGCCTTCTCTTAGCCGTCTCAACATCCCAAAATTTGCATCTCCTAAAGGGTGCATCAACCGACCTCCTTTGCAAATGGTCAAACCATCTTAAGCGGTTTTCTTTGCATCTTATCCTCCTTAGCATTTTCATTTCGGCAACTACCGTTCTTTGCACGTCTATGGTTCGCAGGCCAACATTTAGATCCATAGAGAATAGCAGGTCTCACGGCTTCTTTGTAAAACTTTCCTTTGATTTCAAAGGAATTTTCTTATCACAAAGAACACTAGAGGCTCCTCTCCTCTTTAGTTAGCCAACCTGCATTTATTCTATTAGTAACATCTCCATCAATGTCCCCATCATGTTGCAGCTGAAAATACATACATATGCCTTAAAAAATCTAATATGCATCTCTTCATATATTTGTAAATGACGTTATAGTCGATAACAACTTTCAAGATATCACCAATCATATATGTACGTGTATAGGTGGGAGGGCGGTTGATGCGATGATAAGTATGCACACTCCGTCATTGATGTGATACCTAGTTAGCTCGACGCAGTTGTAGTGGAGTTTACGTTCATGTCCCTCCCCCATTAATTGGCGTGGGGGTCCCTCAAAACCTTAATAAAATGTGTTTATGTTATTTGAGCCAGTATTTAATAAGATCATGCATCTTGACCTGTTAATATTGGGGGCAGTTATATAAACTTTAAGATTATTGCAAATTGTCTCATGTAACCTAACCGTATACAAATTGTTGATGTCATGTTTCTTGTTAGAGGAAGATGACTCATCAAATAAATAACGGAAAAAGTTCTCTTTTAAAGCAATGCTACAAAGACCAGGCAAAATTAGGATAAATTTTGATAAATTTAAATGCAGTTCTGGAAATTTACTGAGGAAATTTAAAATTTGAATGGAATTAGGTGAAATATCGTTGATATGGGAGTGAAGTCCTGGAAGTCGAAAGCAATATGGGTTTTTGAAATCGATGGGCTAGCGAGAATACAATTTTTGCAAGATTTTGTTGAAATTTGGCAATATTTTATTGTAGGTTTATGAGGACTGTAATGCCACCTACAATTATAAATGTGTTCCTTGGTTCCTTATAGCACAGTTTACCTTGTCGAAGTTGGAAGTGCCTTTGTGGAATTTTAGAGAAATGCACTATATTAAAAATGATTTTTAGTAATTTGAAGTAATTGTGCTTTTATTTTAAATCTTTGAGGACTAAAGCATGATTTTTTGGATGGATGTACCCATTTTAATCCCCATATTTTGAGAGTTTGAGTACTAAGCAGTTATTTTCTACCTGCAATTACGAAACAACTTCTGGTTGGTGAAGTTATGATTGTTGTACTGAGGAGAGTTGCAAGCAACTTATGGTTGGTAGTATCTTTGGTATATGGGCTAAACAAATGCCCCACTGTGGTTGGAGCTGTCTGAGGCCATGTTACAACTCCTCCACTTGTCGTGGTTGAGTGGTGGGGATTTCAACAAGACACTTCATGGGGGTAGATGGGTCAGAGGTTTTTTGTGTTGGGATTGCAGGTCAGATGATTTTTTATATGCCTAATCATAGATGTACTTGGAGGAGGAGTTCTCCTGGCATTCGCAAGTGGATATGTTTCTTGCGTCAACATAGGTGCTGTTGGGTATTCAATTTTCCTCATGAAGGGGTTTTCTAGTATTATTGTTGGAGTGTTGCACACCAGGAGAGGGATGAGATGTGAAGGAGGATGGTGCCTGGAAACCCATCGCGCCTGCAGGTTTTTATGTCAGAAACGATGATGGCATGGGGAACGCCAAAAACTGGATTTTGGGTTTTTTAAAGAAATCCCTCAAAACTTTGTCATAGAAGAACTTCAGAACTTGTAGAAATTGATGATGGCTTCGTGCAGATTTAGGGTTTTCAGAAAAACCCTAGAAAAATTGAATCTCTAATAAATAATAATCCTCAAATAACTCATTACAATGGAATCTCGAAGAAATAATGAACACAAAAACTCCTTGAGAATCGACCCTCTCTGATACCATGTACAAAATATGAAGAATGCAGAAGCGATTGATAAACAGAGCATAAACAAGAAAGATAAATATGGAACACCATGATTTTATGTGAAATCCTACTCCGTGAGGAGCGGGATGAAACCACTGGAGAAGCCCTCAACGAGGCATATTTTTCTATTGCTTTTCTCAATGAGTACAGGAGGTCTGGGGCTCCTTATATAGCCTCTCCAGAGCCTTCAAGTCCCACCACTGGTCCATGTGGGACTAAACACTGGATGGGGTAAATGGATCTTCTCCAGGATCCATTTACCCTGCTACAACTCAATGGGCGCACAACCAAATACTCCAACAATTATACCCAATTACATGCCTATATTGTGGGACTCAGAGGGATTCATATTCTTATACTAAGTACGAGTAATCAATGCTCGTTGACTTAAGGTTCAATGAATGACAATGTTGCAGAAATCGGTATTAAGTATTCATTCGGATGTATCACTGAAGAAAGATTAATCGGTATATGGGAGAATATTCAGAATTATTCGGTTATATATTTTTTTATTTTTTTAAATACATAAATGATTATTTTTAAGAAAACTAGGGTGTATACACCCGCTTCACGGTGTGAGAATTTTTTAATGTAAAATTAAAAGGACATAATATAGGAAGAAACTGTCTCTGTGTGAGGATGACAGTTACAGCCGACCCAAAGACACAAATGACTGGCTTGTTGAACGGAGTCAGTATTTACATATTAATTGTTCGTGTAAATTCAACCTAAATCTTTTGAACTTAATCTAGTATGAGGATCAGTTGATTTGCATCTTAATTTGCCATTTATTATTATTTATTGTATTTTAACCCATTTAGAGAGTACAATCTTCGCACACCTGTAACTTAAAGCACTCAAGTTTGAAGAGATTGGAGACACATGCATATATTATTAGTACATAGTCGATCAAAATTTTGTATAAACGAAAAAGAATTGTTTAAAAGTATACGACCCAATTGATCTTCAATTGGTTTAAAAGTCAAAATTCTTTACATTTTTGTTATCATCCTTACAGTATATAGTCATGAACACTAATACAAATTACCATCATTGCAAACACACAATCAAATATTTTTGGGAATCCATGTGCTAGAGCAGAGGTGTGTTAATATTGCAAAGATCCGAGGTTTGGTTAATGCTGATCTGTCTCAGAACGTATCATTGATCTTTTGCTATCATTCCAAGGTTTGATTATTGAGATGAAATAACATTTTTTCCCAATACATATATCTTTGCATTATATTTCTTATCCAATTTCATCCATAATTTATTAGAAGCCATGTCAATAGAAGCATGCATGTAGTATAAAATATATAACAATTTCAACAAAATATTATAACTGCACATATAATCATCCTCCTTCCAATCAAATGATGTCTTTTGAACATTTTGGCTCGTATTTTATCTTGAACCGTATTGCAAATTTGAATCGAAGATTTCCAACCCAAATACCCTTGGTTAAATTCTTGTCCATTGTTGCCAAGGTTATAATTCTTGTTAAAAAAATTGTAGGCATACTCAGTATATCAACACACTACCTAACTCTTGAATCTGGTCTATTCTAACATTAGATCAATACAGTTTCTCTATGACTAATATAATTAATTACATCGCAAGACATGACACCATGTGTCAAAATATATTTCCATATAATACTTATATATAAATCATTCAATCTAATTGGTTATAAAGATTGAGATGGACTCAAAATCCACGGAAAAGTTCCATAATCAAACAAAATATCATGTAAAATAATGAAGATAAAAAAGTCATAATAAATAATTACCATGCTGAAATTCGTAAGTTAATTAAAAAATAAAAGAAAAAAATGACGTCGAGGTGTTTCATGGTGCTGAACTGAAGCACGTGTATTGGCAACTGATAAGCCTAATATAATTGCAAGCAATATTCTACTGCCTTGAAGTCACCGTGATGCAGCGTGAAACGGGTAAATAGGGCCTCATTTTCTTCACTGATGCAGAGTGAAATGGATAAATAGGGCCTCATTTTCTATGTTTTATCCGCTATTTAGAGGTTAATTTTATTTGAGTCGTCGTAATTTTATTTAAATAAAAGAGATTGCCTGTGATCTCAAATTAGTTTCAATTTAAATTTCAATTCAGTTAGTTAGAGTCAGTTAAAGATTTGAATTTATTTCAAATCAATTAGTTAGGCGGTTAGAGTCAAATTAGGATAAGTAGTTAGAATTTGAATTGTAATTCTATTTTTGTAATCTCATCCCTCCTATATAAAGGGATGATAGGCTACTGTTTTAGACAGGTTAGAATATATGAAAACTTGAGATTTATCTCTCTCTCTCTCTTGTCTCTCTCCTTACCTACGTGGTCTTCACGATTCTCTTCTCCAACATCTCTCGTTCTCCGACGAGTTTTCTTCTCTCAACCCTTCCAATTCTTCTCCACCAAAAATTCCACAATCAAAAATAATTTTTCCGTCGCCGAATTCCCATTTTGCATCACACCGTCAAACCCCACGCTTGTTCTCCAACGATTACATTGAAAGAGTTCTAATACGAATCAAAGTGGTTTGTTCTCTAACGATTACATTCAACTCTTATTAGAGTTCTAGTACGAATCAAAGTGATTATCTATTGTATGTTACTCTATCTTAATAATCAGATCGTTCATTTTATTCAATGCTTTGTTGAATGTAACTTATTGGATATTATAAAGGTTATACAGATAAAAAGACAATAAATGAAGTCCCTTATTGATGTCAAAATCTGTTCATCTACAAAATGTTTCTCTAATATGTTCCATCCAATCTGTAGCCTGCTAATGTAACATCTTTATATTACCCAACAAATAATAATTGAGTCTCAAAATCCAAAGGACTAAACTCTTGGTGATACCTGCAATAATATATCATGAATGTTCGATCAGAGTAAATGCATCTCAACCTGATGAAATCCTCATCATAAATCTAATAATGGTATAACTTGTATTATAATCGACCTATGGAAGAAAATCATTAGAGACCTACTCTGCTCACGATCTTCATACAACAATGAAGGAAATGGGAGTGGGATCTTAGGAGAATGACCGTGGCAAAGTTCAAGGGATAAATGAATTTACGTTTTCAAATCTATTAGCTAGAAATGGATGGACTATAAATAATCACCTCTCATCAAGAAACCAAATGTTATCGGTGTGCAAGTTAGAGGAAGAGGTCACACATGTATCACCTTTGCGAAGAGCTGCAAAATGCATTCTTTTGACATAGGCCTCATTACTGAGCATCTTAGAATCAGTAGTACTTTTGATAGACATGTTAGATATCACCATATCAGCCAGGCCATATGGTAGTTCTACAACATCTTCCTCTTCTTTCATAAATAAACCATTTACTTGGACCATGGAAAAAGAAAACACATCATCAAAAATCACAGTTACTTATTATTAAAAATAAGAAAGTATCGAACCTTTATTTAATCTTCTGCTACCTAAATTCCACGAACATTGACCATCTCATTGTGTAGGGGACGTCACTGCACTTCTTCTTCTGTTGAGCATTATAAAAGATGAATCTTGCATGGAAAGAAATAAAAGCAACTTGCATAGAGGAAACGATATTAGAACACAAACAAAAAAGTGACACTTAGGGCATGTTTGGTTGCTGGGTTGGACTGGGTTGGGTTGGGGTACACCGGTGTACCCCTTCTTCTAACCCTCTCAATCCTCCTCACAGTTTACTATTCACAGGGATACAATATACTATTCACAGGGGTATCCCAACCCAACCCAACCCAGTCCAACCTAGCAACCAAACAGACCCTTAGCATGATGTGCACCTCAGTTACATAAAAACAATGTACTAACTACATGTAATAAAAAAGTCAAAGATCCAAAGAAAAGAGCATAACTTATTTAAACAACTCACTGATATGCGCACTCTGGTATTTTGTCGAACACATGATGAGCGTCTTTAGCCGTTCATACCAAATGACCCACACACAACCCTTTACCCCAAATGTGGCGAACCGCCCACTAGCCAACACACTAAGAGAAGCTCCATATTAGGTCTCCTACAATAAGAACGATCCCAAGTGCTTCACCAGATCTGCTACAAACTCCCTTGCTCCTCTAGAAAGACAATAGATTCTTCTCTCAGAGCTTGAGCCGAAGATGAGATGCCAATCACCAACTCTGCAGCAGCACAAAGGAAGAAACACCATACAACACCAAGGAGAAGGGGTAGAACCTTCATTAAATCACTTCACATAACTCCTGTTAGAGGTATTAGATTTACATTTATGTTTGTAACCCTTCGGGTTCCGTAACCTCCTGTGACCCTTCGGGTTTTGTAACCCTCTATGACCCTTCGAGTTCCGTAACCCCCATGACCCTTCGAGTTCTGTAACCCTTGCACTCTCTAGGGTTTTCTCTCTATATAAGAGACCCTAGCTCTATGGATTAAACATCCCATTTATTCCTCTTCCCAACATGGTATTAGAGCGACGGTCCTAGACCGAAGCCTAATACCTTAAATCCGCCGTCACCACCAGCCCTCTCTCAGCTGACAAGGAGAAAGGGCTGGACCTCCTGCATCGCGTCCCCAACAACACCAACTGCCATCTCTAGCGGCACCTAAAGCACCGCCCAAGGCTCTAGTAGCTCCAGTCGCACCTCCTGCATCGTCGACACCATCTGGAGCCCCTCCTTCTACAACCCTTGCTTCACCATGACTTGTTTCGCCAAACTTGACGTTAGATACTCTTTATTCTATCAAGTATGGGAGAAAGGGGGAGTCAAAGATGATTGTTCAAGACGTCTGCTACCCTTCCACGACTGACATACTAACACTGCAGACTACTACTCAGATCATCCGTCTTCACCGAGCATCGACTTCTTCGTCAGGCGTATACTTCTTCTTTTACGATTTGACTACTCCTCCGCACTGAACTTCTTCTATAGCGATTCTTCTCCAGGCACGATAGAGATATGTTCCGGTGACCTGCAGGCACGATAGAGATATGTTCCGGTGACCTGCAGGCACGATAGAGATACGTTCCGGTGACCTGATATCGCAGCGACTCTACAGGCATGGCAGGGATATATTCCAATGACCTGAAAGCCGCAGACCCATCCTCGAGCAAGGTCTTCTACCAGCAACGGACATATGTTCTTATGATGCATCGTGTGAAGATGTGGTGTATACCTTTTCTTTTTGTTACAAGCTGTAGCTTTCTCAGCTCGAGCTTGAGGGGGAGTGTTAGAGTTATTAGATTTACATTTATGTTTGTAACCCTTTGGGTTCTGTAACCTCCCGTGACCCTTCGGGTTCTGTAACCCCTATGACCCTTCGAGTTCTGTAACCCCCATGAACCTTCGAGTTCCGTAACCCTTGTACTCTCTAGGGTTTTCTCTCTATATAAGAGACCCTAGCTCTATGGAATAAGCATCCCATTTGTTCCTCTTCCCAACAACTCCTAAAAAACCAAGGAAAGGCTTTCAGAGCCCCGATTGGTCTTCTTCCTCGCGTGAGTGGATCTGCCTCTAAGAACCTTTAATGCATGCTTCTTCTCCTCCTTAGCAGCAGATGGCTATCGTCACAACATGTTGTTTAACCATCGGCATCCCTCACTTTCCTCTTCTCCTCTCCTTTCTGATCACGATGTTGTTGCCGTAACCATCACACATCATACACATGTGCCCTAAATGCCTATGGGAGAAGGAAACATGATTGGATCTGAAATGAGAAAGATAGAGATGTTTTCTATGGGAGAGGTAGGAGAAAATAACCAAGAAGAGAAGAGGATGATGGAGTGTGGTGGGATGCAGAGAGATAGGCGGAGCATGTTCGGTGGGAGATGGATGGATACATGTGGAATTGGAGATACATAAGTGATAATGCCTAGGATAATGTGTCGAACATGTTGACAGAATATGGACCTATGATTTTCGTCAAGAGGAGTGGAAGAGGAGCCATGTGTTGGTCTCGTCCATGGGAGTATAAAAGAGCGAAATAGAGAGACAGAGAATTAGGGGGAGTGTCCGTCGAGGAACTGGAGAGGGAGGGAAAGGGGGTCATGACACATATCGATTTTTGCATTCATAATTGGGGTCGACGTGGCAAGAGCTGGGTGAAAAACCCAACTTTAATATAGGTATATAGACTACTCCTTAGATATAAGGGATGTGCTATAGATTTTTTTACCAGGAACATTGAAGTTATAATTTTAGGAGATACATCGATGATAAAATTGAACATGAAACCTATCAAGAATCATGAAAATATAACTATCAAAGAGGAATAATTGATGACAATTGATAGGAACTTAAGAAACAAATGTTTGCAACATTAAACATATGAAAATATTTAAACCAAAATGGGAAAAAGCAGGAACAATTCACATTGCAAAATAAAATTCTAAGAGCCACTAATCGTCATCATCATCCAAAGGAACATCCTCTTCATCTTCATCATCTTTATCCGCATTTATTTCTTTAGAATTGAATTCGTCCTCTTCCTTGAGTGTTGGCAGTGCACTTGAGCTAGAGTCAAAAGTTTTATTGCCATTGTCACCTCTTCCGCTCCTTCTTGGTTGCAATATGTCCTCTCCGCCAGATGCATCAACAACCAAAACCCAAGGTAAACCTGAACCAGGGCAAACCTTATCTTCTTAAGCTTGCTCACCGCCAATCTATTCACTTAGGTGGACACGATCTTTTGAAGAAATCGGATCCCTTGGAGGTTGGCATTAACCCGCACATATACAAGATCAATTATTCTCTTGGTGTTCAACTTGTTCCTTTTCTTTGTATGAATCTGAAATAAAGTTATATACTAATTAAAAGTTTGTTGTCTAATAGAATTATTCACATAAATAGATCAATAGATTTATTTCCAACTCAAATGTATTCCAATTTCACTCACAACTAGAGGATGCGGAGGTCCGACTTAGAATTTGTTGGAGTATTCATTATATGTGCCATATGAGTTGTAGATGGTAAATGGATCTTGGAGAAGATCCATTTACCCCATCCAGTTGTTTAGTCCCACATTGTCCAATGGTGGGACTTAGAGGCTCTGTGGAGGCTATATAAGGAGCCCCAGACCTCCTGTATCAGATGAGAAAGTGCAATGAATAACATGTCCATTTGAGGGCTTCTCCCGTGGTTTCATCGGCTCCTCACGGAGTAGGGTTCCACGTTAAATCCCGCTGTTCTTATTGTTTCTTTATCTTTTTTCATGTTTCGCTTCCGCATGTTTATTTTCTAACATGGTATCAGAGCGGATTTGATTCTCGGGATTTTAAGTTTCTTTTTTCTGTTCGAGATTGGATTGTTTGTTCGTTCGTGAAGGTCCAAGATTTTTCCAAGATATATCATGGTTCTAGTCTGGAACCCTAGATCTGGCGGCTAAGGCCATCCAACGCCGAGCAGAACCTCCATCTTCTCCTGTGGTGTCGTGCATCCCAACTGTGCACCAGACCACAAAGTTCCTCCCATGGCCTCAAATTTCAGCGAAATTCGATCGAATTTCTGTCGAATATCGATATCCAGTCGAAATCGAAATTCGACCGAAATGACCGAAATGGCCGAAATATGGGGGTCCTAGTACAAAAAGTGACCGAAATGACCGAAATTTTGGTCGAAATTCTACCGAAATTCCATCGAAATTCTATTTTGGTGGGTACCAAAATGGTGACCGAAACCGACATTTAAGGCCTTGATCCTCCAGGCTGAAGCCCATGTTCTCAATGTTGCAGCAAGACCCTCGCGCAGGCGGCGTGAGCCTCCGACCGCTGCACCAACCCTCTTCCTCGATGCGTGCACTCTCCAGCACGTCGCTTGGCAACACTTGCATCTCCCAGGCGGTGCGTGCATCTCTTAGGCGGCTTCAGGAGAAAGCCTAGCGACTTCTAGGCCACTGTGTTGCGTAATCTGCGGCACGGAAGCCCGTCGCGAGTTCTCGACTTCGGTCTCCTTCAGCTCCACTGCCGCATACAAGAATCTACTCGATCGATTGAAGATCGATCTCTAGTGACTGGAAGACCCTCCAGTGACGCTGCTTTGTGCATAGCGATGACCCATGGCTCGCGATGCTCCATCTTTAGTTCCATCGCGTTGGCAGCGGAACTCCCAGGTACCCCCATCCCACCATGAACCCTTGAGGCAGAGGCCATCAGGCGGCGCCGCCCCTGCAGGCCCGCAAGCTGCTGATCGGCGGCGGCCTCCTCCCTCCCTTCCAAATCGCACCTCCAGACCTCCCAGTTGCGGCGCTAGCACGTGAAGCAATCCTTAGCGACGCTCTCTAAGCGGCGCGACCCCTCCAGCGATCCCTTCCAGCTGCAAGGAGACCCCCCCTCTCCCCGAGGGGGCGGCGGAAGATATGTGAGGATTCACCATCGTGGGAACCCTACTTTTGGGCGAGAAAGGAATATGAGGTACGAAGGCTCCTGTTTATCATAAAAAAACTGAAAGCCCAAGTAGGCTATGCCCGTTTGAAAAAAAACGGTGGAGGGGCCGAGTTTGGGCCCGCATTTGGGCCGAGATCCTATTAAAAACAGGGGAAGTGGGTTGATTAAAAAAAGAAAAAAAATTGCAAAAAAGGGGAGAGGTCAGTCAAAAAATCAGCATTATTTGCAAAAAAAAAGAGAAGAAAAAGAGAGAATGAATGATAAAAAATATATATGTTGTTCGAAAAAGGCGCGTACAATAAAAAACCGTACGCAAATGTTTTGAAAAAAAATGAGAGAAAAGCCGTAAAAAATGGTTGAAATGACTTAAAAAAAGGGGAGAGAGAAAAAAAAGAAAAATGTGTCGGCTTATAATTTTTTTTGGAAAAGCCACGAGGAATTTTTGTGAATGATCATATTGTTTTCTCCATGTTATTGTCTTCTCCCAACTTTGTCAATGTTCATTTTCCGACAAGTATGGGAGAATGGAGGAGTATTATGTAGCTTTCTGACTACCCTTCATCTGCCTGCTTAGAATCAAGATACCTCCTGCCTGCCGAATTGACTCTTCTTCCTGCTCGCCTAATCGCTCTCCTCCCCGTCACTTCTGTCATTCACTCCTTGCCCCTGACTTCTTATCCTCTATCATCAAGAACTGCGGACAACCACTCTCCTCCGAGGCGGCTAGACCTTTCCTTCTTTTCAGGGGCCATACATACGTTGCGGAAATCCCGCCGTTGGCTTGGACCTTTCATCTTTCTCGCTCCGCAGCTTCTACTCTTCTGCTTCTCATCAGAGTCACAGATCCATTGAGATGTTCCAGATGTCAGATCTCAAGATTCGAGGCTAGTCGGTTTTTCCAGACTCTACAACAAATTTCAGACTCGACGATCATGATTTCCGAGTCAGTTTCAGACATGCACTTATTTGCGGTCTTTTCTGATGTGCACGTGTTTGGCAGTTTGCCATCATTTGTTCGTGGTCCCTATCTTTCTTCTTGTTGTTTCAGCCAGAGTTTTCATGTGAGCCATAGGGATTTAAGAGTAGAGGACCATTCCCTATGCCATGTTGACAAGGGTTTTCGTGTGGTATCATAGGTACTCAAGAGTAGTGTACCATTCTCTGTGCCAGATGGGAGAGACCCAGTTCTCCAATGATGAGATTTTTCAGACTCCATTCTCCAGCGACCGTGGACTCCGACGAGGATTGCACAACCACGACCCTTTTCAATTTGTCCCTTTTTCAGAGATGGAGCAGTTGTCCACATGTTCTGGCGGGCCAGAGTACTCCAACGAGGAGACTTATTTCTAGTTGCAGTGACCCTGACAGGCGCAGTTCAGAGAACATGCTCTCCGACAAGGAGATTCAGCTGACTCACACTCTAGCCCGTTCGTCCTCCCCACCTGCACGACATGAGAAGCAACGTCCTCGACAATAGCAGTTGTGCGCGTTGGGTTGATATTGTCCGTAGTGTCTTGTAGCGTTGAGTTGAGTTTCTTTCTGTTTGTCCAAGCCGAGCATTGCATGCTCTAGCTTGAGGGGGAGTGTTGGAGTATTCATTGTATGCGCCATATGAGTTGTAGAGGGTAAATGGATCCTGGAGAAGATCCATTTACCCATCTAGCTGTTTAGTCCCACATTGTCCAGTGGTGGGACTTGGAGGCTCTGTGGAGGCTATATAAGGAGCCCCAGACCTCCTGTATCAGATGAGAAAGTGCAATGCATAACGTGCCCCTTTGAGGGCTTCTCCCGTGGTTTCATCCCACTCCTCACGGAGTAGGGTTCCACGTTAAATCCCGCTGTTCTTGTTTCTTTATCTTTTCCATGTTTCGCTTCTGCATGTTTATTTTCTAACAGAATTCTTATGGCCATAGCTTGCAAATGGGATGTACCAACCTCTTAAAGAGACCACCAATTAGCGCCCGAGTATATTAAGTCAAAAAATCAATATAAGACTTGCAAGACTATTTATTAACAATGATAGATATTGTACATGGTTTAGCATGTTCATCATTCATAACCATTGCCTCACTGCAAACGGTTTGCCAAACATTCCTTGAGCCAGACGATATAGAGGCAACTCCTTCCTAATGATGATGTTTTGGATATCCAAATCTTGATAAAATTTTTCCATGCACTCCACAAAGCCCAACTTCGCGATAAGATTTGTATTAAACATGCACCATTCCTTGTAAAAGTAGGGGTTCAAGAAATCTGCTCTTACATGCAATGGAATATGAAGTCTTCCCTTTGTTTTGGATACAATGGCAATAATGAAGTATTTATAAGAAGACTATATACGAAGCCCAAGGACGGCTTACAATCTACATCAACCGCTCGTAGGAAGCGAACAAACGGTATTAACACTTTAATTGCAAGTGTAACTTGGTTCCAAAATGCATGGCTCAAGACTATGGAAAATTCCCTATGACCTTTTCTTGTCCTTGCCCATTTCGAACCTGTCCATTCTTCTGACGAGAACAACAATCTCAAATTATCTTTTTTTTCCCAAGATGCTTTCCAAGGAAAGAAATGATGTTGCAAATCTAGTTTGTCCATGTCTAGCAATGTCTCTCTTCTTAGTAAACTTTCGCATCATGCTCAGAGTCTTTGTGTGATTATATATGAAAACTAACTGTAAGTACCTTCGCCTTTGTGATTGCACTTTTCACCTTGGGTTCTTTGCTAATTTCCTCCAATGCAAGACCATTTGAATGAGCATTACAAGATGCCCACCATATCTGTCGATATTTTGTTTGCAATAATCTTCCGCTTGCTACACTGGTTGAAGCATGATCATCCACAACATGTAAAACTCATTCCACCGCAACTTCTTTGGTACATTGATCACTTGATTGGAAGATGTACTTTACCGTATGTGCTTCATCAATTGCGCCTAGAAATTTCAGAAAGAAGTTCCAAATGAATAATTGACGCAAAAATTAATAATGCTCCTTCCACGAATATCCATCCATGCATTGATCATTATGGAGCAACATACCATTTTCTACATTTTTCGGTGGCAATTCAATTCATCTGAGACTCTCTTCACTGTCTTTTTCATATATGGACCGCTTATCTCGTGCCTTGTAGGAGATTTAAGGCCACGACAATATCGTCCAACTGCCTCCAACATCTTTCAAAATGGTTTGATCGCTAATGCATGGAATAGAATGGAGGCCATATGTGCCCAGTCACATATGTAAGAGATGCGTCTTTCTATGATCCTTGGAGAATGCATCCTTGATTGTAATCTGACTCATTCCTATATCCTCACCGACCGATTCAGGCATTCAAGGTCGTTTATTATTTATTTGTGATCCATCATCTCCAACGGTGTCCACTTCTTCTCTCATCTCCGCAATTTCCTTTGCTTTCTGCCACTCTCTCCTTATCCACCTCTTCAGGTGGCCAACTGTTTGCTTCTTCATCTCTTTATCAACTTTTGGACACGTACAAATATTTCCTCTTCGATGTGCAAGGTTTTGCTTAAATTTGAAGATTCCTTCCTTCAACACCTTCTTGCAAAGTCTACATCCAACAATGTTTGCATCCATCAGTTTTTGGAGATAGCCGTATTACCATGCAGGATCACTCGACCCTGGTGGCGTATAATATGTTGCAACACTATCACCACAAGGTGCAACCATCTCTACAATAAAAAATCACAATCAATTAAGGGGATCTTCTACTATAACACCAAAAATGAAAATTGCAATCTTTGAAAAGATGACAAAAATACGTAATATTGAGATTTATTCATGAAGATGGCTAAATAAGTTAAACCAAAAGCCTACAATTTTTTTACGTGGAATATCTTACACCACTATGAGACATTTTATTAATATATTCAGGATCATGCTAGAGATTTGCATCTTAGCCCATTGTTTGTCAACAGTAGGTTTTGTTTGTATAATGATTTAAATGCGTACAGATTCTGCATATATAATCCAAACCGAGTTTCTCCATTGTTTGTTCGAGGTGATGCACATATCAAACCAATTGTTTGTCGCATGTTAGATTATGTGCTTATTTAAATGTTGTCATTGATAACCGTGCTTCTCAAAAGAAGTTATTTTGAAATCCTATAGTTTTATGAACCTTTTTTGGAAGCCTCAAGGTGGTATAGCAACCTCGAGGTGCAACAATAGTTATCTCGAGGCGCATTATCTCCCCGATCAACAACTCAACAGTAGGATGTTTGAGGGAAGCTCTCCTAGTCTCCACTGATCAGTGATGTAGTAGGGTCTTCGAGGCAAGCTCGAGGTGATGCAGCTCTTCGATCGACACAGATCTTGGATCAATGGCGAAGGGAGATCTAGGTTAGCTCTAGGCACTCGGAGAGCGATGAAGGGAGGCACAACTCGCTCCAGGTCAGCTCCAAGCACTAGAAGGTTGGTGAGGGAACTCATGGAAGTACAACATCTCGCTTGTTTGTATCAAGGGAAGATTATGGCAAAATGTGGGAAATGAGGGTTTATGAGAGAAGGGTTTCTAATTTGCATAATGGGTATTCAGGTCGGATCCTTTAGTGGTTGGACCTGACCAAAAATGGGGGAAGAATGATTCTCAGTCAGCCCAATATTCGGTCGAATACCAGATTATTCGGCCTGAATATTCAGTTTGGGCGAATAGTAGCCGGAAATCAACATTCTATTCGTCCCCCCTATTCGGCGTATTCGATCGAATGTTGCAACAATGTTAAATGTGAAAATTCCAAATTTTTGATGGTTCAAACGCGTTCACGATTTTATCCAAAGAGGTAGATCGGGCACCAATGCTAATAGATGAGGATGGCAACACTTGTTGAGTTTGACAAACTTGTCAAAGCTGATGATACCATGCCTCTTTTAGCGGAGGAGATCACGTATATGTTGGAGCATCACATTTACTCGGTGATGTACTCACCAAGGAATGACGGGATAATATACTTCATGTTGGAGACCTGTTATGCAATAGATGTGGAGTCGAGGCATACGATTTGGACCTCTTTTTTTCAGATTTTCTTATTCGGCCCAAATTTGGAGGCTGGCGGGAATCCTTTGGCTCAACGTGGATGATGGTGCACACTTTTGGAGCTCCATCCGGACGGCTTATGGAAATTCGCATGAGGACAACTCCTTTCCTTTGTCACTCTTACGGGCAATTTGGTGTGCTAGAAATGGGCTTATCTTTCGTGGTCAGTCTTTTTATTCCGAGAATGTCTTGGAGTGTTGAAGGTTCTCTATTCGGCCTGATCCTATGTAATCTAAGTTCTCGTTGGTAACATAGCTATTGTGGTGAGTCCCATCTCAGGATACCACCTTCTTTCTTGTCATATATATGTATATATATTATAGCGAACAGTCCTAAGTTTCACGAATGCACATGGCATGTGTAGGTTGATTGCACACTTCACTAGACACCTCATCCATAGAGGACTTCTTCAGACATCTAGTGTCTCTTCTGCAAATCAGACAATATGCATGTTAATCAAGACACTCCCAAAAACTGCACATGAAGGATATATGTGCTCCAGTTTGAGGAGTGTTGATTTTGAGTTGAGTGCCACTCATTCGGAGGTTTTTCATGAATTTTTGCTTCTTTTGTATTAACCTTAACCTAGCCTCTTTGTATATAAAGAGGACAATGGCTCTCATTCTTAATATCGAAGTATTCCACATATGCTAAATTGCTATTATATTTTTGAAGCATGCAGAGCACTATGCTCACCTTCTGCATATCCGAATCAATTAACATTGCAATGGTGGCTTTCTGTTTGTCGTTGCAGTGTCATTAATGGCTTTTGGTTCTTATCATGTTACTGGTTTTTAGCATCATGGAAGATAAATGGTTCTCTATCACCCAGGTATTTGAAGCTGTACAGCAAGCTGTCCAACATGCACCATTTTACCCTGAGTCGCATAACCTGAATGGCTTGGTATGTGAAGTACGGTCTGACTTTCAGTCTGCAATTGCTTGTTATAGAAGGGCCAGGCATGCATTATTCTTTTGTTCACCAGTGCTGAAATCTGGACTCACGGATGTTTCTATAAACCTTGCTAGGTCACTTTGTCAGGTACTAATCTCTTTTACACAACTTTTAGTAATAGAATCTAACTGTGTTTATTTGGGAAAAAACACATTTGAGGTTCTTCTGTTTTTTTACATATCAACCCGTTGTTGGTTGTAATTGCATTTCACTGGTGCAGGCTGGATATTCTCAAGATGCTGTAAGTGTGTGTGAAGAGTTGAAAGACGAAGGTAAAAACTTAATACCGTATATTTTCTCTAGTCTTGGATTTTCATAGATATCTTTAGTAGTATAAACTTCTATTGTGTTTGTTTTGTGAATTGGAATGGTGTGGATGTTACCCAGTTCAGACTAATTTCTGCTAAAGTTTTTCATTTTCAATTTGTTCAGGCTTCTTGGATAGCACATGTTTACAGATTTATGTTGTTGCATTATGGCAACTTGGAAAAAACGATACAGCACTTTCTGAAGCTAAACGGTTAGCTGCTGAAGTATCAAATATGGACAGGAAATCGGGAGCTGTTGCTCTAGGGTTGATATGCAAGCTGGTCTGCTGCATTTCCGGAATGGAGTCTAGTGCACTGACTATAGCTAGAATACCCCGCGAGCTTCTAAGAAATCCAAAAATAAGACATATTGCTTATGCAATTTGTTCTGTTCAACCAAAAAATCCACTTCGATCACTTGTTGGTGATATCACACTTGATCATCTTGGAGAAGCCTCTGAAATGCATTATCTTGCTGCCATACACAAAGGGGTATTAGTTTCTCTTGAGGATTTCATTTCTATTATTTTTAATGGTTTTACATTCTTCCTAACATGTGGTAGGGAAAATATCATCGAAAAACACATAGAAGAACATCACTAACCCAAAGTGAAAGACCACATTTTGGTTGGAGCCGGCTATGTTTTTTTTTACATTATTGCACCCAGGATATGGCTAGTCGGCTGGTTAATCATATGCCACTCTCATAGCGAAGTTTTAATGTAGGAAACTCTGTGCTGATTCTGGGTATGAACCAAGAAAGCCGATGGCCATTGGAATTTTATACTAAAAAGTCATTATAATACTATGTCATGTACGCATTTTTGCAGGTTCTTTTACTGGCTTGGCAATGAGACGCGAGTATCCTACTTTATAACTATTAATCAATGCAATCCAAGTTTGCAGAAGTCAGTACTTCGCATTCGGTCGACATGGCTATTGACAAAGAATTAATCTACAGTTGGCGACTAATTGGATTTAGTCGGCCTTTAGCCGTTTCCGATTTTTCAGTTATTTTAAATATATAAATCAATTTTTATACATACATTCTTGTATATTTGGTACCCACTTAAATGGTCTGGTGTTAGTGCAGTGTACCTAGCACCCAAAAGACCAAGATCCATATCCTCCCTTGTGGGGGTTGCGTTAGGTAGTCGACAACCAATGTAAAAAATAGTCAAATCTTTCAACATTGATTTGAGCAAGAATCCACCGTCGACCCTATTTATAGTCAGAGAAGGCTTCACCACATTCTTATATATTTGCATAGATTTAAACATTTTCAATCTTATAATACATTTGTAAAAACATAACAAGAATACTGTGTATCAAAAAAATTAGCATTCATAAAAGTGAACAGGATAAATAAGCCAACCAATATCATTTGCAATGAATAGCATACAAAAATAAATCAGCCATATGTAGATGTTTATAATAAGCAATAACATTAACAATAAAACAAAACTGAGTAATATAAACTATTGATATGGTTAGAATCTCAGCCATATGATGTCCCTCTTGTGCCACTATAGAGGGTCTCGTTGGTCGGTCAATGAGCCCTGGGGGGTATGGAGGAGCCGGTGTGCTCCTCACCCCTCCTTACAGGGGACGTAGGGAGCATCACTTCCGCCCCAATTTTTTTTATTTTGGTATGCGGTTTAATTTACAATATAAACTAAATATACAACATCATAGCATTGATTTTCAATATAACTAGTTATAAATGATTTAAACCATGCATGGATGACTTCTGCAACATTGAGAAAACATAAAAACTAAGAAAAACACACATCAAGAGAAATAGGAGCCGTCAAGAATATCATAGAAAATTTAAAAAATTCATGTAAAAATCGCCCGGCTAGTCGACCAATACTTTAGGGCTAACTAATCGCTAGGAGTAGTCGAGTCTGCTAACCCCTCCCCCCGCTCGACTAATCACACTGACTAGTTGGCCTAGTTGGCTGATCTTTACAACGATGATGCAATCTGAATAACTAGCCACGCCTCAAGGATCCATCCTCTAGATTTTTTTAAAAGATATATATATATATATATATGCATATATAGGTATAAAGCAGGGATTTTTATGAAGGCCATCGTCCTTCTCAAGCTGATCTATCATCTTTTGTTAAACACTTTCCAAAAGAAACTAACCACCCTTGGAAATGTCCCCTAATAGCAAACATCAACCAACATAGAGAAGAGATTGCATGTTTTTTCAACGACAATCTCTTTCGGTGAACATTGTTGTTTGAAGTCCTTTTTTTGGATAATATCATGATTTAAACATAGTCTTCATGATGGGAGCCCTCATTCTCAACCGTTCGACTAATTTAAGTGGGCTGTTATACCTAGTTTTTTATACCTGTCATGTATTGCACGTTGACATATCTCTTATTTTGTCATGCATTTTCGACTAACATGCAACTGACCAGGAGATCATAATGTGCTTGAGGAACAAAATAGTTAATTTTTTTTATTGCTTTCAGGAAGTATGCAACTCTTCTTTCTCTTTTTTTCTGTGAATTTTGAACTATCTATTACCTCTTTGATTTTGTCTTGTAGCTTTCTGATGAATCTGATGATGATGTTGCAATTCTGAAGGCAGTGAATTACCTAAAGAAAATTCTTCATATATATCCTCACAGTAGTTCTGTAAGGTGATTATGTACATTTAGTTTCAATTACTTTCGCTTCTTATATAGTAATCCCATAATGAACAACGAACTAGTTAGAAAAATCGGAAAGATTAGGGAGGATATTACACGAGGATTACTTACATCCCTTTCCTTTTTTTTATACAAGAACCGAAAACTTCAAATCCTAAAACCCTCAACCTCATGATCGAGACTTCTAAATGTTGAGACCCAACTCTTTGAGAAATAAGAATTTTTGGTGCCACTTTTCACGTGGTTTTTAAACAATGAGCCTAAAATGAAATTTGGGTAAACCTAAGCCGAAATTTGTACATCTCATTAAAAAGCAGAGTTGAAGGACTGTACCAAGGAAAAGTTATTGTTTTGCTATGTTCCCCTCTCATCCAGGCCACCACATCCCATACCACAACCCTCTTGCATTGGTTGCATCTAGCGCACGCGTCTTTAATGCACAATTAAGCGATGCTGGCAATGATTATCACATCCCAACACTATCGAATATAATAAGTGCCACCTAGCTCTACCAAGCACCATTGCGTGCCACCCAAGGCCCTAAAATGTCAGTTTCGGTCGATATTGGACCAAAATTTTGGTCATTTTTTGTACAAGGGCCCCCATATTTTGGTCATTTCGGTTGAATTTCGATTTCGATAGGATATTGATATACTAGTGTACTAGTGTTATCCAACGCCACCGAGCACTGACTTCAAGCGTGATTGGTACATATTGTGCCTTCAATGCATGAGATCTACTATGTGCGTGTGATTCACACATTTAAATAAGATTTTATCTTTCTTTACATGTTTCTTAGGTTCTCATATCTTCGAAGGATGTTAGGGCTAGTTTTTCTAAAGGAAAAAACATGGTAGGATGTCGAGAAGATGTCCACTTGTTAGATGCTATATATTCACACTATTAAAAAATTTACAAAGAACATAGTGTCTTTAATCTTTTTGCATGCTCAGTTACATTCTCCATATACATTCGCTTGCTATGAATGTAGAGCCATTTTGTGTGAGCTATACCGAAATGCTCGAGGGAGTCTTGGATACCAACCCGGTTTGAGATTGAGATGCTCTCAACATGTGGCATAAACCACACTTCCCTAGCGATAGAGCACCAAAAAAAGATGTTCATCAATCTCTTCTTCTAGTAAGCGTCGCTTCCATGTGTTGCCACTCCCGAGGAAGAAACACGGCCTTCTCTCATCAATTATATGGTCATTCCATCAAAACAACACAATAACAATAACAAAGCATTTTTCCATATTAAGTGGGGTTGGCTACATGGATTCTTTGCCTCCATCCAGATCTATCTTGTGTCATTTTTGGGCTTAGATTCAAACTAAGTTCCCTTCAGATATTTTAATTCCAACACTTCTTAGGCCTTCCTCGTCCTCTCTTAACTGGCTCAACATCTCAAATCTTGCATCTTCTAACTGATGCATCAGTCGATCTCCTTTGCAAATGAGCAAAGCATCTTAAACAGTTTTATCTCATTTTATCCTCTATTGGAGCTACACTGATTGTTCTTCTGATCGCATCATTCTGAATCAGATCTTTTCGTGTATGTTTAGAATTTTCATTTCTGCTACTATCATTCTTTGCACATGCCTATGGTTGTACATGCCAACGTTCATATACATAGAGCATAACAAGTCTCTTGATTGCTTTATAATTTACCCAACTTCCATTTATTCTATTGGTAATAACTCCATCGATTTTCTCATCTTGTTGCAAAATTGTTCTCAAGTATCTAAAAGAGCCTTTCGTTTGAATGTTATCATCTCCAATCTTCATATTAATTCCTTCACCACTACTTTCATCAAATGTGCACTTCATATATCCAGTCTTAACTCTACTTATACAAAATCCTATAGTGTCTAAGGCACGTTTCCAATGCTCAAGCATCTCATTTACTCCATCTCTCTCTAGTCTCATCAATGGACACAATATCATCAGCGAACATCATATACCAAGGTATCTAATCCTTAATGTGACTAGCTAACGCATCCATAATCAAAGTAAAAAGGAATAAACTGACAGCTGAACCTTGATGCAGAACGATGCTGATGTCAAAAAAGTCAGGTTTCCCAGACTGGATCCTTACACAAGATGAAGCCCCATCATAGATATCCTTTATAAGGTTAATGTATAAGACCAGTACTTGTCTTTTTTTGAAAACTCTCCACTCCACTATATCTAACTTTCATTTATTATATGAGTAACATCTCCTTCGATTTCCCCATAATGTTGCAAAATAGATCCCGAGTATCTAAAAGAATATTTTTTTTCTTCTGAAAGTTAGCATCTCCAATTTTCACCTTGATTCCTTCACCTCTGCTTCCATCAAATGGGCGCTCCATATATACAATCTTAGTCCTCTTTTACAAAATCAATTAGTTTCTAAGACATGCCCACAAACATTAAACTTCTCATTTACTCCATCTCCAGTCTCATCAATCAACACAATATTGTCGACGAACAACATACACCAAGGTATCTCATCCTGAATGTGACTAGTCAACTTGTCCATAACCAAGGTAAAAAGGAATAGGCTCAAATTTGAACCTTGATGCCGATTTATGGTGATGTCAAAATAGTCAGTCTTCCTAGGTCAGATCCTTACTCAAGATGAAGCCCCATCATACAAATCTCTTATAAGGTTAATGTATATGATATGTACTTGTCTCTTCCTTAAAACTCTTCACAATATCTCCTGTGTGATTGAATTATAAGTCATCTCCAAATCGATAAAAATAATTTGGAGGTTCTTCCTTTTAGCTATATAAATTTCCATTGGTCTCCTTGACACGTAGATAACTTCATAGTTGAGCAACTTTGCATGAACCCGAAATGATTTTCTGTTACTTCGGAAATTTGCATCAACCTTCTTTTGATCACACGTTCCCAAATTTTGATAGCGACTTATCAGTTTGATACCTCTGTAATTTGAATGATTTTGAATGTCCCCTTTATTCTTATAAAGAAACAACACGATGCTTCTCCATTCTTCAGTCATTTTCTTGCTTTGCCAAATAACATTGAATAAATTTGTGAGCCAAGTTAAACCACGTTCATCTAGAACTCTACATACTTCTTTAGGAATATCGTCATATCCTACACATTTCCTAGGTTTCATAACCTTCAAAACCTCCTCTATTTCATTCCTTTGTATTCGTTTATAGCTTGCTTGATTCATGTAACTTTCGTTACTAGCTAGATCTCCCAAAGTGATCTCTTTATTCCCTTCTCCAATGAAAAGCTAATGGAAATATTGTTTTCATCTAGTTTCTATATCCTTTTGAGTAACAAGCATATGTCCTTTGTTATCCTTAATGCATTGCAAAGCTTTCACCCACTATAAGTAGGGTAAACTACATGGATTCTTGCTTAAATCCATATTAAAAGTTACTACTATATTTTACGTTGGATGTCAATCCTTAGTGCATATCACTTGAAAAAGATTTTTGGTGTTTCTCAACAACCAAATCGAAATCCGAACTTGTGGAACTTTCCATCTCTATATGTCAGTAAACTAATCAAAAGCAAGCATTGGATCACCTTCATCAAATAGAAGGCCATGTGTGCAGTCTTTCTCAACGAACTAATTATGTAAGAAATGCGAGATACTCCATTTCCCTACTATAAAAGAAATGTGAGATTTCTTTGTTAGATATACTCTCTGGACAAGATGCATCTAGGATTATGTAACTGCAATCTTGTATCTGAACATGCATTAGAATGTATGACCTCTTTCGTGTGTGTGTGTATATCTATTTTGAAGTCAAACATTCACGAGTCTTAACAATTACACTCTTTTGTACTCCTACCTATCCAGTCAGCTTCAATATCTCAATTCATTGTAGGATACTTCTTGGTTGGGCTTGATGCCTTTTACGAGTCAACATGTGCACATCTTGATCGGGTATGAGTCTATAGTGAATGCTTGCAACCACTTGAGTTGACTTTTCATGTCCATGGTTTATGGCCTTCTTGTGGACTATGCATCGACTTTTATGTGAGATGAACTAAGGCTGGTGCGAGCTCATTTTTCAGAGTCGACTTGGGTTATGTGCAATGGCTTCAATGCCACTCTTCTTACAATGGATTGCCACAAGAAATAGTTGACTTCAATGTCAGTCTTCTTGCTCCCTCTTTTGCATCTTTTGTGCTAGATCTGACGATGGAGGTTTTGGGTGCCATGAACTTGAGATATATTGGAGTAACAGTTCGTCTTGGCCTTTCTTAGCTCGCTTTCTTGTTTCCATTGGCCTTATGAAGAGTTTTCCTTTAGGTTTGTGGTGACCTTACCGAGGTCACATGCAAACCATATGTTGATTTGTTGTGTTTAAGGTGATGGTCAATGCTTGGGAAACATTTTCTGTTTTGATCGCTCCTTGCTGCAAGAGGAGGATTTTCGAGAGGTCACAAGGTACCGACACAAACAGGATGTGGAGGGGATGACGTCGAGGAGAATGTATGAGAATCTTAGAGCCATTCCTACCAGGCTTATTCAGTTTAGGAGAGAGTCCCATGGGCTCAGAAGCCAGTAGAGAGATTTGGCACATGCAGAGGTTGTGCCTCTTGACCGCCTTGAGGATTCTAGGGAATAACAATTAGAGGAGAAGGAAGCGAGGTGTGGGGAGAACCGTATTCTTCTAGAGGAATGCAAGAAGAGGGAGACTAACTGGACGCAACAATTAAGGAATAAGTTGTTGAAGGATGGGAGATGCGAACAATTAAGGAATAAGATTCTTCCATGTGGTGGCTAGTGGTCGTAGAAGATATAACTCAATGCATTTTATCGAGATTGGTGGGGAAGTCGTGGTGATTAATTGTGCTAGAGGAGTTGACGAGACCTTTCTTGCTCTTAGGGCTTCGTCGGGTGAGCTTTGCCTTGAACGCGGATGATTCCCTATAATCGAACGACTTTTCGGTCCTTTTTCAATCCTTTTTTACAAGGTGTTTTGGGATATGGTGGGCCATGATCGCTGGACATGGTGAGGATTTACGTTAGACGAACGTTGTCTTCGAACGGCTTAATCGTTCCCTTTTCTTCCTTCTGTCTAAGAAAGATGTAGCGTGTTCTGTGGAATACATGTGCATTATTGTTTTTAGACCTAAAAGGACGAACATCTATAAAAGGTCTACCTGATACATTTTATCAAGATTGGTGGGGAAGTCATTGTGGGTAATTGTGCTAGGGTAGCTGACGAGACCTTTCTTGCTCTTAGGACTTCAACGGGTGATCTTTGCCTTGAACACAGATGGTTTCTCGTAATAAGATGGCTTTTCGATCCTTTTTTACAAGGAGTTTTGGGACTTGGTGGGTCGAGATTCGTTGGATGTGGGGAGATTTCACGTTCGTCGAATGGTAGGTTCGAGCGGCTTAATTGTTCCCTTTTCTTCCTTCTATCTAAAATGGATGCAGTTTGTCCTGTGGAAGACATGCGCTTTATTGCTTTGTTTAGAACTAAAAGGACGAACATCCATAAAATATCTACCCACCTTGTGCCTTATTGCCGTGTTAATGCTATCTACCTCATTGTGGTTAATGTTCTTGCCAACAAACTATGGGAGGTTCTTGGCTCTTGACCCGGCCTAGACAATTTTTCTCTTAGGCGGTATATGATGGATGTGATTGTTTTGACATCTGAGATCTTTGCAGAATGGAGAAGAAAGTAGACAAATGGTTTCTCGTGGAAGGTGGATTCCTCCAAAGCTTACGATTGTATTTACTGGAGATTCATTTGGACATCCCTGCATTGTAGAGTTTCTTTGAGTGAGTGGATTATTGGATGAAGAGACGTGTGACAACATCTTCCGATGCGGTTTAAGCGTATGCCAAGCTAATTGCCAGCGATTTCTCACTATACCGTGATTTAGAATAGTAAGGGGCAGACTGTTGCTCTTATCGTCTCTTCAGGCCAATCATATAATACTTCAAGTGGCATTCCCTTTCTCAAAGAAACAAAGAATAACCTAAATAAATTTTTTGGTGGGATCTAGATTGTAGGCTTTATTAAATCTATGCTTATTTCTCCACGCAATTCTGATTTAGTTTCTATCCCTGCAGGAATCAGATCAGTTCTCTTATGTTGTCAAGCAAAGATTGGATGGCTTCTCATACTGCACCCAAACTATTGGTTTTACCTCCTGAAAATTCAATCTCTGAAGGGTCAAATTCTGTTTATGAGATTATTGGTACTTCTTCTGTTGCATGCTACTCAAATTGTTCACCATATCAAAAGTTCTCTTTCCCTACCTGTAAAGACCGAATTTCTCCTGGCATACAGGGTCTTATTCAGCTGCAGAGGTATAAACATGATCATTTTGTTATTCTTTTGTTTATTCCAACTAATGTTTGAGGATATGATGTGCAGATGGTTGCATATGGAACCATGGAACCAAAATGCTTACTACATACTTGTTCTTAACATCACACAAAGGGCTCGGGAAGAGAAATTTCCACCACACATATGTGCTGTCCTCAAACGATTGATAATAACTGCATCATCTAGGGATTTTTATTTAAATAATCATTATAAAAAATTTCAACTTCTGCTCTGTGCATCTGAGGTCTGCTTGCAAAGTGGAGAATATTTTAATTCCGTCAGTCATGCAGTGAATGCATCAAAACTACTTCTGTCTGGGAAAAATCTGTTCTTTGCACACTTGCAATTATGTCGTATATATGCCTCTGTAGGGGAAGCGTTAAACCTTGGTAATGAGTATATGCAGTGTTTGAGTCTTGGGACAGATTATGAATTTGGATTGATCTCCCTCATTTATCTTGGTGATAAATTTGATCTGAAGGACAACATCAAATCAAATGAATCTCTTGTACCACAGTTTCTTTCACGTAAAGATCAGTGCAGGGATAAATGGATGAGTATTTTTTATTTGCTTCGTTGTCAGAAGTTCACAAGGGATCTCGACTTTGTGGCTGTAGAACAATCTTTGAGCCTCGCATCACGTTCCCTAGCCCATGCTGATAGATGCATTCTCCTTTGCTATGGTAAGTTTCTATTTGATGTCGATATTCATTTATATTGTTTGCCAATTTGACTGTTTTTCCTTGGGAGCAAAGGATTAATATTAGAGGTTCATCATCATCCCATTTCATTTTCTGGGAATAAGACTGATTTTTGAAGCGGTTTGTGAATCGACACCTGTCAAGTATCCATCCACACCTAGAAATAAATCCGGCAACCTCAGTACCGCAAATCATTTTCTGAATTTATTTCTGAAGTTGCAGTTCATGAATCAGTGCTTCGTTATTTTCTTTGTTATGAGATGGCACACTAAATCAGAACACTCAGTGGCCACTGGCCACTAGTAGTTATTGTTAGTTTTTCTATTGGTTTGATTCAAGGGAATTTGCCTCACCAAACCATGACGTGCCATCACTACTTGTGCTGCAGAATTCAAAGTAGGAGTATTAAGAATATGGTGCATTCCTCTTGTCTAAGAGATATGGGCCAAATTAAGCATATTCCAAACTTCTATGGAATTGGCTAATTCTTTGCTAATGAATGCATATATTGTGTCATACCTGATTATAACAAAGGAAACGTTACACTGTATTCAGGGCCCATATACGACTGAAATTCTTGCCTGATTGTAACAAAGGAAACAATAAATTATTTTCAGGGATTTTTACATTTATGCTGCTCTGAGTTTCTGGAGGTACACTTATGCCACTATTTTTTTGGGTTAATAATTATGCTTCTCTGATTGACTGTTGTCCATTCCCTTCCCAAACGGGCGTTAGCATATGGGCACATGCTGTTGTCCACTACCCTCCCAAGAGGTGCACAAATGACTATTTTATTTTTCTTCCTCCTTCCTCATTTTCTCCTTCTTTCTTCCTGTCCTGACCTCCTCCCTGCCTCCACGGCATTCCCGATGCTCCTCTCTTAGATTATGTTAATAATAATGGCATATGCGCCATGTTTACTTCTCTCAAGAATGAAACTTGTGATTAACATCATTTTAATAAAGAAATTTTTAAGGTGGCACACCCATTTTCTTTCCTTGTGGCCCGAGTTTCTGTTGATATACCCTTTTGGCTTTTTTGCAATAACACGTGTACCATTGTTTTCCTCTAACACTAACAATTGTGACCCTCCATTAATTTAGGTGTCTATTAGATGAATCTAAACATGATGTTTTCAAACCAAAGTTCAGTTAAGAAATAGTGTGTAACATTGTGTCCCTAAATTTCTTGACTCGCTCCACGTGAAGGACCTCGACTGCAGTGTGGATTCAATCCTCAAGGCCACCCAGAGTGATGGTGCGATCAACATGATCTACAAGGTCATCGTGGACTCCTGGATTCCTTCCATGAATAACCTCTAGATCTCCAACATCATTGACTTCAATTGTGTTCTCAGAGACTTGGAAAAGTGCACCACCCCATCCCTCACGAGGAGGACAGGGTGGATGTTGCATACTTGCATGGGCAAGGAGGAGGATCGAGGGCAGAGGTGGGTGTGCGAGTTGCGGAGGAGTTTGGGCTGTAGGGGGTAGGGGCAGAGGTTGGGGCGTCGAGGAGGAATGTGTTGGGGGCAGAGTGGCATTGGGGCATGTGGACATAGATGAGGACCACAACCCTCATTGGGTTACTTTGGTTGGTGTGTTCTTCACATGAAAGAGAAAGTGGTGGGAAACACTCTCCGACCTTTCCAAATTTGGTGGTCGCATTTTTAGATGGGAGCTAAATTGCCAAGGGGTCATATATGCTACCATGGTAAATTTTGATGATGAAGATGGAGTTGAGTGAGAGCATAAATTTCATGACCATTTATGACCATGGATAGTGGCTGATGGCTATCCGGCTTTATGTTTGATGGACAAAGACTGTTTGTAAGTGGGCCATACTCAAGAAGAGAGATGGGGAGGAACGGTGACTTCCTGTCCCATACAAGATTCATGGAAGTAATACCATCTCCGTATCTAGGCGTGACTCCCCCACAAGCATTTTATCCACCCATCCCTTCTCTTCTCTGCTAGAGCCCTTTGAAGAGACCCGACTCACACCTCCAAACAAGGTAGTACAATGAGGGTAGAGGAAATTGAGTTCGACGACGAGGAGGGGGATTGCTTGGCAGTTAAGGTTTCCAAAGTCTTGTGTGTGTGTATGGGTGGATGGGGGTGGGGGGGCATGACCCACTTGGTCCCAACATAGGTCCGACCCTGCCCTTCATCCTGTCCTAAGGTCACCAGGAGTAACTTTTCTACCTATGAAGTCAACATTTTGATACATGGAGTCGTGCTCATGTTCTTGAGCTTCAGATAGACCGTTACTATTTAGTGGTTGTAGGTGATTTTAGCCGAGCCAGTTGGGTGTTTCTTTTGAAGAATATACGTGAGTTTCTTTATTGTAGGGCTTGTCTACTGTCTTTTTATGTTTTTGGTTCTCTACTTATAGGAGATCACAAGACCTCTGTTCCAATTCAATGAAAACTGCACCCAAAGGCATACATTAGAAAGAGGTGAGTCATCTAAGCTACTGCATGCTCGATTCCCCACGCAAGTTCATCATTGCCCCTTTGAACAATATTATAGTTTTCTCAAACTCACTCACATGCTTCCCCACAGTTCTCTCCTTCACATCCACTCCAAGCCCATCATCTTCCATGTTAATGTCTTCATCTATAAATGGAAATTCCCCACCGCTTTTCCCAGTAACACTGCTATGACAAGCAGTGAAGTCTGCTGACCTCCCAACAGCAGCCGCTGAGTTCAAGTTCTTCCCCAGAATAGAGGACGCCGCATGCTCCTCTATTCTCATTGGCTTAGAAAATATAGCTGCCTTAGTTTCCTTTTTGACATGTGGCACTACCTGCAGGTCCTCAGCGGTAACTCTTTGCCTCTTGCATACTCCACAAGTGGTGAATCCCCTAACAACTGGTCCAAGGAGTTCTGACAGCCCCATGCCTCCCTGGTCAAGAAGATGTCCTGTGCACACCCAATCGAATGTCGTCAGCCACCACAGTCTCTAGTCTCATGCCTTGGTTCAAGGCCACTCCAAGGTAGGTGAAAGGAATGCCTTGACGGAACTTCAGAACCTTTGAAACCATGAGAGAACCCCAAGACCCAAAAATGCAAAGTAGAAACGTGAGGCAAACATGCCTACAACCATGGGCCATAATTGGATCTAAGCTATGCGAATCAACATGCAGTGCACAGTAACAGAAGGGCATATACCCTGGTTGGAATGATATGACCAGATTATGGGTAAATATGTAAATATGTTTTTTTGCAAACATGTGTGTTGATGCAAAGTATCACAGGGGCATGGATGTAGAGCTAAAATTTATCAATCCAATTGAACTTGTGGAGGTTGGTTTAACTTTTTCAGATAGGAGGTTTGACTTTGTAGCTTACATTACATGCCTGGAGTTGTCTCCATGCATGTGTTTAAGGTACTTTTGTTACTTGTATCAAGGATGTAATTTGTTCTGTGGACTTGTGGACTTGCATACTTTATATTGCTGTTGAGCTTCTCTTTTTGTAGTTAGGTAAGACTGGCCTATGCTGCCAATTTTAAAGAGAAGTGTGTGCTACAATTTTTGTATCCCTATACACGTAATTTTTTCTTTAATGGTATTATTTTCTCATTGAATTTGTGTGGCAGGTGCAATCTGCATGGATCTTGCTAGGAAACAATATGGTCAATACTTATCTTTAGCAGTTAGATGCCTTACCAGAGCTCAAAGAGGTATTCTGCCGCTGCCTATTGCATCAGTTTTGCGAGCCCAGGCTGAAGGAAGCCTTGGTAACAGGGCACAGTGGGAGAAAAACCTTCGTGCGGAATGGTTTTCTTGGCCTCCAGGTTGTAAATTCGTTTTTATTGATATTAATGTCCTTTTTAAATTTTATCGTTCAGGCCCAAGGCATCATGTATCTCACGGATGTTGATTTTTTTTACTAACAGAGATGAGACCTGCAGAAGTGTACTTTCAAACGCACCTGCTTGCAAAGTTACTCATTCCTGCGCCTGATGAATACCCCAATATAGAAAAGTTAAGCAGCCCCTTGAGGTGGGTTCTCCGAGCTGTGCATTTGGATCCTTCATGCTTGAGATATTGGAAGGTTTTGTGGACACAAAAAGTGCTGTGAGACCACACGAAAGTTCTTTAACTACCAAAAGTCTGCTGAGCTTTCCATATTAATCTTTTCCTCCTGGTAGTTGGAAGTCAATGGCGTGGTTGCCATGCTGCTCGTTTTGGCAAGAGATGGGTTACTGTTGCTTACAACTAACTAAAGCATTGAGGCAAAGAACTTCGCGTCATGGTTACTGTCCTGATATGAAGCCTGTAATTGACGCACTTCAGTACCTGACCTATCCACATGCTAGCCAAGGTTTGATCATTTTTGCGCTTCTAACTCACAGTTTGATCTGTCAGATGGTGTCCAAATACGAGGCGATCTTTTGTAAATCGATGGATTTTTTGAGGATGAAAAAGTGCACATTAACGAAGAATCGTCGTATTTTAACTCTTTAAGTGTATCCCTTGGATCTCAAAGGGCATCATATTTGTTTGATCTCCCTGAATGCATTACTTATATTTTCCACTGTTATGGACATGCGGGATCTGCGGAGTGCTAACCATACGTAAACCATCTCCAACTCAAGATGGTTTCCATTTGATTAGTTGGATTATTGTTCAGTTCTGCTGGTGTCCAAATTCTGATTTTATTCTTTATCTGTACCAAAGTCCTTTCAGTGTACATCTAATTGAACAAACATGCGTTAGGTATTCTTGTAAGCTCAGGTGAAGACCTTGTTGATGAACTCTTTGGCAATGTGTATGCAATTATCTTCAGTGCATGTGCATCATCAATATGTACTGATGTAAATTATATCTAAGAAAGTATGCAATGCATTAAGTTGTGGGTCTTTCTCTCTGCACATTATTCTAGCTGTTGCGATGAATGGGAGTAAACAAGCACAGCCACAAACAAGCAAACTGCATGCGCACATATTTACGGGCTCCATCCTTAACTAGGTTACGTCTTTGGGCAGCGGTAATTGTTTTTTTATATGTAGAGAATGTGGAATACGTACTTCCAGTACAATGTGATCTTAGTGTATCCCATCTCATAGATTTGTTTTAATGTAGTTTGGGATTAGCTAAAAATAACATCGAAACAGGTATCAAATATTGGTTGCCTTTTGTATGTTCGAGTACGTCATTGAAATTAAGTGTACGATATAGGAACTTTTACGTAAATTACTCTTTTTAATACATGCTAGCAGCTCGTGTAAATGCGGTTCATGAGACTTGAATTTAGATCTTTCCGGTCAATGTCATGTATTTAGACCTATTGTGCTATGCTTCTGAATATGAACCTTGGGTCTTTCAATGATTTGTAGTACTGTTAGGATAGATGTGATTTAATTACTGGTAAACACGAGACATCTTTATCTTAATTGCCTATATGTGCTTCTACCTTGTGGCAGTAAGCACTAGGGGTGCACATGGATCGGATTAGATCGGATTTTAGCCTGATCTGTGTGCAATCCAATCTCAATGGATGGATTTTAACATTTTCCAATCCAATTCAAATTTTGGAATCCAAACAAATCCTGTAACATCCCGGGCTTTAGGTCCCCGGACCGTTATTGAGGAAAACTGGCCCTGACAATTTATTAGGTTCGGACCCAATTGGATCCGTTGACAACCACCCAAAATGCTTAAGCCCAAGTTGTCAAGTAGTAATCCCCACCACTTATATACCACACCCACACTTTGTGAGTTTTCCATGTGGTATTATGTTTGGAGTTAGGGTGTTACAACCTCCCCCACTTATATTCGCAACGTCCTCGTTGCGACATGGCCCATCACTTATTCCCAGTGATAGTGGCGGCTGCACGCTCCGGGTAGCCATTTCCTCCAACCTCTTTGTAGGGGCGGCTCCACCTCTCGGGTAGCCCTTTCCACTATCAGAGAGAAATTTGGCTCTGATACCATTGTAACGTCCCGGGCTTAGGTCCCCGGACCGTTATTGAGGAAAACTGGCCATGACAACTTATTGGGTTCGGACCCAATTGGATCCGTTGACAACCACCCAAAATGCTTAAGCCCAAGTTGTCAAGTAGTAATCCCCACCACTTATATACCACACCCACACTTTGTGAGTTTTCCATGTGGTACTATGTTTGGGGTTAGGGTGTTACAAATCCAATCCATTGGATTACGGATTGGATCGGATTTTTATACTTGCATATTTTTGCTTGATAGTTTACCGTGTAATGTTTGTGTTTTAAGCACAATACCCTTCGAATTCTGAATTATGACTTCAAAATTGATGATATGGATAGATATATTGAAAAGAATATTTAAAGAGTGCACAATCGTATTAAAGTTGAAAGACTGCATTAATCTATTATAAAAAGTTGAAGACTACATGATGAAGCTAAAGGATTATATTGAATTTGGTGTCTAAGTTTCTTTTTTTTATTAATGATGCATTAGTATATTTATTTATAAATGATTTCTGACATATGATTTAAATATGAACTATGCAAGTTACCAAATGTGGATGCAAAAGCTAGTTAGATAACAAAAAATACGATTTCTTTGTATGGATATCGATGAGATCGTGGTGGGTTTAAACTGTTAAGCTATGTCAAAATCAAAACACTCACAAGAACACCTTTTAAGGCACTATAACATATCATCAACATACAAAAATCATAATTCACATTCGATTGGGTATCCAAGACAAAATCAAGTTTATATAACCCATCAATTGGACACCATCCTCTCATTTATAATAGACTTGAAATGGAATTTATCTGTCAGATTAGTACTATAGTCAAAATATGTATTTTTTTTCTAAAAATATGAATCAAATATGCATATGAATTTATAAAGGAAAAGAATTCACGTATACTTGTTTGTTCTTAGATGGTATGGTACATCTCAATATAGTTGATCT
This sequence comes from Ottelia alismoides, assembly GCA_037367405.1. Taxonomy (NCBI): domain Eukaryota; kingdom Viridiplantae; phylum Streptophyta; class Magnoliopsida; order Alismatales; family Hydrocharitaceae; genus Ottelia; species Ottelia alismoides. Next base: position 103,632 of record JAZKJV010003006.1, on the reverse strand, counting down.
AGTTTCATACACGGGTAAGTTTGCAAGCTGGAACAAGCAAAAGGACGAAGAATAAAAAAATGCATGTACTAAGTAACTATCTCAAATCTATTTTCTTTTAACGGAGATGAATCGAGTTACAATGCCCTCAGGGCAGATGATATTGCATCGGAGAGGGATGACATTGTGTGAGACATGTGGTGATATCATAAGGGAGGACGACACCATTGTACTAGAGGGGGACATTCTTGTGTAAGAGAGGGACCATCAAATTGGACTAAGAGGAAAGGGAACTAATAGTTAGATATTGGTGTTTGAGAGTGAAATGAGAGGTAGAGGGAATTGAAGGGGAATGCTAAAAATGATTCACAACATTACAAGTTATAATCATATTTTATTATTTTTAAGTTAGCATTTGATTTTCAAGAGAAAGAGATGAGGCGGTAATAGGACTTTTATCCAACAATAAGCGATGAATGACATTAGTTATAGCTTTATGAGAAATTATGGCGGGGTGAAAATAGATATTATGTATGTATTATATTTACATATGTATTATATTATGTATGTGTGTATTATATTTACATATGTCATTATATAAATATATGTCAACGGATTAACGGATTGGATTGGATCGGATTTTGATAATGATCCGATCCAATCCATACTTTACCGAATTTTAAAAATCGGGATCCGTCCTCTGCCGTCGAGGGGTGAAACGGGGAGGAGGTTCCTTTCTTCTATAATCTCAAATCTCTTTTCATAGGCTCGTCTGCTTCGCTGGTTTGCATTGTACACAGCTCTTGGGAGTCGATGCATCCTTCCCCCGGTCGTCTAATCTCAGTGAGGAGATGTCCAGTGAGTGGACAAGGGGTGTCGGTCTTCCAAAGCAAAGAAAGCTTGAGCACTAGTATTAGACTGGTGGGAACTGGGGGTGAAAATCCTTTCTGAATGAACTACGCATGTCGTTAACGACGGAAGGCTCCGGCCTCTGCCGTAAGACCGCCCTTTTGTACTTCCCCGTCTTCTTCTTCACTGAAGGAAGAACATGCCTTCTCAATTGTCCAATCCAAGGCTCTAGTCCTCCTGGATTGTCTTCCTCTTTCGGCTAAGCAATCACCCTCCCAACAAAGAAATATTCAATCTGATCCATTAAAATGATAAAATCAAATCAATTCAATCCAATAATATTGGATTGTGCACCATGGTAAGCACAATTTACGTGACACCCACGTACCCTTTTAGCTCTCTTTTATTATCTTAGGCGAATTTGGTGTCAGATGAGGACAGTTCAAATTTCAAAGAAAGAGAAAATGGGCAGCCTTTCGTCTTTTTGTCGTTTCGTCGAACATGGGAGTTAGGCAGAAAAGTGATTTTTGGCTCTTTGTCCCAAGGTTTTAATGATGGGACCGGATATTGAACCGGTTAGTCTTCGGTTTGGTCCAACCGGGTCGGACCGTCGGTCCAAACCGGTCGGACCGGTGATGATGTCAGCATGACATCATCATTCATATCGACTCGGGAAAAATCGGACCGGGCTTAATTTACTAGTCCGACCTGTCGAACCGATTTTTTGAACCGATAAAACCGGATAGATATATGTAAATATGTATTTATATATCAATGAAATACTAATTTAAAATGTCAAATCTTTCAACATAAAAACATGATTGTCTATTTCGAATAAAACTCTACAAAAGAGGTAGTCACATTTTCTAGTATTATATATGAATATAATATTGTACAAATTTATTTATACTGTCTTTTAGAAAATTACCTCACGAAAGTAGTGGCACAAGTTATATTCCAAAAAAGAGAGGAACGTAACTGAAATTGTAGAATTTAAGAAGGGTACAAGTGATAAAAACCCTATTATTTCATTATTTAAACCTTTATTTTTTAAAATATACTAAACCATCAAATCCGGGTCAACTCGGTCCAACCGTTCGGGTCAACCCGGTCCGACCACCGGTCTGACCCAATTTTTTATTTTCTTTTTTTTAAATAATTACCTAAAACCGGTCGAACCGAGCGGATCGAGGCCAGTTCCCGGTCCAACCGGTCCGATTGGCCGGTCCGGTCCGGTTTTTTAAACCCTGCTTTGCCCTTTTCATTGAGGGCCCATCGAGAGTGGAATTCTTGACATCAATTTGGTGCTAGAAGAACAACTTTAATGGTCGGTGCTAGAAGCAACGACTCCTACTTTAAGGGTCCGTTTGATTATCGGGGTACCTCGGTGTACCCCGATATATCCCCCTCCAACCCTGAGTTGGAAATCTATCACAAATCAAGGTCATATCACATCACATTCTTTATTCCAACACTCTCCCAACCCTCATAACCATCCAATTGGTTGCAGGGTTGGGCATGGTTGGGTTGGGTTGAGGTACCCCTGTGAATAGTAAACTGTGAGGAGGATTGGGAGGGTTGAAAGGAGGGGTACCTCGGGTTGGGCCAACCCAACCCTGCCCGACCCTACAACCAAACGGAACCCTACTATTCACAACTGGATACCCCAACCTACCCCACCCCACTAACCAAACAGACCCTAAGGCCATGTTCGGTTGGGGGGTTACCCCCCACTTTGGGTGGGTAACCCCCCAAAACCCTCTCTTTTAACCCACTAGTGGGGCCCACTCCTTTCCCCATCAAAAAAAATATATATTATACCATCATATCATCTAAAAATCATAAAATACTCAACTTCTACTCACTATTCCAAACTTCAATACAATCACATCACAACAACCACCCACTTTTTCAAATTTCAATACAATCATAGCATAATAACTACCAACTTTTTCAAAATCCAATGCAATCACATCACACAAACCCTCCCAACCCTTAACCCACCAACCAAACACACTCCCAAAAAAACGGGTTATCCACCCCTGAATAACCCACCAACCGAACGGCCACTAAAAGATAATGGTTCCAATCCTTCTACTAGTAAAAAAAAGTTGGTGTTAGAAATGCTAATGGTTGTTAGGTCTCCGTGTCTTAAAATCCAAATCGGACCGTTCAGTCTCAAGTTCGCTTTGAAAGTATGGGTCTGGACCTAACCACAAGTTGATTATTTCAAACTTTCTTTAACTAGGTTCAATCAAAATTGATTCGTAATCTGTTTTTTTGAATTTATTCAACAATAATGACATTGGTGGTAGTCATATCTAAAACTTTTAGTTATCCCTTTCAAACTGTTAATCAACACTGTTACACAACTTGTTCTATTGTATGGACTTTAAATATGATTAAACTATTATTATTATTATTTTATAGAGTATTTAGTTTAAATATTGCATATCTCTGTATGTATAATATTTGATGTTGCATTAAAAATATATTTATCAGTATAATGTAAGATGTGTACTTTGATTGTGTACTTTGAATATATATGTGTGCTTATACATGTTTTGATCTATTCTGATTTGATTAGCCAGTTCAACCATCTACCTCATCAGTTCGATTTTTTGGAATGAAGATTATGTCTTCCGATTGAACTGATTTGATTGTGTGGTTCAACCTAATCCCACTCCCACTTCTCAGCAAGGTTTTCTCTCTGGTTTCTACCTAATCCCACTTTTCTCAGTAAGGTTTTCTCTTTGGTCTCTGTTTCGATTACAAAAACATCGGTTGATTCTCGTATTATAAATATTTTGTTTATTTGAAATCATGAACCTCAAAATATTGTTCAGTTACATGATGGCCCATGTAATTTTTGTAACTGCATCAAGGTTCCTGTAAATTGCACCACGATCCATGTAATCTTGTCAACTTTTTCGCCAAAGCTTGCATTAGAATAAAAGTTATAGGGTTTGCGATGCGACTACAGTGATTATAGTAGTTTTATTGTAATTAGTCAATAACTTAATGACCATGGGGTAAAAGTCTCTTATATTTATAGGGTTTGATGGGATGTCCCTGCAGCATTTTCTCGTGATTTTTTAAATTTTGCAATATCACTATGTATATTCATCAATATATCCATCCAATATATCATTCGAATTTCATCAGAAACGGAGATTCATATGCTCTTAATTTTGCAAAATATCACTACGTATTTTGAAATATCCATCCAATATGTCATTCGAATTTCAAAAGAAACAGAAACTCTTATGCCCTTAATTTTGCAAAATATCACTATGTATATTCATCTACATATCCATCCAATATGTCATTCGAATTTCGTCAAAAACGTAGACTCATATGCTCCATGTAGAACAGGTCGATTATAACAATATTTAGACCTTTAAAATTACATGTTCAAGATGGAGGGCAAAGGAGTCTATGTTTCTGACGAAATTCAAACGGTATATTGTAGGATATACATATGAATATACATGGTGATATTTTGAAAAAAATAAAAAATTACGGGAAAAATATAGCACAGGGCCAGCCTCATTTTTCCATATATATATACATATAGAGAGGGATGATTCGGTGAGAGCCAAAAACCGTGAGAGCATGAGAGCATGGAGTCTGAACCATTAGATTATGTTCATATCTCTCCTACTCCAATCAACTAGTGTGTGATGAGTAGAATTTAATGGTTCCTACTCACTGCTCTCACAGACAACCCCTCCTTTCTCTCTCCCTCTCTCTATATATGTATATATAAAATCAGATTTCGAGTTGGGTTGAATGGGTTTGCTCTTCAATCAAATCCACACTATTTTTAGATAGATTGATTTCATAACCCCACTTGATCCATTGATGAAAATCCGATATGTCTCAATCCGATTATCTCGAATCAAATTGAGTTGACAAATTTATTCAAGCAATGGCAACCACCAACTACAATTGTGACAACTAACTGCATGCTTTTTTTGTGTTTTTGAAATGAAACTAAGGAGTATTTGTTGAACTAGATTTTTCATAGATCTAAAATATATCTCACACAAGGCGGAGACATAATCGTTGTGGAGATCCGCAATAAACCCAATTCAAACAACAAATAATCCACAATAAATAAATCAAGCAATGAAATAAAAACGTGGAGTTAAAATTTATTTTATTTAACCCTACAAAATGTGTGTATAGTGCATGTATGTAGAGTGCCAAACACATGGAGCAAAAAAGGATAGATTATGCAGGTAAAGTGCAAATGTGATTGTGCATCTTTGTCTATATTTCTTCTCTGTGGGGTCTTAATTTTATTTTTTATTTTTTATTTTTTTGATTTTATATTTATAATTTTGTTTTAAATTTTATATTTTTATATTTTTTTGATTTTTTAGATTGTTATATTTCTTTTTCCTTTTAATATATAGTATAGCTAAATATAGAGTACATACACAATATGAGCTAATATAGATATAAATAATAATAGAAATAGTCAGAATAAAGGAAATAAAATAGTTCTGAGTTTTAAATATTTTTTTACTATTATTATGATTTTTATATAATTTTGCTAATCTTTATATATTTTTGAAGTTAAAAATATCCTAAAATATGGATAAAAATAATTAAGCAGAATTAGTTTGGAAACTAAAAATAGAAAATCAAATCCAAAACTTTCCAAGTTTATATTAATATAATAATATTATATAGAAAATTCAGAGACAAAAAACATTTTGGGATTTTTATGGATTTTTTAGATTTTAATAAAGGATTTTTGGGATTTTTTATTTTTATGAGTTTTCTTTTTCTATTTTTAGGTTTTTTAATTTCCGGAGTTAAAAATAAATAAATACAATAATTATTTTTTTAATAATTTTTCAAAGCTTTTTTTTTGATATTTTATAGACTAAATAGGGAATAAATGTGTTATTTTTTATTTTTATAAAATAGGGAAATATCCTAAAATGAAGATTTAAAAATGTGACATGAATCTACAAATATCATGAGCTAAAGCCTATTTTTGCGTGAATTTAGGAGTATAAATTCTATTTATAAAAATTATAAAACATACACAAAAATGATTGAACTGGCATGGATGTAATTGCAATTAGAAATAAACTTGAGGGCCACTATGCAATTACACTAAAATTTACAAACCTGTTCAATTATTAAGTACTAAAAACATGTAGAAAATGCACAAGGGCCTTCCTGCAAAAAGCCATGCTCACGTGTATGGACGCGTGAGCTTCGCCTGTAAGGGACTGAAATGATATATCAAGAAAGTTAAGGGTTCCTTACGGTAATTGTACCGAAGTTTCTAAACTATTTAACTAATTTACAAAACTATAAAATCAATATACAAAAACATGGGGTTGAGTTTACCCCCAAAGAGGCGCGATCGTGCAGTTGAGCCCACCCCACTTGAACACATGTTGCCATAGGAGCTCCTCGTACCCCTTCGCGGATCAATGCCCAAGATTAGAACACGGATCAGATCCGATGGTCGGTGAAGGCACAAATACAACGGTTAGCATCTAATCTGGGTGTCACTTGAAATCCAACGACGAGGAAACCTCCAGAACGAACTGGCGAAGAGCTCCATCTAGGAGGACTTCAACTGGATAAATCTCCTTGATCCGCAGATGGATGTAGCTTTTGAGGCAGCTTCGGGGTTCCTGGAAGGACTCCTGAGCTTTAAGAGGTAACTAGAGGATCCGGAGCTCACTGGTTGAGCCATGGAAGTCTAAGAAGCAAATCGATCGCCTGAAGCTTTTTGCAGGCTCAGTTAATCCCCACAAAAGGTTATTTGGCGTTCATTCCTGCAGTAAAAATACGAGGGAAACTAGGGCAAGTTGTTTTCCCTGCTTATTGGGCGAGGTCGACAGTTGGTGAGGTGGGATGGTGGTGCTTCTGCAGCAAGGGGAAGAAGAAGCACCGATGGACTGGATCTGGGTCGAACCAGGTGGATGGGTGTATGGGAATGGTTGAGAAATGTCAAGGAAGGAAGATGGAGTGGATTGTTGGTCGGAATGGTGTGGATATGGTGAACGTAGGTCGCCGGAGCTCGAGAGCTCTAGCGAGATTAAGTTAAATTTTCGATGGATATAGAAAGCAAATCAAGAGACAAGGTGCATTAAACAAGACCTAATCACTACAGCTAACTAAAGAGCTACAAAAAACATAGAATAACTAACTCAAATGGCCTAAGGCCATAAGCGGTGTACCTCGACGGTGGGGTCTCGCCGGAGGTGGTTGGGAACGCGCCCATCTAGCTCCTTCCTCATTGCGAAGTCATGGGATATCATCCTGTCACAAGGTGCTCCACTCTGATGCTCTTCGAGGGGTCAAAGCTAAGGGAAAGTGAACCAAAAAATGAGAAGGGGAAATGAATGTCCTATGTATATGTGTGGTGAAGGAGTGACATTCAAGGTGGTGTACAGATCGAACGAGGCAGACTTTGGGAGATCTACGTACTCAATGTGTATACAAGCGGCCTAACGAATTTTCTTTTTAATTTTTTTTTTCAAAATAAATACAAGCGGCCTAACGAATTTTCCGATTCTCCTGATGATTAAGCCAAAAACAGAGGGAGAAAACGAAAAAGCCGATGCGCGAAGAAATCAATGATGCATGCAGAGAAAGAAATGCGTACCTTGTCTCCAGCACTCTACATGCAAGTGATCCGCGCAAAATTTAAAGACAGAATTAAACTACCTAAATGGTGCAACGAGGAAAAACCGAGTCCTAGATGAGCAATTCCTAGCGCAGAACCGTCTAACTCAGTCACTCGCCCTTGATCCAAAGAGTCCGGTCTTGGCCCACCCCTCCTCTTCTCGACAGGTCGAGTTCAGGAGTAGCGCTTCCGGGGCAGGCTCGCGGCGCGTAGGCTCTCAGGAAAGCGACCAAGTTATTTTTATTATTTGTTATTAGTAGGTCCAATTAACGATCTATAGGAACAGATAAGCAATTAAGTGTGGGGACCCTACTAATTACGGCACAAGCAAGAGAAATTCCTAAATCTAGGGGCTCGAGAAAAACCGTGTAAACACCGGAAAAGGCAGCTAGCTATCAAAACCGCAGAAAAAGCCGCGAAAATCCAAATGGGTCCCCCGAGCACACCGGTACTCGGCGAAACAGACCCGCTAAGTTACAAGTGTCCACAAATGTCCAAGTTTCTAAATTATTACAGAAAAATTATTGTTCCCTCTCAAAAATAAGAATTCCTTCTTCTTCTCCCTGCTCTTCTTCTTCCCGTGCGGGTCCTCAAAAATAAACTCCAAGTTGTCCATGCAGTACCTCGCACAAAAATCAAAGAGAGAGAGTGTCAGAAAACAATGATAATATAGAGAGACAATATGGGGAAATGACTACAAAGCCGTGCTCCCCGGCAACGGCGCCATTCTGATGACCGCCCGACTGACTAAGGTAAAGGTAAAGAAATGGTCGTCGTGACCTCAGTCACTCGGGCTAAGTATATCAAGAAAAATCAACCACTCAGAACATGTAAAACTAATCGAGCACAAAAGAGAGCGGTCCTGCTATGAGATTAACCTGGTATAGCACCCAGGGTCGAACACAAGGAGCACAGATTGGCCTTGCGGCCTACGATGTAGTCAAAAATCCGAGAGAGTATTTTTTAGTGTTTTTAAGGGTTTTTATATTTTTTTTATGATTTTTGGAATATAAAGAAAACAGGAAAAGCACACAAACAATTAACTTGAACAATTTATTTAATGCATTAAAAAGCAAGCAAAAATTCAGACAAACATATTTTTATGTGTTTTATATTTTTTTATGTTTTTGGTGAATTTTTGAGATTTTTCTGATGTTTATTTTATTTCCTAAAAATCAAACAGTGCGAAAAGCATGGCGTACTGTCCAGCCAGACCCAAAACCCAAAGATAAAATATCTAAGGATCTCAAAGGGACCTGAAGGTAATTTTCCTGTATACTAGAGAAAACAAGGAAAATTTGAGCACCAAAATTATTGTTTTTGAGTTTTTAAATTATTTATTATGATTTTTAGGAGTTTTGAGGTGTTTTTAAGTTTTTAGGGTTTTTACTCAATGAAAAATAGCCAAAATTGGCTAGAAAATCAAGGAACACAAAATAAACAGTAACTAATTTTTATGGAATTTTTAAAAGGGTTTTGATATTTTTTTGGGGTTTTTGACTCTAAACAGTAGCAAAAATAAGGGTTTTTGAATTTTTAAAAATAGCAAATGAAATAAAAAATGTCCTCAAAAATTCATAAAAATTCTACACCATGGAAGGAGCCATGTGTCAAATTTTCATCGAATTTGGAGGGGATTTGATATTTTATTCAAAAATAAAGGAGGGGCACTGTGCACAGGGACCAAAGTGCAAATACCCAAAGTTCTGGGGGGTCTGGTGCAAAATACCCAGCAAAACACGTGCCAAGCACGTGCCTGGGGTACTCAGGGACCCAAATGTAAGAAAAATAAGTTCCGAGGGCTTATAGGTAACAAGTACCAAAAGTCCAGGGGCTTATCTGCAAAATACCCAAAATAAAACGCACATGTGGAAATAAATCACGCACAGGGGTATAAATGCAAATAAGTAAAAGATTTCATTCACTAAAGAACATCCAGAACTACAGGGGTCTCTATTGCAAATAAACCAAAATATCACGTGTCGATGCACGTGTCCACAACTGGCAGGGGTATAAATGCAAATACGAGAAAGTACGAGGTTTAATATGCAAATATCCCAACGTAAATAAAATTCCTAAAATATTTACAGGACTGAAAGCAAACACATAAACTACGAGGGGGCCTAAGATAATTTACCCCTTTATTAAGTCGAACCGATGGATGAACGCCACGTGGATAAATGGACGGCTGAGAAGGGGGTGGCGCCCAGGGCTCCGGTCCTAGACTGTGATCCGACGGTCCAGGTGCTGCCACGTTGCAGATCGAACGGTGGACGGACGACGAGGCTGAGCTGCGCTGGATCGACGGTGGAGATCGACCCTCGAATGGATCTGACGGTTGACGCTGCTCCTCAAATGGACGAACGTGATTGGATCTGGAGCTCGGGGGTCAATCGGACGGCGGAGGAGGATGGTGGACGAACAGGGCTCCGGCGAACTTCGCCGGACTCGTGGCGGCGCTGGTCTCCTCGTGGACGCTCGCTGAAGGTTGGAGAAGGAAGCTGCGAGCCCTCCGCGTCTAATGGAGCCCTCCGATGGCCCAACCGATCCTCTGGGAGGTCCGGCGAGGTCAGCGGAGGTGGAGCAGCTGGACCAAGTGGTCCAAGCCCTCAGATGGGCTTGGATAGACCTGCAAAGTATCCCAGCAAACTCGCGGGTCGAGGGCAAAGTGCCTCGACCCTGTTAGGCGTGGTGAAGGTGATCGGGGAGGCGAAATGGGCAAGCTCCGGCGAGGCGATGGACGGAGGAGCTCGAATCCCAGCTCCTGTGCAAGCTGGGTTGGGCGAAGGGGTGAAGAAGATGCGGAGAGGTCTGGCGAAGACGATGGTCGGGTCGGAATGACAAATGGGGTATCGGAGGTGGCTGGCGACGGCGGTGGAGCTACGCTAACAGTAAACTAAAAATCGATATTTACGCTAAACTATGGCCTAAAGGATCTACCTGGGTGGTGCGGAAGACTGTGCTGGAGCTTAGCTAGCTCCCGGTCGTAGCCTCGAAGGGCGTCAATGCCTGAGGCTCGAGCTCCTGCAAGCGGCGGAGCACGGCGGTGCGAAGCTGCCGGATCGATGGTCGGGGCACCCTCTCCTCACTGCAACAGGGGCAAACGCGAGCTGTCACCTCAGTGATTGCTCTGGAGGTCACGGGAATGAAAGTGGCGAGCCAAAGATGAGGCGCGGAGGCGGCGGAGGTCGGGATATATATGGAGACAGGGCCGATTAGGGTTGAGTGGAGGCAGCTATGGAAGGCGTGGATCCCACGGCGAAGGATCTGGCGAGGATGTCGGATGAACGGCGAAGAATCCGGGCGCGGGGTTCGCAGGGGCGACAGGCTGGAGACGCATGGAGAAATTGACGAAGTCGGGTCGGGCGCGAGTCGACGCAAAAGGAAAGAGTCCGCGGGGGAGTTGACCGGGGTCAACAATCCCCCGTGGACCAATCAGGGGCTGCCACGTTTTTAATTTTTTGTTTATTTAATTTAAGGTAGAAAAAGGCCGAATTAAAAAAAACTCAAAACATGAAATATTTTTCTTTTATTTTTTTCTATTTTTTGGTGATTTTTAATTAATTTTTGGAAATAAAAATAGGGTAGCTATATATATAGGTATATGTACACTATATAGATTTTAATTTTTGATTTTTTATTTGTTATTTTTATGTATTTTTATGCCCATTTTATATTTTATTTATTTACATCATAAAATAAAGAACAAAATGGTATTTTTATTTCATTTTAATTATTTATACACAAGGGTGAAATAAATAGTTGTATACATTTATATACATGGTATCTATACAATGTATTTTTGTATTTTTAATTTTGTAATTTTTATTTGATTTTTGTTGTGTTTCTTTTTATTTGCTTTATTTACAAAATATACCATAGAATATTCACGAAAAGTTTTGAAAATAAATACATTTATTTATAGGGTTAAATAAATAAAGGATGATGGTCTATGTACATGGTGAAAGGGCATTTTTGGAATTTTGATTTTTAAATTTTTATTTTGTTTTTAATAGTTTCTAAATATATACAAGCATATTTTTGGGTGAGGAAAATATAATTTTATTTATTTACAAAAGTATGTACACATGAGCTCCTATCTCCCTCTACTTTGGCTTTTATGCAGTCAGGCCCATGCTGAGCCCTCCCTTGGGTTAGGTTGCTCAATATTTATTCTAAATATTTCCCTCTTTTTCTTTTTACTCTTTATTCTTTTATTTTTGCACAAAAACATGCTAATTATATCTGTTTACACAATGCATGCTTTTGGTAATTATTTGTATTTACACATATTTACATGTATTTGCAAAGGTTTTTGTAGCTAAAATAGAAGAATAAAGAGTGATGAATGGGTATTCATCAAAGGGACAAAGTCTCCTCGTACCATGTGGCTAGAAAAATGAGAAATAGGGTCGAGAGTTGGTTCTGACAAGTGTGACGAAGGCGGTAAGAGAGTTGACCGGAGTCAACTCTTCAAGCCACCTGGTTGGTCCACGTGGACCAGCCAGGAAAAACCAACCCCAAAATACTTAAAAATTGTGTAATAAATATTAAATGATTTTATTAATTTTAAGTTGTAAAATAAAAAATTCTTATTTTTCTATATTATTTTATAATTTTATTTATTTTTTAGAGCTTTTTAGTTACAAGTTAGTTTTTAGGGGTCCATTATAGGTATTTTTATCTATATTTTTGAGTAATTATTTTTTGTAATTTGATTTTATTAATTTATTTTAATATTTTATAAAATTATAACTTATTTTTATATACTTAAATATATTTCTATATGTTTTTCTTATGTAATATGTACACTTAAATAAATATAGATGTATATTGTATAGGTATATGTATTGTATATTCTTTTATGCATTTATATACATATTTTATTTTAATACTTTATCTAGTATTTTATTCATGTTTTAATATGTACATTATTATAAAGAAAATTTACAAAATTATAAAATTATAAAAATAATAAATAATAAATAAAATGATTATTTTAATCAAATATATGATACAACAGGGGTTTAAAACTTAACTTTCATACCTTAATTCCAAAAAATATGAAACCACATTCATTAAATATCTTATTAAAAGTTATATAAAATTAAAAATGATTTGAATATTTTCAATTTTTATTTGAGAGATATGGGTCTGAGAAGTTGGTATTTTGGAATTTTATTTTGAGTATAACTTTTACTCTATATATTATTTTTGTATGAAATTAATTTTATATTTACTATATTTTATTATCTACAACTTTCATGTTCAAAGTTTATTTATTTGATATGTAAAAGGAGGAAAATAAAATAGGTCCCAAAAATGCATAGATAATGAATAAATAAATTAGAATTTTATTGTATTATTGGCCCTTATCTCCCCCTGTTTATTCTGTGCCGGCCTAGTCATTAAGATGCCTAGCTCTCGGGGTTTAAGGTCATAAAATATCTTTGATAATTTATTCTTTTTCTTTTCTTTTCTTTGCTCCATAATTTTGACATTAAAAATAATATTTTATATAGTATCTATACTACAAGGCATGAATGTTAATTTATACAAAATAGGGTATTTGTACGCATTTACTAAGGTTTTTAAGGCCAAAAATGATAGAATAAAGGTGATGAAATAGATATTCATCAGACAAATTCGCAAATAAAAAACAGGAATTAGCATTTAAATCGACACAGACTCATGCCCCAATTCAATTAAATTCAACAATTCTATCATCTCCATCAAGACTATCATAGTTTAACGGTCTCACAATTAATGAAATTGACCTTATCTAGATGGACATATTAGAAATATTTGTTTCGCATGAAATTTAAAACACGTATTCCACTCAATAAACTCAGTATCCACATATGTTTCCTTAAAAAAAATCAAAAATCAATAAGAAAAATGATCAGGTGTAGCTAGATGGTGTAGATCCCCTTTTCCTCTCTCTATATATATAACATATGATTTTATCCAATGGATCCTATGTCCATTTAAGTCATGGTGAGCATCCAACCATCCATAATATTCAATCTCCAAAAAAATAGGAACCGAATTATAATAGAAATAAAATTAATTCGAAATTTAAATATTTCTAACAATAGATCTATGTTTCTTGATGTGGAAAGGTTGTATTCAAGTGGCAAAACCATTTGTTTCATTCCAACGCAGGACAATTCTTTCGTTCCAACACAAAGGGAGGTGTGCTATTTGTTTTCATGAGTTAATCGCTTATCTTTATCATAATTTTGTTATTTTAATAATTTTTCGCGTCTATCAATAATGTTTAGAGATAAAAAGATTGAGACGACGAGTTTAGTAACAATTATTTTGTGAATGCTGCATATTTTCGATCATAAGCGGTTTTTATTTGAGAAATTTTATAGAAATATGATAAAGCTGTGTTCATAATATCAATTTTTATTTGTTTTGATCCACAATCTCTATATCTAATTGATTTTTGATCAAATGCATTTTGATTTCATATAATAGAAAGTTACAGTAAACACAATTGTTATTTTTCATGTATTACGTTGAAAATATACTGAGCTACTAATGTATTTACTTATTTTATAAGATATTTTATGTTACTATTGCTAACATAATTATTACTTTTTATGTGTTATTTTAAAAATATACTAAATTACTAATGTATTTACTTAATTTACTTATAGATACTATCGCTAACATAATTTTTACTTTTCATGCATTACTTTGGAAATATACTGAGTTACTAATGTATTTACATTATTTACTGAGATGATATTTTTATTTTACTATTGCCTACATAATTGTTACTACTTCCTCTTTAGTTCTTACAACTCGCAACTATTGGTTTACTAATTCATTTTTATTTCAGGTATGCCAGATGCTCGAACACTTCTGATGTTTCGTGAATGAAAAAAATTAAAAATGAAACATTGATGATTATTGTATACTTCCTGATTAAATAGGCGAGAAGAACATTGTTGACAATAATATTGAGAATCAATCAATTTTTAACTAATATAAGAGGTAATAATAAATACAGTTATCAAATAAATATATTGATGTGTAACCATTATTTCAGTAACTAATAGCAATGACTCAGTAATATGGACATGAATATTTAGTAGTTCTTTATATAACGTCGGTATCTAATAATTACTCAGAAATACTAAGTAATTATATCTTCAGTATCAACCATAATTAGTTCATATTGCAATCAGTAATGGTTGTATGAATACTAGTAGTTAAATAATCAGTAATTAATGTATGGATACTCGTAACCATAACTTCAGTAACAATTATAATGAGTTCAGTAACGTAGACATTTGTAATAAGTAATTGCTCAATGAACATTATTAATTATAACTTCAGTAGTTAATCATTCTTTAACTATAATTTCAGTAATTAATCACATTGAGTCAGTAATATGGCCATTAATATTCAGTAATTTCACAAGTAATAAATAACTACAACTTCGGTAACAATCGTAATGCGATCAGTGGATATTTGTAATCGGTAATTATTGTATAGACATTAGTAATCATTGTAATCAATAATTTACCTTTTCTAATCTATAAGTGAAATGATCATTACTAAATAGAATGTATGCCATCACTAATTTAATTGTGGATTTTTTTATCTTGCTAAAAGCGACCGCCTCTTTTTAAGGAAATGATTTAACTCGAATTCCAATTATGTTAATAATGAAATACACATTGTTATTGCCAAAACCGTCTCCTACCAAATAGAACCAACATATATACATGGCGAGCCCACGTTTGGTGTTCACCACAACTCAAATGGGCATAGGACCCATTAGATAAGTCCTATATGTGTGTGTGTGTTTGTTAAAATCCCAACCTTACGATTCTAAATAATTTGATATTATATGCGTTCCTATAGGATTTTTTTGTGAACTATATATTGTATCTTATATATTTTTATGAAGAATTTTTATTAATTATGTACATCTGATATATTGCAATATCAATTATGCCCATCTTTTTTGGAATATTAGTCGTACCCAAGAGTTCTTAGCATTTTATCACTTGTGTTCATCCGTTTCTTCATCCATCAATAAGTTGAACTTAATCATGGTTTTTTCAAACAATGGTGAAGGGAAGAGGAGCATAACTGTCCAAACACTCTCTCGTCCATCATCCTCCTCCTCCACCGCCCCCTCATCGAGGGTAGGAAAGACCTTTCAACTTTTAAAAATTAATTTTCATATGTCCTTAAAGTTGGTGTTTGTTTGCATTGCGATGGACGATAACTAATCGCACAAGTGATAGAATGATAAAAAGTACAGTGTAAAATCGATATTTAAAATATTTTGATATCTACAAATGATAGAAATCCTTTTATAAACTATGCTTTTCTAGAATTCAATCTTTAGATTACATCCTTTAAAAAATTATATTTTTTCCAAATCTGAATTAAATTGAAAATGTAAAATACACAATTATGTACTTTTTTATTATCAAAAATAAGAATTGTTATTCTAATGTATTCGAAGAAAAATAAACCCATCAAGGAGGCTTACATATTTGATCAATAAAATTAATGGCAAAATTCTATGAAAAAATAAACCTTTCAAGGATGCTTACATATATCATCAATCAGTCTTCATATAAGAAAACCTCACATAATCAAGGTAAATCTATGTGAGAGAGAGAGGGGGTCATAGCTTGATACTCTCCACTATTTTTTTTATATGCAAGATTTTCCATTGTATTAATACAAAATAAAAGAGTATACAAGGGTAGACCTAGATGAAGGGTCACCTATCAAAAGGTGAGAAGTTATATACATTTCTGACTAAAGGAAAAGCACTTGCAAGTAGGGATGCAAACGGTTAGGGATATATCTGTATCCGATCCATCGTTGCATCCATTTTATACATATTTTAACATCTGTATCCGTATCTGTTTTAAAATGGATACGGATATGGATATTGTTTTGATATCCGTAAATATCCGTATTTGTATTTGTATATTTGTTTTCATATATAAAAATAATTATAGATTTATTTTTAATCACATATAACATAATTCTATACATTCTTTTATTATATTTGTATAATTTTTATGATACAAACACATTTAGTAAATTTATATCATGTGTTTTCCATCAAATTCGTATATATTTAAGTCGATTTAATAGAGTATTTCTAACATTACTCATATGGATCAATATCTGTTTTACGTTCATATCCGTTTTTTAAGGATACGATAAGATAGTTTTAATATCCGTCAATATATATCTACATCCATATTCGTATTCAAAAATGGATAAGAATACGGTAATTCCTATATCTCTGTATCCGCCCATTTGCATCCCTGCGTGCAAGACACTGAATACATTGATTTAGACTGGGGAATCGGAGAAGGCAAAAATCTGGGTCCAATATTAGTTCTCCAAACATTTTACAGCGAACACTATAGAATGTGCCACCTTTTATGGAGGAGCAACCGGAAGTTCATTCTTGATTTCTTTCTCCCCACATTTTTCAAGAAGTAGCAGCAATTACGATGCAACAAAGTGGACGTGAGTCACTGTTAGCAACGTGTGTGATCTACTCCAAAGTTCCAATCAGAGATTTGCAAGATGATTGCGGAAGTCCGAAATCCGAGCGCACCAATGTCCATGAGACAGTGAATGTCTCAACGTACCCAACTGTAATGTCACGCCAAAATCATCTGGAGAGCACTTAGATCCAAATAACTTGCTTTTGCGAACATTCATTTTCAACCAAAAAGCGATGAATTCGCCATTCTTAATAACCAATAAAGAAGCCGAGGAGCCTCTGCTAGATCAGGTGGTTGGGGGATGACACTCTTGGAAAGGGCAAAGCAAAACCAGCTTGAACATGTGCTTTTCTACAGACTCAACTTTGTGGAAGGACGGTAACTAATACGCCGTTTTGACATTAATTGCATGAGATGGGACGTTCTGTACTGTACTCATCTCTCGTGCATAAGCATTGCATGTACCACAACTAGCTATTATCCCTGTCTCTTTTGCGCTCGCCTTTTCCCGTCTTTAGATGCCAAATTCCATGTATTTTTTAAGACATGCTTTGTTTTTAAGACCTGTCGTTATTATATATCAGCATGAAAGATAGCTACGTTAGAATCTTTTCAAGTGGTCTAACGGTGTAAATAGCAGAGACGGAGGAAGGATTATATACTTGAGGTGGCTACTTGTATAATTATCCTAACGGTAAAATTGGAGATTAATGGGGCTGCCCCCTTCAGGCAGCTAACATGGCTGCTCCCGACGTTTTTTTATTTTTTTCAAAAAATATCGCCATGTATATTCATCTCTATATCTCTCCTATATGGCATTCGAATTTCGTCAGAAACAGAGACTCCTACGGCCTCCATTCGATGGAGGCCGTAGGAGTTTCTATTTCTGACGAAATTCGAATGGCATATAGGAGAGATATAGAGATGAATATACATGGCGATATTTTTCAAAAAAATAAAAAATTGCCGAAAATGACGTGGGAGCAGCCAACAAGGGGCAACCCCATTAAACCCGTAAAATTGGACTATGGTAATAACTTGTATATTCATTGCCGTATATTATAATGTTAAATATATAATAATAAGGGATATTTACACTTATAACCATGAGTAATTTCCTAATAACACCTAGGCCCTTCGATAATTCATAATTATACCTATGACCCCGGATAAGTTCCCCGTTCTACACTCATAATCCTTTATTAATTTAGTCAATATAACTCAACCAGATCATTGAGTTAATCTAACCTATCATTAATCCAACGAATAAATTAAAACAAAAGCAAAAAAACACATCACCCCTCCTCCTTCCTCCTCCAACCCTCTCCCCCTTCCTCCATCGACCACCTCCACCCATCCGCACCCCTCTCCCTTCCTCCTCCAACCCCTTCCCCCTTCCTCCGCCGACCATCACCTCCACCGCCCTCCTCCTGAAGACGAAGATGGTGGTGATGAATAACTCAAAGAGGGTAGCGTGCATGGTGTCGGGGTGGTATGCATCCTCTGTCCTTCCCAAGTGAATCCTCAGAGGCAAACTCAGGACCCCTTCTGACCCCTCCCTCGGCCCGTTGACTACCTCCCCTCACTTCCTTCTCGATCCCCCTCTCACTTCCTCCACCCACAACCCACCGACCACCTCCCCCCTCTTCCTCCTACGTCTCTCTCCCCCTTCCTCTACCCACAACCCGCTGACCACCTCCCCCCACTTCTCCTCCAACCATTCTAACCATCTTCGACCGGTGAGCTCTGAGAGGGATGCATTGGGTGACAATCATTGCTCCATTGTCGTTGAGAAAATGTCCGGAAATGATGTTTCCAACGAGATCACATGTGTGGAAGCTTATAGCTCCATCATGTCCAAGCCTCCTCTTTTGTCGTGAGTCGAGGTGAAGATATCGAAGCTCCATCGAGCTTCGATCCCCAAACGAATACATCCTCTTCCGTAGTTACAGTTTAGGTTTCTGATTTCTTCTCCTCTTCCTTCTCCTCTCAGTCCATCCACTCTTCTCAATATCTCTCTTCTCCTCAAAATTCCATTAAAAGTCGATCCGTTTCTATTTCACACCCATTAAATTACATCCGCTTCTCTACGATTTTTTTAATCTATGTTCACCTCTAGAGAGATCGTACTAGAGTTTAGGTTCTGTTCATCCACCTTCATAGGAACCTTTTCCTTCCACCTCCATTCCTATGTACTTAAAATCAACTGGGATACATACTCTCGAGTCTCGCCTGAACTTGCATGATCTGAAGCATTTGATCGATAAGTTGCTACCACCACCATCGATTTTCACCTGAATCATGCATCATCCTTAATCGAGTCTAGCACTCGTGCTGCCTAGAGCGATTTATACTACTATTTGAGAAGTTATAGCCAGAAAATGAGGTTTGACTAGAGCGAGATCCATATATACATACAACATCGAGATCCATCACCTTGAATCAAAGATCATATGGACCAATCAAAGCATCAAAACTGCCTCATAGAGGATCACATCTATTTTCAAAGGTGTTGAAGAGGGACGGGAAGGAGTAGCGGTATCAATTGTAAATTAAGTGAACTTATAGTGTGGATTACTTAAATATTTGATGGATTCTGTCATAGTTAACATAGAAGTAAATGGAAGTTAAACGCAAGGATATACTATGTAAGAGTTGAGCACTATTCAGGGTACCTTGTAATTATGGAAGATGGAGAGGGAAGGCCAACTGCTTGAGTTGAATTGAGGGGAAATGTAAAGTTATACCGAATAAGTGATGGCATACTCCTTAATCTGAGGAAAAAAATGTAATGGGCATCTAATGTTGTTATTTGTTATAATGGTCTCAAATTTCAATGAAATTCCAACGAAATTATCTGAAATTTCTATTTCTTTAGATCACCGAAATCGAAATGCTCCCTTATTTCTTTTCCAGGATTTCAAAGAAATATCATCGAAATATCAATGTAATCACTGAAATTACATGTCGTTTCGACGAGACAATAAAAATAAGGGAATCTACCATTTGCTTTCATCGAATTTTGCATATATTAATGAATTTTCATTTATTTATTCGTTAATGTGTTGATTTGTTAGAGTGATTTACATTGTTTAAAGAAGTTTCTTTATTTAATTTCTATATTTTTATATAAATCCAAACCAAATCAGTTAGACACAAGATGTAAGAGTTAAATTTAAGTTTTAACTGAAGATATGCATATTTTTTTATTTTTAGTTATTTTGATACATATGTTGTAATTAGTAGTTTTCATATTTGTCACGTAATTCTTATTGAAGAGGTTCTCATATGTCACCATTCTCTTCATGTTCAAAAGGAGAAATCAATGGCTTCTAAGTATGGTTGCAAATATGATTCTGGTTCTGAGCAGCATACTACTTTTTTTACTATTGGGACAATTGGATGAAAATTTAATGTAACATATCATATTAATATCTTACTATTGGCAAAAAAATTATCTTCACATCTCATTTATTGAGCGAAAGAATATTAGAAATCTTTATTTAAAAATGAGTTTCAAGTAATTTCTCCAATTTCTGACAAATTCACAGAAATTTTATCAAAATTCCACCGAATTTCTCTTTTCAAACTTACCGAAATGAAACCGAGACCCTTCATTTAAGGCCTGGGTTGTTATAACATTACTAAAAAATTGGGCTTCGTGAGACATTATATTAGGAATCGACGTAAATCTTGGGCTCTTTCTGCAATGTATATTTTTTTAATCGTTCTAAAGCTAGCAATGATTATTACAAAATTCTTCCAAAAAGTCAACTTTGCGGCCAATATGGCACTCGTTGGAAATTTCAAAAATAAAAGATGATTGCAAGGAATAATATTTGTTGTTATATTATTATATCTTGTGACAGAGCAATAAATATTCAAATTATTCATTATTGTAGACTAATTTTATTGTTGTTGTTACTTGTTAGGGTTTGGATGGTCTGAGATGAGGGTCTCGACATTGAGCTTTCCCCTAAGACCTTTAATCCTCAGCATAAACAGTGCATGGTGGTTGGGCTGAGGTCACCTATGTCTCCACCAACCGGAAGAATGGAGCCAAACTCATGCAGCTGAGACATGCCCATCAACATCCCTCCTATTTTAAGACCCCTTATCTCTTTCCTCGAGTTGTGTGGCTCTCTTGGAGGCAGAGGATAATGACCATATCTGCATTGGAACCACACTGTGATGAGCATGTGTCTCCATCGTCGTCCTCACTGGAGCGACAACGACTCCGATGGAGTGCGAGTGGCGCGTATGAGCTCGTCATCACGGAGCAGTGGCGCACATCCCAATTGTCCCTCGAGGGAAAGATATATACGTGCTCTGATGCCTCCATTAATGTTTGCGTCGATGCTTCTCTGGATCTCTCTCTCCTTCACAGGTACCACAGGTCCACAGGTTTGTGGATAAAGTCTCTCTCTAACCTCACATCTCCGTGGCCCGAGGAATTTCGTAATTAATTGATGCGGACGTCGAGGAGTGGTGTCGTTAACATTAACGAGCAATGAAGGCGCATGTGTAAGCACCAACCGGTCTTCCGTGCAGCTGCAGCATCCTAAATATAGTCTTTTTATTATAATATTTTTAAACTATGTTTAAATAAAAAATAATGTAAAATATATTATAATCATTAATATATTACATAATCAATGTTGCATTGTCGCATCGCATTTATTATTTTAACCTTCCGATCATTTAACAGCTACTATTCACAAGAAGATACATCAACTCAACCAACACATTTACCATACAGACCCATAGACAACGCATTTTCAAGGGTAACCCGCCTCAAAAGTAGGTTATCTGCTGGATAATCTGTTTTTGTATTTTAATGTTTGGATATATGACTTTACTGTTTAGAAGGTTTGTTGTGATGTTATTGGATTGAAGTTTACAAAAATAATTATAAGTTGGGTATTTTACAATTTTTAAATGATATGATGGTATGTTATAGTACTTTCGGTTGTGATGGATGAAAGAGAAGTAAGTGATTTGATGTATTAAATGAGAGAGACATAGAGTGTGATTTTTCGGATAGGTCACACATGTAGATAATAAAAAATGGATAGTGGCAGATTTTCGGGGAAAGCTCGAAAATCTAAGGGTAACCTCCAATGTGTATGCACCCTATATAAGTTCGAGGAATTTTTAACGCTTCCGTCAAAATTCATCTCGGGGTAAAATGGACATTATCTCGAGAAAAATTACATTATTCCTTATCAATTTCTTTTAATAGCATAAATAATTGAGGACGTTACAAATATAAATATTAAAACTATAACATCTTAAAGGGACGTTTGTTGAAGAAATAAGGGGGCCTTATCCCTCCTTATTCCTCAAAATTCATATCCCTTCGTAGAGGAGCAACATTTTGGTCATGAAGTCAGCATGGGGATTAATATTCGGCTCGATATCCCTACATTATTGGACGCTCGATATAAAAAAACAAAAAAAAACTACTATTTACCTAAAAAATTATCTAAAATAACTAACTTCTCTATTCTTGTCTTCTACAACTAGACGTAAAATAATAAATAACTGCCGTATCCCTCTTATCTCTCTCGTTATTCTCTTCCTCTAGTTGAACAGAAATAAGGGATAAATACCCAGCCCTTATTCATCTTTATCTCTCCCTATACATTATCCCTCTCCCGAATGGTCCTTAAATGTAATTTTATATGGAATGTAGTAATATTATATATATATATATATATAGGGAATTTATCCAGAGAGCACTGTGCCCATTTGAATGGAATGAGCCCATCGTCACAGCCATTGGATTACCAATATCAATCCCTAAATTATAGGATCACGTCACAAGTCACAATATTTGGTGTCTATTTAAAAATGGTATTTTCAGACTTTCTAAAATTAGCGTCCGCTGATATTTTGTGTTTGATATGGTATTTCGAACATATTCTTGTTGATCTCGCGCGACGACCAAGCTTCTGAAATTGCAGGAGCTTCGTTCTTCGAAGGTATTTTTGTAGAACTTTTTTTAATCAATCGTCGTTGCAAAATTTATGTTTCCTCTTATTTTTGCTCGTGAGTTGTCATTGTTGGTTCATATTATGATCTCAGTTTAATCGTTTGTTTTTATATTTTCGATTTCAGATTCAAACGCGATGCTCGATTTGTCATTGGATTTGGATTACGAAGTCTCAGAAGCAATGACGAATGATGATTCTTGGTTGGATTTCGATCGTGAGAACATCATATGAGAAGGAACGATGATGGATGACTATCAATTATATTTACATCATGAAAGCAATATGTCTGTTTAGAAGTTTACATCCACAGAACACGAGATTCTGTTGTTCCATCTTTTGAAATTGATATCATTAGATATAAATAGTCTTTGTTTTAATATAAGTAAATTTTGTATTAATATCATTAACATGATGTGTATAACAAGTAACTTGTTAAATTACGTAAGTAACTTATAGATTATCGTCCTATTTGTAAGAATGATAAGTAACATCTTATATATTGTGCGTAACATATTTAAATGGAATCGGTAACATATATACAATAGACAAGTAAATAGTTGTTGCGAGATTGGTAATATCCAAACAATGGTTAGTAATTTACATTCATTTGATTATATGGTACATATTTCAGTAATATGAATACACTGGTCAAGTAAGTGCTTCCTGTGAAGTCAGTAAAACCATAACAAATGGTCAGTAATTTCCATATGTGTTATTAATTTGAATAGAATTTGGTAATTTAGAGATAGTACTCAAGTAATATATATACAATCTCAAGTAACTTTTGTTGTTTGTTCAGTAATGTATATATCTATATCTTATAGCACATGTTTATATGGTACATATTTTAGTAATATGAATACAATGGTCAAGTAAGTGCTTGTTGTGAAGTCAGTAAAACCATAACAAATGGTCAGTAATTTCCATATGTGTTATTAATTTGAATACAATTTAGTAATTTAGAGACAGTACTCAAGTAATATATATACAGTCTCAAGTAATTTTTTTGTGTGTTCAGTAATGTATATACAATTCTCAAGTAATGGCTATTATGAGATCAGTAATAATAAAATAATATCTTCAGTAACAATCAGAATGTGTTCAGTAATATGGACATTGTAATCAGTAAATATTATATGGACACTAGTAATTACATAACCAGTAATTGATGTATGGATATTAGTAACTATAACTTCAGTAACAATTACAATGAGTTCAGTAACATTCATAATGCGTTCAGTAACATTCAGTATGGACATTTGTAATTAGCCAAGTAACATTCATATGCATTGGGAGTTCAGTAACAATTACAAAGAGTTCAGTAACATTCAGTATGATATATAGAAGCATCAGTAACATATAATAAATTGTAGGTAAAACAAGGTAATGGAATAAGTAAGTTGGAATAAGTATAAAAAATCACGTAACCAGTAACTTATGTATTGCTATCAGTAACACTCGATACATTATAAGTAATTAAAAATGTTATATAAGTAAATAAGAGGTGCTTCAGTAAGACTCAAAGTATTAAGTAACTATAACATTAGTAACAATCAAAATGACTTCAGTAAAATGGACATTTGTAATCAGTACTTGTTGTATGGACATTAGTAATTCACATACTTAATTACTGATCCCACAACAATAGTTACTTGAGAACTGAATATGTATTACTTGAGCAACATGAATGAATTACTGATCTCTGTACAATGTAATGTTACAGATGTAAAATAACTATAAATTCAGTAACAATCATAATGCGTTCAGTAATATGTATATTTGTAATAGGTAATTATTGTATGGACATTAGTAATTGACGTAATCAATAATTATAATCAGTAATTTATCTTTTCTAATCCAAACGTGGAGATCATTCCATAAATAGAATATATGCCGACAATAATTTAAATGCGTATTTTTTAGCTTACTAAAACCGACCACCTATTTTTAAGGAAATGATTTAATTCGAATTCTTATTATGTTAATAATGCATGCACATTGTTATTGCCAAAACCGTCCCCTTCCAAATAGAACCGACACATACACATGGCGAGCCCACGTTTGGTGCTCACAACGACCCAAATCGGCACAGTGCCCTCTGGATATGCCCTATATATATATATATATATATATATATATATATATATGGATAAATGGGGCTGCCCCCTAGGGGGAGCTAACTTGGCTCCCCCCGCCCCATTTTCACCATTTTTTTATTTTTTTTGTAAATTTCTTCCATGAACATTCATCACTATATCCCTATATTATGCTATTAAAATTTCGTGCGAAACAGAGACTCCTACGGCCTCCATCCAAACAGTCATTTTTTAACGGTAACAGGATTTTTTAAATCGACCCCGTTTGGATGAAGGTCGTAGGAGTCTCTGTTTCGCACAGAATTTTAATAGCATAATATAGGGATTTAATAATGAATTTACACGGTTTTAGATTTTAAAAAAATAAAAAAAATTATCTCAAAAAAGGGCGGGGGGAGCTAAGTTAGCTCCCCCTAGGGGGCATACACATTTTTCCCTATATATATATATATATAGGGTAAAATGTGTATGCCCCCTAGGGGGAGCTAACTTAGCTCCCCCCGCCCCTTTTTCACATTTTTTTTATTTTTTTTGAAATCCAAAACCGTGTAAATTCATTATTAAATCCATATAATATGTCATTCAAATTTCATGCGAAACAGAGACTCCTACGACCTCCATCCAAACGGGGTCGATTTAAAAAATCATGTTACCGTTAAAAAAATGACTGTCTGGATGGAGGCCGTAGGAGTCTCTGTTTCACACGAAATTTTTATGACATAATATAGGGATATAGTGATGAATATTCACGGAAAAAAAATTCAAAAAAAATAAAAAAATTGAAGAAAATGGGGCGGGGGTAGCTAAGTTAGCTACCCCTAGGGGGCAGCCCCATTTTACCCATATATATATATATATATATATATATAGGTTCAATGGGGATGCCTTTTTGGGACAATCAACATGGTTGTCTCCATCTCATTTTCAGTGTTTTTTTAAATATCACCGTGTATATTCATCATATATCCCTCCAATATTCCTTTTGAATTTCGTCATAAATAGAAACTCATATGCCCTCCATCTAGAACAAGTCGATTACAACAATGTTTAGACCGTTAAAATTACATGTTCTAAATAGAGGGTATATGAGTCTCTTTTTTTGACGAAATTCGATTGACATATAGATGAACATGGTGATATTTTTCAAAAAAAATAAAAAAAAATATGGAAAAATAGGGACGAGACAACCCCATTTTTTCCACACACATAGACACACACATACGATATCGTTCCAAAAGAACATGGTCCTTCTATCCCAAAGGAAGGCCAGCGATCTCATGCATCCATAATTAATCCGTCGGACATCATTAAAGGTATTTTGATATTATTATTTAATTATTCATAAATCCATTTTGATTATTATTTGTTATCTAATATAGTATATAATCACTTAAAATATCTCATCATTAATCCCTTTCCTAATTTGTCATTCACGTTGACAACACAATTTCAAAATGCTAATCGCACACACATAAAAAGTGGGAGGAAGAGGAGCATGGGCGCGACGACAATGTTGGTGTTGTACTCCGGTCATCGCTAATCTCCGTCATCATCAAAGGCCTCATCAACCTCTTCGCCACCTTCGTCTCCATCTTCATTGTCGATAAGGCATACGTGCTGGAGCATCATGGGATGTCAACATCTTCACCACATCATGGAGGTGACGACGGAGGTGATGACGACGACGCATAAGCGGTTGACGACATCATGCACGTCCTCATCGACAAGGCAGAAGTGGATGTCACGCTTAATTGTAGGTAGATCACGCTGCGACTCTCCAAAATGTTCTTCACGCATGCAATAATGACAACACGTAGATCGACGAAGACATGTGTAGCATGGTGGTGGCAGCGCAATTAGGCCATGCAAACATTATATCTTATATATTTTCATGATTATAATACAATTTTTGTTGTGTATTATATAATTTTGATGTATATTATACATATTTGAAGTATATTATACATACAAATTGTTTGCAAGTGAGATTTGTAACTTTTTTATATATCTTATATATTTGATGTGTATTACACATTTCGGATGTGTATTATACATTTTGGATGTGAATTATACACATTTGTATGTGTATTATACATATTGAAAATATGTATTATATACTTATTTAAAAAGGATTGCATATATCACATACATCACAAAAATATATAAAGTAACAAATATATTTCTAATATGAATTGTATTATACAAAGAATCATACGAAATTACAAACAATTGATGACTTTTGAATGAACCACGGATTCTACAAAAAAATATACATCCGTTACAAAAGGAACCATGGGTACTGCAAAAAAACATGTGAGGATATAAACATACGCCCATGTAATATCGCCCAACACAAAACTAGACATTCTTTAAATATGGTATTGTGGAAAATATCCAAAATAAAATTAGCTAAATTCAGTATTTCTAAATATTAAATGGTGTAAATAATTAATGCAAAAGATGATGACCAAAATACCCTTTCGGGCTAAATTGATCATGTTGTTAGATTTGAATCTAATGGCCACGATCATTGGCCTTCCTTACACATGGAAGTATCATGTCCTATCGGAAAGTCTCCCTATGTGTGTGTGGGGGGGGAGGGGGTTTAAATGAGGTGGGGTCTCACAAATATTGTGGTGAGGTATCAATCGATCCGTCAGATTTCAATCTAATGGTTGCATCAGAAAAGTTATCCAAAAGGGTATTTCCGTCATCTCGATTTTATTAAATTCAAATTTCATTTAATAGCCTTGAATTATCATTTTTTGTTTTTCTGAATTTGGTATTTCTCATTTATACATTTTTTAATTTATTTCCGATTTTGATCTAATCGAATTGAGTTTAATCATATCTTTGTGAACATCCGCAAGTTTTTGTAGACGCAATTTTCCTCTTTGTAGTTTCAATAATAATTTCATTTTTTCACAGTATTTTCGTTTTGTAAATGGGTATTTCCATTTTGTAAATGGGTATATTTGTTTTGTAAATTTCAACAAGTTTTTGTAATAATAATTTTCCTCTTTTGTAAACTTAAAACTTTTTTTAAATATGTATTTTCGTTCTGTAAAAATTTCACGAATCTTTGTAACTATATCTCGCTCCTTTGTAAAGTTCACGTATAAGCTATGCAAAATAAGAAAACAAACATTGAGATTTGTAAAAAAAGTGAATCAAAATGTAAATATTAATGTTACATATGTAAAATAATTAAATCACAATGTAAATCGATGCCTCTTCTCCCATATGCGGTCCTTCGTCTTGACCATCCACTTCTCTTCACCTTTTCCTCCA
This sequence comes from Ottelia alismoides, assembly GCA_037367405.1. Classification (NCBI taxonomy): domain Eukaryota; kingdom Viridiplantae; phylum Streptophyta; class Magnoliopsida; order Alismatales; family Hydrocharitaceae; genus Ottelia; species Ottelia alismoides. The sequence continues at coordinate 75,248 of JAZKJV010003006.1, read as the reverse complement.
AATGCAACCACCCTCCTCTTCCATTTACACGCACCACCACAACCACGTTCCGCCGCCATCACCATTGTAACATCCATATTCTAACAAACCCGAACTCGTCCGATTTTGGGTCTAATGAACCCAAAAACGTTGTCGGTCAGTACTAAACAACCTAAAACGACCAATTGATCATGAATCAAAAGTCGTTCGGGCAATCGACCAAAAATCGGTCGCTTCGTAATACGCGCCGCGAAAAGCCGCGACGCAAATTCGGAAACGGTGACACGAACCGAGACCGTCATTAGATCCGATTTGACAAAACGAGACCAACAAAATCGATCGTTCGTCAATCGGAGGTCGTTTGATATTTTTAAATCACAAACTTTAATCTTAAACCGAAACCGTACCTCGAGAATTTCGGACATTCAACCCCGATTAAAAGTATATCAATATTATACTCATATTGATCGTTATTCAGAGACGATCAAATCGGGATATTACGTGTCAAAATCCGAGTTCCGATGTGCGCGTATGGTCAAGTTTATATATGTTAAATAAGAAAAGACTTTGGTTAAAAAAATATATATATAATAAATAACAATATTTTCTTGAACAGTGACAGGAACGACTACTGCAGAGTATATATATATATACATATTTAAAAAAAAGAGGAAACCTTCTATACAACCACTTGGCTTTTCTTTCTTTTCCCACTTGGCTTGACATTTCATTCCACATGGCAATAAGCAATGCCTTCTCGTTGTTATATAAACACATGCCTTCCCTTCAAGATTTCCAGCCGAAATAGTCCTCTACTTTCCAATTTCGAGCCGTGAAAAGAAGCCCAAACTCTTGTCTCTTTTTCCCTGATTGCTGTCATTTCAACAAGCAACAAGTTGCTGTCCAAGAAATCCAGGAAAGCTCAATTTCTGCGGGAGCTTTTCTTCAATAATCACTGCATGTAAGATCAGCCCCAATTTCTCCAATCTCTGGGAATTCCAAATAGGTACATTCCCATTCCAGCCGTATTCTTCCTTTTCTCTTTTCTCTTTCTCCCCCAAATCTCCTTTCAAATCTCCACCAAGGAGTGCTGCTGCAGCTCTCTCTACGGTTGCTTCAAGACAACATCTCCATGCTTCGGTGAAGACTAACAACAACACTAAGCAGATGTTGAAGAGATGATTTCTTATTTCGTTGTTATAGAGGCAACATCCTTCCAAAGCAATAGGGGCTTTCCAAACCCTTCTTCCAAAATCAAGACCCCTTGTTGCTGTCCAACAACTGTTCAAGCCATGCATGCAATTTATTTTCAAGTTTTGAAAATTTAGGTACATCCCCTTCCCCTCATTGCTGCCATACATGCTTATTATACTTGTTTTATGTCCATTCCATAGCCATTTCCTTTTGCTGTCATGCTTAAGATCTCATACAGATCAGACACAGTTTCATTTTGCTCAAAAAATTTTATTTTCAAACAGACTTCTGATTTGATTACTGGTGATAAGCTTTATCTTCTGGATTTTGTTAGGCTAACCGTGGATTTTTAAATACAACTACTATTGGTAAAGTATAGGTCATTAATTAAGCTTCACAATGAAGCTATAAAAAAAATGATGATCTAAAAATCAGATGTATACCATTGTTCCTAATCTATATAAGCTAAGTTTTTCTGTGATGAGTTAAAGTAATATCAATTTTAAGAATCACAGCCAATTGTGTGTGCTATATTAATGTTCTTTACGTCACTAAGTTTTTTTATACATATTTAAAACTCCTGTTCTAAATAATCACATGCATGTTGTGGATTTACAATATATATATATATAACAAGTCTGGCGACTGTTAAGTTTTAAAATAAAAAAAAACTAATCTGGCAATTGTAAAGTTTTAAAATATTATGGCCTACTGTATCATATTCATAAATTTTAGCTATGTTAAATTAGAATACAACTGTTAAGTTGATTCATAAAATATGTAGTAGAGCTTCGTTGATTTGAAATTGCTACAACTGTGTTGTTGAAATCAAATACCACTATTCCACATATTACGATCTATTGTATTATAATTTTGACTAATTTGAATCCAACTGCAGATGTGAAGTGGTTAATTAACATCCAGTAACTTTTGACTAAATTAAAATAAACTTCAGTGTTCTTTATACAAGTTTCCAGGTTTCCTGTAAAGTTTCTAAAATAATCATTAGTTTTGATCTTAGGAATGTTAAACTTATTTGCGCCAACATCCCACTTTCAAAATGAGAATCTGAATGATTCGATTCCAACTTCTTTAATTAAGCTATCTTTTTCCTTTGATGCTGCTTCAACCTTGTTGCTGATAATCTATCTCCATATGGTCCCGACCTTATTTACATGACATCCAATCTATGATAGGGTCTTGATGTGTATGGTAGGCATGATTGATGTCTATGTATCTAATTGTCCAGTATTTGCTGATAATAGGATCATTGAATTCACTTGCCAACTTCGCACCTTCATAAAGGATTGAGAAATCAATTAAGTATTAAGAAGAATCCAATCCCAGTAATAAATTCTAATCTCATGATATTAAAGAAATTGAAAGACATATATTAATATATTATTACATCTCTCTTATAAAGTCAGCAAATGATTCTCTAGACCAGCATGATTAAAAATCTATGATCAAGAAGTCTTCAAGTATACTCAACTATCTATGTATATATAGATCATTAGAATTAGGTAGAAATAAATTACTCAGTAAAGGATCAATAAAATCACTGACTAAGAGGTCTATATCGATAAAATTGATCACAGAAGGAATGAAGAAAGAAATAAATCAAGCAATCAAAAGGGTTGGAGAATTGTAGTGACTGATAATGAATAGTGCCGATCATGGTGACCTTTACACGTGATCGTGCGAGAGCGCGGTGACTCTCAACTGGGCGGAGGAAAGGAAGCTCAGTTAGGGCAGCGGCCGCCAAGTGCGTGGGTCTAGGATCCCAGTCCCTTTTCGGTTTTTACGTGAGCTCACAGTGTTTTTACACCTCGTTGGGATCCCGACTTTAGACCATTCCGCTGACCCTGTTTTAGGATACCCAGGCGGGGGATCCTTGGTTTTCAGTTTTACGTACGAGCTCGGTTGCCCGTTACCGGTCGGGCTGTTTTCTAGAGCGACTTTTCCGGGAAGTCTCTCTCACCCGTCTCTGTGGCGTAGTTTGGGAGTGTAGGCCTATCCCTCTATTGGACCGTCCTTCCAATTAGAGGGCGAGACGGAAGAGCCTTTTGTTGGCTTCTTCACCGCTTGAGTTTTTCTTTCGCCAACAGACTTGGCGATTCTATATCCAGATCCTCCATATCTATATTTACATCATCTAGAGTTACATTGAGGTTGTTGCACAGAGGTTCGAAAGGATTGATTTTATATCCAGATCATCCATTTCTACATCTACATCATCTAGAGTTACATCTGAGACAATTACACTTGAGGTTTTAAGGGATTACAATTAAAGTTGAATAAATGGAAAGACTATAATCTAATTTGAAATCTCATTAAGCTAGTGGACGTGTTGGGAACTTAGTTAGGATGCATTACACAACACCGCATGCCTACGGAGGCCCCCCAACCCTAAGACATTCCCCAAGTCTCAGAGTCATAGTGTGAGGTTTCACAAGAACCAAGACCACAGACTATCCACTAACTTAAAGGAGTAACTAGACTTCAGAATTAAATAAACCATTATATCTTCTCATCTTATCTTTCACATCATCAAAATCCAAAAATATGATCTCTGAGTAATATGAGAATAAAATATACATACTTATGATCAATTAGTCACCATAGAAATATACTCATGTGGGAAATGTTGGGATACTTGCTGATTATAAGAGGTGCTTGCTAGAAATTTGGAAACCTTTTACATTTGCAAGTAGAAATAAATTTTAAATTTGAGTTGCTCATTCCTCTCTACTTGCTTTCTTTTGTAAATAATAAATGCCAGTTATTTTTATATAAGTTTTTGGGAGGTATCAGCAACCGCTGACGCCTCTTCTTTCCTAACATGTTTGGCAGGCAAACAGCCTGCAGTTTAGTAGCAGTTCCGTAGCTATACATGCTTCCTGGAGATAAAATATACACTAGACGGTATGATTTACTTTGTCTTAGTTTTTGTTCAATTTATAATGTATTATGTTTCTTTCTCTTCAGTCAGATTTTGGGATATACTGTATGTGCTGTCAGACTTTGTACATGTAAAATATATGGAAGTTAATGAAATGAAATAAGATTTTGGTGACCATTGTTCTATGTGTTTGTGGTTATAAATGTTGATTGTGAATGTCATGTGGAAAATTATTCGCGCGAAAAATTTCCCCGTACTTTCAGTTACTTAATGCGATAGAAATGAATGTTGTAATGCAAAATGTGTGATTAACGGGTACCCGGATCATAGAGGGTTCACAGTTTGGTATCAGAGCAGTGGTACCCCGATACGCACATTCGCAGTATTTCAATCCCGATCGCATTAAGTTCTTGGATAGCGACAATCTTCCGACTTGTCGTGAGTTCGATAAGGGAAATATGACATTCGAATTCAATTACCATAGGTGTCACCATTTTCATTAATTTTCATATTATATCCCAAGAAGAGAAAGAGCAGACATTATATTATCCGCGAACAATAAATTTTATGACTAAAAATGGTTCTCATGCAGAGCCATGTCATCCCGACCAGACCAGGAGATGACTAACCAACTAGCACACATACTGACCGCTCTTATCGAGCTTTCCACGTTTTATTTGATTCTGATACGACGCATTCTGTTCTAGCTTTGAGACTACTAGTTTCTTTAGGTAGAGTCGCAGAGACTCTCTCTTCTCCATATCACATGCGAGGGCCAGGTGGCCAGTTGTTGTCATTTCTCTGATAGTCAGGCACGTGCCCGTACTGATTGGCGGTCACGAGATGATCGCAGATTGTCTACTTCTGCGGCTTGATGAGTTCAACTTGATTTTGGGTATGGATTGGTTATCCGCCCATCATACACTTGTTGCTTGCTTTAGGAAGACTGTTGTCTTCAGAATTCCAGGTCTACCCAAGTTCACTTTTAGGGTGCTGTGCATGACTCCACCATGGAGTACATTTCAGTGTTGCGAGCCCAGCGACTTGTCGATCAGGGTTGTGATTCATATCTTGCATTCGTTCGGGAGGTATCTGATCAGGAGCCGATGATACATGACATCCGAGTAGTTTCAAGAATACCCAGATGTGTTTTCTGATGAGCTACCGGGATTACCTCCTGAGAGAGATTAAGTTTGAGATCACATTACTATCAAAAACACAGCCGATCTCGATGACTCCTTACCGTATGTTACCTGCTGAGATAAGAGAGCTGAAGGTGCAGTTAAAGGAGTTACTTAACTTAGGATTCGTGAGACCGAGCACTTCACCTTGGGGTGCTCCGGTTCTATTTGTCAAGAAGAAGGATGGATCCATGAGACTGTGTATCGATTACATGCGACTAAACAAGAGAACGGTGAAGAACCGTTATCCTTTGCCACGTATCGATGATTTCTTTGACCAGCTTCAGGGATCTTCGGTTTTCTCGAAGATCGATCTTCGTTCCGGCTACCATCAGCTGATCATTCGCGAGTCGGATATTCCGAAGACAGCCTTCAGGACTCGCTATGGACACTAAGAGTTTGTGGTGATGCCGTTTGGGCTCACCAATGCACCTGCAACATTTATGGATATGATGAACAGGATCTTCCGTCCATACTTGGACAAGTTGTAGTGGTGTTCATCGATGATGTTCTCATCTATTCACGAAATGAATGGGATCATGCGAATAATCTACGGATTGTCTTAGACACATTGCGAGAGCACAAGCTATAGGCCAAGTTGAGCAAGTGTGAGTATTGGTTATCCCAGATCTCGTTTCTCGGGCATGTCATTTCTGGAGCAGGCATCGCAGTTGATCCTGCGAAGATTGAAGCAGTTATGTCTTGGGAGCAGCCCAAGACAGTTACACAGATTCGGAGTTTCCTCGGGCTAGCGGGCTTTACAGACGGTTTGTTAATGGATTTTCACGCATTGTTCGCCCTCCGACACGACTGACGCAGAAGGGAGTTCCATTCATTTGGGACAATTCATGTGAGCAGGCTTTCAGTATACTGAAGGATAGATTGACTACGACACTTATTCTTGCTCTTCCTTCAGGCACTTAGGATTATGCAGTCTACACAGATGCATCTGGAGAAGGCGTAGGAGCAGTATTGATGAAGAGAGGACAGGTGATTGCTTACGCATCACGGCAGTTAAGACCGCACGAGCGGAACTACTCCACACATGACTTGGAGTTAGCAGCAGTTGTCTTCGCCTTTAAGATTTGGCGTCACTACCTATATGGGGTGAATTTTGAGACCTTTACAGACCACAAGAGTCTGAAGTACATTTTGATCAGAAGGAGATGAACATGAGGCAGCGCAGATGGCTCGAGCTGCTGAAGGATTATGATTGCACGATCTCTTACCATTCTGGTAAGGGAAATGTGGTAGCCGATGCACTTAGCAGGAGAGCACATGCAGAGGGTACGACAAACTGGCTATACACGCGGGATATGCTCGCATCTTTGACTGATTGGCATCCTCAGGAGAGCGCATCTATTTCTACCGCCGTACCTCCTCGATACAACAGCCTTTGGGATCGTATTGTCGAAGGCCAAAAGATAGATCCTTGGATCCGTGATAGATACATGCATGCCGTCAAGGATGATGTTGATGATTTTGTTGTGACGGAGTCTATTTTATGGAAGGCGAGTCAAGTCATTGTACCCAATGACGAGCAGCTTCGTAGAGACATTCTGGATGAGGCACACAGTTTACGGTTATCTATCCATCCAGGCAGCACGAAGATGTACCGTGATTTGCGTCGACATTTCTGGTGGGATGGAATGAAACGCAATGTGGCACTACATGTCAGCAGATGCATGACCTGTCAGATGGTCAAGGCTGAGCACAGGAGACCACCAGGAGTACTGCAGTCTCTCCCCATTCCCGAGTGGAAGTGGGAAAGCATTTCTATGGATTTCGTCACAGGTTTGCCGAAAACACCAGGTGGCCATGATTTCGTTTGGGTCGTTGTTGATAGGTTGACCAAGTCAACCCATTTCATACCTATCAACACGACTTACACTCCATCCAAATTGGCCAAGATCTATATGCAGAACATTATCAGGCTGCATGGTATACCACGAGAGGTGGTGTCTGACAGGGATTCGAGATTTACATCTCACTATTGGCATCAGTTCATGTCAGCACTACAGACAGAGCTGAAGATAAGTTCTGCTTATCATCCGCAGACAGACGGGCAGAGTGAGCACACCATTCAGACGCTTGAGGACCTACTTCGCGCATGCACTTTGGAGTGAAAAGGGTCCTGGAAGGACCATCTGCCATTAGTAGAATTCACGTACAACAACAACTATCACTCCAGTATTGGTATGGCACCATTCGAAGCCCTATACGGGCGGAGATGTCTTACACCTCTCAGTTGGCGGGAGGTAGGTGACCATGCTCTCTACTCCGTAGATCTCTTGAGAGGAGACTGCGAGAGCTGTTGATCTCGTGAGACGAAGGCTTCTGACGGCACAAAGCCATCAAAAGAGCTATGCAGACCGTCGAAGAAGAGATTTGGAGTTCCAAGTAATCCAATCTTTCCTCTTCATCCATTCAATTATAACATATGTATGACATCTAAATAATCACATACTAATGACATCCCTATAAATTATAGGTGGGAGATTGGGTATTTTTGCGAATATCTCCCATGATAGGAGTACAGAGATTCAGTGTTCGTGGCAAATTAGCGCCACGATATGTTGGACCGTTTGAGATTCTTGCAAGAGTGGGGAAAGTGGCATATCGAGTAGCCCTTCCTCCACATCTTTCAGCTATCCATGATGTCTTCCATATGTCCAACCTAAGGAAATATGTGCACGATCCTCGACACGTCATCAGCTACGAGAATCTCGATGTAGAACCGGATCTGACTTATGAGGATAAGCCAGTTCAGATACTTGACCGTGCTGTGAAGAAGCTTCGCAGAAAGGAGATTTCATTGGTCAAGGTTTTGTGGCACCGACACGGCGTCAAAGAGGCGACGTGGGAGACCGAAGCCGACATGCGGGCATGATACCCGCAGCTTCTCTGAGGTAATAAACGGAGCAAGCTTTTTTAATAAAATATTTATGCAAATATATGGCTTGATTTCTCTTTGAGGTTTTTATGGGTTCCAAACCCTTTGAGGTTTTTATGAATATATGAAATCAAATAAGACACCTAATAACCTTAACTCGAGTCTCGAGGACGAGACTCCCTTTGAGGTTTTTATATTTGTAACATCCATATTCTAACAAACCCGAACTCGTCCGATTTTGGGTCTAATGAACCCAAAAACGTTGTCGGTCAGTACTAAACAACCTAAAACGACCAATTGATCATGAATCAAAAGTCGTTCGGGGAAAATTGACCAAAAATCGGTCGCTTCGTAATACGCGCCGCGAAAAGCCGTGACGCAAATTCGGAAACGGTGACACGAACCGAGACCGTCATTAGATCCGATTTGACAAAACGAGACCAACAAAATCGACCGTTCGTCAATCAAAGGTCGTTTGATATTTTTAAATCACAAACTTTAATCTTAAACCGAAACCGTACCTCGAAAATTTCGGACATTCAACCCCGATTAAAAGTATATCAATATTATACTCATATTGATCGTTATTCAGAGACGATCAAATCGGGATATTACGTGTCAAAATCCGAGTTCCGATGTGCGCGTATGGTCAAGTTTATGTATGTTAAATAAGAAAAGACTTTGGTTAAAAAAATATATATATATATAAAATAAATAACAATATTTTCTTGAACAGTGACAGGAACGACTACTGCAGAGTATATATATATATATACATATTTAAAAAAAAAGAGGAAACCTTCTATAAAACCACTTGGCTTTTCTTTCTTTTCCCACTTGGCTTGACATTTCATTCCACATGGCAATAAGCAATGCCTTCTCGTTGTTATATAAACACATGCCTTCCCTTCAAGATTTCCAGCCGAAATAGTCCTCTACTTTCCAATTTCGAGCCGTGAAAAGAAGCCCAAACTCTTGTCTCTTTTTCCCTGATTGCTGTCATTTCAACAAGCAACAAGTTGCTGTCCAAGAAATCCAGGAAAGCTCAATTTCTGCGGGAGCTTTTCTTCAATAATCACTGCATGTAAGATCAGCCCCAATTTCTCCAATCTCTGGGAATTCCAAATAGGTACATTCCCATTCCAGCCGTATTCTTCCTTTTCTTTTTTCTCTTTCTCCCCCAAATCTCCTTTCAAATCTCCACCAAGGAGTGCTGTTGCAGCTCTCTCTACGGTTGCTTCAAGACAACATCTCCATGCTTCGGTGAAGACTAACAACAACACTAAGCAGATGTTGAAGAGATGATTTCTCATTTCGTTGTTATAGAGGCAACATCCTTCCAAAGCAATAGGGGCTTTCCAAACCCTTCTTCCAAAATCAAGACCCCTTGTTGCTGTCCAACAACTGTTCAAGCCATGCATGCAATTTATTTTCAAGTTTTGAAAATTTAGGTACATCCCCTTCCCCTCATTGCTGCCATACATGCTTATTATACTTGTTTTATGTCCATTCCATAGCCATTTCCTTTTGCTGTCATGCTTAAGATCTCATACAGATCAGACACAGTTTCATTTTGCTCAAAAATTTTTATTTTCAAACAGACTTCTGATTTGATTACTGGTGATAAGCTTTATCTTCTGGATTTTGTTAGGCTAACCGTGGATTTTTAAATACAACTACTATTGGTAAAGTATAGGTTATTAATTAAGCTTCACAATGAAGCTATAAAAAAAATGATGATCTAAAAATCAGATGTATACCATTGTTCCTAATCTATATAAGCTAAGTTTTTCTGTGATGAGTTAAAGTAATATCAATTTTAAGAATCACAGCCAATTGTGTGTGCTATATTAATGTTCTTTACGTCACTAAGTTTTTTTTATACATATTTAAAACTCCTGTTCTAAATAATCACATGCATGTTGTGGATTTACAATATATATATATAACAAGTCTGGCGACTGTTAAGTTTTAAAATAAAAAAAAACTAATCTGGCAATTGTAAAGTTTTAAAATATTATGCCCTACTGTATCATATTCATAAATTTTAGCTATGTTAAATTAGAATACAACTGTTAAGTTGATTCATAAAATATGTAGTAGAGCTTCGTTGATTTGAAATTGCTACAACTGTGTTGTTGAAATCAAATACCACTATTCCACATATTACAATCTATTGTATTATAATTTTGACTAATTTGAATCCAACTGCAGATGTGAAGTGGTTAATTAACATCCAGTAACTTTTGACTAAATTAAAATAAACTTCAGTGTTCTTTATACAAGTTTCCAGGTTTCCTGTAAAGTTTCTAAAATAATCATTAGTTTTGATCTTAGGAATGTTAAACTTATTTGCGCCAACATCCCACTTTCAAAATGAGAATCTGAATGATTCGATTCCAACTTCTTTAATTAAGCTATCTTTTTCCTTTGATGCTACTTCAACCTTGTTGCTGATAATCTATCTCCATATGGTCCCCACCTTATTTACATGACATCCAATCTATGATAGGGTCTTGATGTGTATGGTAGGCATGATTGATGTCTATGTATCTAATTGTCCAGTATTTGCTGATAATAGGATCATTGAATTCACTTGCCAACTTCGCACCTTCATAAAGGATTGAGAAATCAATTAAGTATTAAGAAGAATCCAATCCCAGTAATAAATTCTAATCTCATGATATTAAAGAAATTGAAAGACATATATTAATATATTATTACATCTCTCTTATAAAGTCAGCAAATGATTCTCTAGACCAGCATGATTAAAAATCTATGATCAAGAAATCTTCAAGTATACTCAACTATCTATGTATATATAGATCATTAGAATTAGGTAGAAATAAATTACTCAGTAAAGGATCAATAAAGTCACTGACTAAGAGGTCTATATCGATAAAATTGATCACAGAAGGAATGAAGAAAGAAATAAATCAAGCAATCAAAAGGGTTGGAGAATTGTACTGACTGATAATGAATAGTGCCGATCATGGTGACCTTTACACGTGATCGTGCGAGAGCGCGGTGACTCTCAACTGGGCGGAGGAAAGGAAGCCCAGTTAGGGCAGCGGCCGCCAAGTGCGCGGGTCTAGGATCCCAGTCCCTTTTCGGTTTTTACGTGAGCTCACAGTGTTTTTACACCTCGTTGGGATCCCGACTTTAGACCATTCCGCTGACCCTGTTTTAGGATACCCAGGCGGGGGATCCTTGGTTTTCAGTTTTACGTACGAGCTCGGTTGCCCGTTACCGGTCGGGCTGTTTTCTAGAGCGACTTTTCCGGGAAGTCTCTCTCACCCGTCTCAGTGGCGTAGTTTGGGAGTGTAGGCCTATCCCTCTATTGGACCGTCCTTCCAATTAGAGGGCGAGACGGAAGAGCCTTTTGTTGGCTTCTTCACCGCTTGAGTTTTTCTTTCGCCAACAGACTTGGCGATTCTATATCCAGATCCTCCATATCTATATTTACATCATCTAGAGTTACATTGAGGTTGTTGCACAGAGGTTCGAAAGGATTGATTTTATATCCAGATCATCCATTTCTACATCTACATCATCTAGAGTTACATCTGAGACAATTACACTTGAGGTTTTAAGGGATTACAATTAAAGTTGAATAAATGGAAAGACTATAATCTAATTTGAAATCTCATTAAGCTAGTGGACGTGTTGGGAACTTAGTTAGGATGCATTACACAACACCGCATGCCTACGGAGGCCCCCCAACCCTAAGACATTCCCCAAGTCTCAGAGTCATAGTGTGAGGTTTCACAAGAACCAAGACCACAGACTATCCACTAACTTAAAGGAGTAACTAGACTTCAGAATTAAATAAACCATTATATCTTCTCATCTTATCTTTCACATCATCAAAATCCAAAAATATGATCTCTGAGTAATATGAGAATAAAATATACATACTTATGATCAATTAGTCACCATAGAAATATACTCATGTGGGAAATGTTGGGATACTTACTGATTATAAGAGGTGCTTGCTAGAAATTTGGAAACCTTTTACATTTGCAAGTAGAAATAAATTTTAAATTTGAGCTGCTCATTCCTCTCTACTTGCTTTCTTTTGTAAATAATAAATGCCAGTTATTTTTATATAAGTTTTTGGGAGGTACCAGCAACCGCTGACGCCTCTTCTTTCCTAACATGTTTGGCAGGCAAACAGCCTGCAGTTTAGTAGCAGTTCCGTAGCTATACATGCTTCCTGGAGATAAAATATACACTAGACGGTATGATTTACTTTGTCTTAGTTTTTGTTCAATTTATAATGTATTATGTTTCTTTCTCTTCAGTCAGATTTTGGGATATACTGTATTTGCTGTCAGACTTTGTACATGTAAAATATATGGAAGTTAATGAAATGAAATAAGATTTTGGTGACCATTGTTCTATGTGTTTGTGGTTATAAATGTTGATTGTGAATGTCATGTGGAAAATTATTCACGCGAAAAATTTCCCCGTACTTTCAGTTACTTAATGCGATAGAAATGAATGTTGTAATGCAAAATGTGTGATTAACGGGTACCCGGATCCTAGGGGGTTCACAACCATGTACTACGACCTCCATGCTCCACCACCGTCGCATGCACATGCTTTGTCCTCTGCACGACACCATCATCCTCTACATCTTCCTCCTCTGGATCGACTCCTCCATGGCTTCCTTCCTCCCGATAGAGAATCTTTGCATGGAGAAGAGTATGTTGGCATTGCTGTCGACGAATCGAGAGAGAGAGAGGCACCCCTGACGAATCGCGAGAGAGGGAGGGGGTGTTGCCGTAAATCAATATATATAGAGATAATGGAAACTTAATGGCTCGCCACAAAAATATGATCTATGGTTGTCATATTCTATTGTTAGAATGTCACAATGACAAAAATAGGTTTTCATCAATAAAAAACTATCGTTAAACATCATTTAATCTCAACCACGTGATTAAGATCTTACAGTCTATATCGATGGCTCACCACAAAAGTTGTGAGATATCACATCATTTGAAGTTTCTCCATATATTTATATGTAAGTATGCATATGTATATATGTATGTATTTATGCATCTATGTATGCATGCATGCATGTATGTATGTATGTCTGTATGTATGTATGCATGCATGTATTTTTGTATGTATGAGTTCAATGAGGCTGCCCCAAGGTTGCCTGCACCTCATTATCAACGTTTTTTTTATTTTTTCAAAAATATCATCATGTATATTCATCTATATATCCCTCATATATGCCATTCGAATTTCTCAGAAATAGAGACTCTTATGCCCTTCATCTAGACTATGTCGATTACAACAATTCTAAAAGCGTTAAAAATAATTGTTCTAGATGGAGGGTATAGGAGTCTCTTTTTCCGACAAAATTCGAATGACATATAAAGAGGAATATATAGATGAATACATATGATTTTATTTTGCAATAAGAAATCTCATATATGTAGGAAGCATCTTGATATTTGTAAACTATGATCTAAGTTTGTAAAAACAGGATTGAGATTTTATCAAAGTAATATGAAATTATCAGAAAATGATAAAAGAGACTATATATAAAAAATGATATAGTAAACGTATTCTGGATTTTGTAAAAAAATGAACTTGTATTGTAAACATTATATGAAAATGAAAAAACTTGATAGATCAGAGATAAATGCAAAAAAATCTAAGATCGTAAAAAACACAATATGATTTATAACAAAAATAATCAATATTGTAAAAAAACGAACTGAGATTGTAAAATCGACGTAAAATCAGCGGATGGATGGAAAAAATGAATGAGTCGATTGGTAAAAGTCAGTCCATTAATTGTAAAATTATAACATATATTTGTAAAATCACACAATCAATTATGTAATAAATGAATTGATTGAATAATTAATGCATCCAAAAATAAAAATGCATGCTGGCATCAACCCAGGAGGCCTCCATCTCCCTATGCGTCATCACCCTACCGATCCTCGTGCGAGGCCTTGAATGCCATCGTCCTCCCCCTCCCCGTTCAACCTCGAGCGTCGTTGCCCTCCTCCTCGGACGATGATCATTGTTTGATTATCTATCAGCTTAAACCAAGTAATGACTCCAGTATGCACTAATTTAGTTCAACAAAATCAAATCAAAGTAATAATTCCCAGCCTTGCATATCATGGCACTGTTTTCATCTTTCTTCTCTGGAATTACGCAATAGAACGCATATGCTAATTCGAAGAACTCAACATAGGACTCATACTTCTTCTCTTTATCGGGTTTCAGTCCCATGTTCTAGGAGATGCAGAGATATAGTGGTAGCATATTTCTTCTCTTTATCGATTTTCAATCCCATGTTCCAGTAGCTGCATAGATATGTAGTGGTAGTTTCCCTGTTTAAATCCATAATCATTAGAGTACCTACCAAAAATACATGATACAATATAGAAAACCTATCAAAAATTCCAAACAGTAAAGGTAGAGCCTCCATTTTAATTCCCTTCGCCGCCGGTCGACCGATCTCCTTCAGGATCTACGATACCCCAAAGGCCTGTTTGGTTGTAGGGTTGGGCAGGGTTGGGTTGGGCTGGGTGAATAGTAATCTGTGAGGAGGAAGTACCCTTGTGAATAGTAACCAGGGTTGGGCCAACCCTGCCCCACCCTGCAACCAAACAGGCTCTTGGAGATGCAAACCCTAAGCAGCCACCGAGAACACGCCTGGAATTTCGCCGTCATCGAATGTTTTAGGAGGAGAAAACCTAACAAGGATTCTCTCAATAAATAATCCATAAGTAGAATTTGAATTGTCACATTCTACTTTAGGAATGAGACAAAATAACCACAATGGATTTTTAGTATTAAAAAAAGATTAAAAAGAAATTAATCTGATCCGTTGGATTAATTACATACGTATGAGATGGTGGACTTTCCTTGCAACAGGAAAAGTGCACCTTATTGGAAATATTTTATATATATTAAAAGAGAGAGAGGAGTGATCCTATGAGAGTCAAAACCTGTGAGAGCATGAGAGCATGCATGCTGGACCACATGATCCAACCAGGAGAGAGAAGACCAGGAGAGAGAAAACAGAATCATGTGGTCCAGAATGCATGCATGCTCTCGCATTTTTTGCTCTCATAGGATCACTTATATATATAGGGGGGCACTTCAAATGAGGTGGGGTCTCACCGAAATTGTGGTGAGCCATCGATCAGATTCGTCAGATCTCAATCTGACGATTAAATCAAAAACCTCATCCAAAAGGGCATTTTCGTCAAATTGATTTCATTAATTTCGAGTTTCATTTATTGGTTTCAAATTGCCATTCTAAGCTTTTCTCGATTTGGTATTTTCACATATGCCTTTATTGATTAATTTCCGATTTTGTTCCAAATGATCTGAAATCAACAATAGTTTTGTAAATTACAACGAGTTTTTGTAAAATATATTATAGTCTTTGTAAAATTTCATTAATGATTTCATTTTATTATTGTAATTTCATTTTATAAATGGTTGTATAAGTTTTGTAAATGTGTACATTCATTTTGTAATTTCAGTGAGTTTTTTGTAAGAGTATTTTTCCTCTTTGTAAGCTTCAACTTTTTTGTAATTGTGTATCAATGTTTTGTAAAAAAATCCGTGAATCTTTGTAACTGAATCTCCCTTCTTTGTAAAATTCATGCATGTTTTTCCATTGCGTTAAAGTTCAATTGCCATACATGTTTTCGAGTCCTGCAAAATAGAGAAAAAACATTGAGATTTGTAAAAAAACGTAAATAAATATGTAAATCGGAATATCAGTTAAGTAAAATTATTATATGATAATGTAACGGAATCTCACTCCTTTGTAAGAGTGTCTGGTCACTTTGTAAATTTTAGGCGCTCTTTTGTAAAATGAACTGATCACTTTGTAATATTTCTGTAGAGTTCTGCGACAAATAAGTACACTATTAGATATTGGAAATGTAAAAAATTGACATGATATTGTAAAAAAAATTCAATATTTGCACAAAACATTCCCATTTTTGTAAAAAAAACCGCGATTGGTAAAAAACTAAGAGCCCCCTCCTCCGCACACATCTCGACGCTTCGGTGTCGATGCCAAGGTACCGCATTGGATGACGCGCAGGCGGAGCGCGGCATGACAGAGAGCGGGGCCGAGGGCATGTGGTACGGGCATGAGCGGAAGGCTACCGCCTCGCCGAAGAGGACGGCGCGCGGGGCTGCGGCTCCGCTTGAAGGTCGGTGCACGGAGGAAGGCGGACGGTGCTGCCTCGCGTGAGGCAGAGGTCGCCGAAGAGGACGGCGCACGGGACTGCGACTCCGCCTGCAGGTCGGTGCACGGAGGATGGAGGACGATGCCGCCTCGCGTGAGGCAGAGGTCATCGAAGAGGACGACGCGTGGGGCTGTGGCTCCGCTTGAAGATCGGTGCGCGGAGGAAGACGGGCGGTGCGTGGAGGAAGGCCGCCGACAGAAGTTGCTGGAGAGATGGAAGACGTGCGGCGGGGGGAGGACGTGCGGCGGGGAAACGAGGCAGAGGAGGCGGCTGCGCTGGGATTAATCAAGAGAGAGAGAGATTAGGAAATTTAGTTGTCACATTCTATATTTAGAATTTGACAAATGACCAAAATGGGTTTTCTACCATTAAAATAACGTAATTAATGTGAAATTAATCACAGCCGTGGGTTTTAAATTAAATGGATGAGATGGAGGAGCTCACCACAATATCGGTGAGGCCCCGCCTCATTTGAAGTTTCTCCTATATATATATATATATATATATATGTGTTGGGGATCTTGCACCATGGTGCATGTATCTTTAAGTGCACCGGTGTCATAAACACCTATTTTTTGAAATGAAACCTTGAGGGATTTACTTAGGGTTATTTGTAGAATACAATTTCAAATTTTATATAAAACAAATATTCATAACATGTCTATCTGGAAGGGATAAATTTCAGCAATCTGAGACCGTTAAAATTGTGCAGTCTTGATGGATGGGTTAGAAGTCCTGAGTTAAGTTGATTTTTGAATGACATCATCATATATGGTGATCTAAATCCCACATGATTTCATTTCAAAAAAATATCAAAAATGGACGCTTATGGCACCGATGCATGTAAAGTTACATGCATCATGGTGCAAGCTCCCCAACCTCATATACATACATACATACTTACTTACTTACACACACACATGTAGGAGAAACTTCAAATGAGGTGTGGTCTCACCATATTTATGGTGAGCCACCCTCAATTTAGGCATCTTTTCAATATATTTTACAATTTCTTCTTTCATACATATAACAATAAATATTAACACAACATGCATAATGAAATAAAATTATGAAAATATTATTATATTGGATGGAAATGTTAATTTAAATTTTGATGCTATATTATACAAAATTCATTTTTTTATACAATGGGTAGTTTATACTTTACAAAACTGTTACAGAGTTTATATTAAATTCACAGTGGCCTTTACAATTTCAGAAAAGCCCTCACCTCATTTGAAAGGTCCCTATATATATAGAATCATTGACTTGAAAACTTGTATACATGTATTCTATGTGGTGTCATTAAGTTTATTTATTTAGATTTAAACCCAACAGGTTATCGAACTTGTTTCCTTGGATAAAGACTTGAGTTTACACCCGACATAGTATTGTACCAATTAACATCTTCTATAAAAAAAACCTATGAAAATCAATTTATAATAAATTGATATTTAAGTATCAGCTGATCCACCGACGATATCTCCGACCAACCTTTCCATTGCATATTGTATTTATAAAAATTAAATCCATAAGTTCGAATTTAAACAAAAAAATAAAATTCTGACACATGCAATGCTAGGGAAATATAGTTCAATATATGAAAAGATGGAGCGAATGATATATGAAAAACGATTGGCCCTGATAACTATCTAGATTGTTTAACCTTCACAATGAATTTGTGTTAATATTGGATATTAAAATCATTTTGATCTGATGTGAATATAGTCTATAATATATAGTTTATGACATATATTTTTAGGTTTTAAATAATTTGTTGATTCGATGTGAAATTTGAATGTAGAATTCATTGTTATATATAGAGAGAGAGGAAATGGAGCCTATTTGTGAAGTTGGTAATGCGACCTACTTTTCATCCATTTTTCGCAATTTTATTTTTTTTTAAAATACCACCGTGGATTTTCATAACTATATCCCTCTAATATATCATTCAAATTTCATCAGAAACAGAGACTCATACGGCCTCCATCCAGAAAATGTAAAATACAGCAAATCTGTGACCGTTAAAAAATGATTGTCTGGATGGAGGCCGTAGGCTGTTTTTGACGAAATTTAAATTACATATTAGAGGGATATAGTTTTAAAAATCCATGGTGGCGTTTTAAAAAAAATAAAAAATTGCAAAAAATGGATGTGAAGTAGGTAAGGTTACCTACTTCACAAAGTAGGCTCCCTTTCGTCATATATATATATATATATATATAGGGGGTAAAATGGGGCTGCTCTTTAGGGAGAGCTAACTTAGCTCTCCCACCTTATTTTCTCCATGTTTTAAATTTTTTAAAAAATATTTCGTGAATATTCATCATTATATCCCTATATTATGTCATTCAAATTTCATGCAAAAGAAAGATTCCTACGACTTCCATCTAGACAATCATTTTTTTAAAGGTCGTAGAATTGTTGAAATAGACCCTATATGGATGGTGGCCGCAGGAGTCTCTGTTTCGCTTGAAATTTGATTAGCATAATATAGGGATATATTTATGAATATTCACGGAAGAATTTTTAAAAAAATTAAAACATGAGGAATTGGTATGGGAGAGCTAACTAGGGAGCAACCCCATTTTACCCTATATATAACACCAAAATATAACTATAACATGTGTTGTGGATGATCATACATGCAATTAACCACAAGCAACCAACTAAAGAACACGTACGGTTTATATGGAAAAATCCCACCAGTGTAGTGGTGAAAAAAACACGGGCAAATAAAAGTTCCATTATGAGAGAAAACATGAGTACATATACAAGAACCTTAAAGGGAGACGACTCTCTTAGAGTAAGATTCCGTGATGACAAACACATTAATGCTACAATACATATATAGGGGTAATTGATAAATGGATCCTAATCGGATCCAAAAATCCGTACCGTGGGAGTTATGCAACCCCCCCCCCCCCCTACACTCTCGTTTAATCGAGTCAACCAAGATCCATTTGTGGAATATAATCGTATCGGAAAGGGGTCAATGCTTCAAGGCATATTTCTACAACAAGGAATAATTTAACATGAGTTATTCTCACAACACTCATAACGATATTATAAAAAATATTATTCATTATAAAATATCATTTATTGGAATTCTGTAACATTACTGAAAGACAACTAGTTAGCATTTGTATTGTTAATCAACCATTGATTCAAAGATTTTTACGAAAAAGCTAACAGATAATCATTGTCATGTAATAAATCGCAAACAAAGATAGCAACGAATATGAAATTGATTCTCAGCTCCAAAAATAAAAATTGATATAATAAAAAATGATATAGGATGAATAATATTCATTATTACAAATGGAACATTTGAAGATATGACAAAAAAATCATTCAATTAATCGTTGTTATAATTATATTTTTGTTGTAGTAAAATATAAGAGATGCAGAAAGGAAAAATTAAATAAATGGGAAAGGAAAATAGAGAGAGTAGAGGGGATGGATTTCGCATTTTGCATGTCACCCTCAAACCCGAAAAAATATCCTAAAAGATCATAGGATGTAGATTAGGAAAGAGCTTCATCCTAGCTAATAAGAAAACAATAAAGCTGATTATGATAGATATTGAAATCTCCAAATTTCGTCTATATGCATGTAATAACCAATAAGCCATCATCATTCAACGTCTACCACGAAATTAGGAGATTCCAATATCTATCATAATCAGCTTTATTGTTTTCTTATTAGCTTTATCTATAAAAAAATGATATTAAACGTATTCTGAATTTTGTAGAAAAAACGAACTTGTATTGTAAAAAATATATGAAAATGAAAAAAACTTGATAGATCTGATATAAATGCAAAAAATCTAAGATCGTAAAAAACACTATGTGACTTGTAACAAAAGGAATCAATATTGTAAAAAACGAACTGAGATTGTAAAAATCGAACGTAAAATAAGCGAATGGATGGAAAAAAAATGAATGAGTCGATTTGTAATAGTCAGTCCATTAATTGTAAAATTATAGCATATATTTGTAAAATCACATAATCAATTGTGTAATAACTGAAGTAGTTGAATAATTAATGTATAAAAAAATAAAAAATGCATGCCGGCATCAACTCAGGAGGCCTCCATCTCCCCGTGCCTCGTCGCCCTCCCCATCCTTGTGCGAGGCCTTGAATGCCATCGTTTTCCTCCTCCCCGTGTGCGGCCTCGAGCGTCGTTGCCCTCCTCCTCAGACGATCTGCATTGTTTGATTATCAGCTTAACCCAAGTAATGACTCCAGTATGCACTAATTTAGTTCAACAAAATCAAACCAAAGTAATTATTCCCATCCTTGCATATCATGGCACTATTTTCATCTTTCTTCTCTGGAATTGCGCAATAGAACACATATGCTAATTCGAAGAACTCAACACAGGACTCATATTTCTTCTCTTTATCAGTTTTCAGTCCCATGTTCCAGGAGCTGCAGAGATATGTAGTGGTAGCATATTTCTTCTCTTTATCGATTTTCAATCCCATGTTCCAGGAGCTACAGAGGTATGTAGTGGTAGTTTCCCTATTTAAATCCATAATCATTAGAGTACCTACCAAAAATGCATGATGCGATATAGAAAACCTACCAAAAATTCCAAACAAGAAAGGCACAACATCCATCTTAATTCCCTTCCTTGTCGGTCGACTGATCTCCTTCATAATCCACGACACCCCAAGAGATGCAAACCCTAAGTAACCACCAAGAACACGCTTGGAATTCCGCTGTCATCAAATATTTTGGGAGGAGAAAACCTAACAAGGATTCTCTCAATAAATATTAATAATCCAAATGTAGAATTTGAGTTGTCACTTCTACTTTAGGAATGAGACAGAATGACCACAATGGATTTTTAACATTAAAAAATTAAGATTAAAAAGAAATTAATCCGATCTGTTGGATTAATTACATACGTATGAGATGGTGGACTTTTCTTGCAACAGGAAAAGTGCACCTTATTGGAAATATTTCATATATGGATTTAATGGGGTTGCCCCCTAGGGGCAGCCTACATGGCTACCCCGCCCCCTATTTCGGCATTTTTTTCATTTTTTTGAAAAATAAAACATGTATATTCATCCCTATATCCATCCTATATGCCATTCGAATTTCGTTAAAAACAGAGACTCCTACGATCTCCATCGAGATGATGTCGATTTAACAAATCCTGTTACCGTTAAAAAATGATTGTCTGGATGGAGGTCGTAGGAGTCTCTGTTTCCAACGAAATTCGAATGGCATATAGGAGGGATATAGAGATGAATATACATGGTGATAATTTAAAAAAAATAAAAAAAAGCCGAAAACGGCGCGGGGACAGCCCCATTCACCTCTTCAAATATATATATATATATATATATATATATATATATATATATAGGGTTAAATGAGGCTACACCCAGGTTGTAGCCAATTGGCTACTCCCACCCATATTTTTCCCTCATTTTTTTTATTTCTTTGAAAAATAAAAATTTGTATATTCATCACTATATCCCTCTAACATTTTATTAAAATTTCGTCAGAAACAGAGACTCCTAAGCCCTCCATCCATACGTCATTTTTTTAACGGTCGTAGGATTTTTTAAATCGACCCTGTTTGGATGAAGGCCGTAGGAGTCTTTGTTTCTGATGAAATTTTAGTAGAATGTGAGAGGGATATAAGGATGAATTTACAATTTTTTATTTTCCAAAGAAATAAAAAAATGAGGGAAAAATAGTTGTGGGAGTAGCTATGTTGGCTACAACTAGGGAGCATACTCCATTTTCCCACATATATGTATATATATAGGGTTAAATAGGGATGAAAACGGATATGGATATATCCGAATATCTGCTTACCGTATTCAAAAAATTGCCGAATACGGATATCCGTATCCGAATATTAATCGAATACGGATCGGATATGGATATAGGTTTTAAAAAATTTTCCGAATACGGATACGGATATGGTAATGGCTTGAATATCCGGATTCGGATCCGGATATCCGAATACAATATTTAATATTATTTAATATATTAGTTAATATAATATAAGCTACAACCTTATGCTCCTATATTAGTATTATACATTATATAATACAATATATTAACCATATTAATAAATTTATATTTCTTTGAGTATGAGCGCGAACAAAATTTATGATCCTATCCCCTTTTTACTTTCGATCAAGAATACATGTCACCTCGGCACTCCCTTTTGTCATGATGCAATTTCTTTATATTTCATTGTTATTTTTAAAATCATTACGAACTTTGATAATAAAAAATCAATTCATATTCGTTATGTGGTTTTTATTCAATCCGTATTCGGATTCCATGTTTATTAGATCTATATTGGGATTTCACTCTTTATTCGATTCATATTTGGATTAGTTCTTTATTCGATCCGTATTCGGATCCGCTCTTTATTCGATTCGTATTCGGATTCAATAAATATCCGATTCGGATTCGTATCCGTATTTTTATGGATATGGTTTCCATAATGCATATTCGAATCATATCCGTATCCGTATCCGTATTCGATAGAGATGAAGCGAATATGGATATGGAAATAGGCATATCCAATCCGAATCCGATCCGTTTTCATCCCTAGGGTTAAATGAGGCTACACTCAGGTTGTAGCCAATTGGCTACTCCCACCCATATTTTTCCCTCATTTTTTATTTCTTTGGAAAATAAAAATTTGTATATTCATCACTATATCCCTCTAACATTCTATTAAAATTTCATCAGAAACAGAGACTCCTAAGCCCTCCATCCATATGTTATTTTTTAACGGTCGCATGATTTTTTAAATCGACCCTGTTTGGATGGAGGTCGTAGGAGTCTCTGTTTCTGATGAAATTTTAATAGAATGTGAGAGGGATATAATGATGAATTTACAAATTTTTATTTTCCAAAGAAATTAAAAAATGAGGGGAAAATAGTTGTGGGAGTAGCTAAGTTGGCTACAACTAGGGAGCATACTCCCTTTTCCCACACACACACACATATATATATATATATATATATATATATATATATATATAGAGAGAGAGAGAGAGAGAGAGAGAGATTGAGGAGCTTGCACCATGGTGCATGTAACTTTAGGTGCACCAGTGCCATAAACGCCTATTTTTTTGAAATGAAACCTTGGGGGATTTACTTATGGTTATTTGTACATTACATATTTGAAATTTTATATAAAACAAACATTCCTAACATGTTTATCTAGAAGGGATAAATTTCAGCAATCTGAGACCATTAAAATTATGTAGTCTTGATGGATGGGTTAGAAGTCCTGAGTTAAGTTGATTTTTGAATGACATCATCATGATATATGGTGATCTAAATCCCACATGATTTCATTTAAAAAAATTATCAAAAAATGGACGCTTATGACACCGGTGCATGTAAAGTTACATGCATCATGATGCAAGCTCCCCAACCTCATACACACACACATACATACATACATACATACATACATACATACATACATACATACATACATACATACATATATTCTCCCCTCCTTATTTTCTCCATGTTTTTATTTTTTTAAATTTCTTTCGTGAATATTCATCATTATATCCCTATATTATGTCATTCAAATTTCGTGCAAAAGAAAGACTCGTACGACCTCCATCTAGACAGTCATTTTTTTAACAGTCGCAGAATTGTTGAAGTAGATCATATATGTATGGAGGCTGTGGGAGTCTCTATTTCGAATGAAATTTGATTAGCATAATATAGGGATATATTTATGAATATTCACGAATAATTTTTTTAAAAAATAAAACATGAGGAAATGGTGTGGGGAGCTAATTAGGGGGCAACCCCATTTTACCCTATATATAACATCAAAATATAACTATAAAAGGCGTTGTGGATGATCATACATGCAATTAACCACAATCAATCAACTAAAGAACACGCGCGGTTTATATGGAAAAAATCCCACAAGTGTAGTGCTGAAAAAATCACGAGCAAAGAAAAGTTCCATTATGAGAGAAAACATAGTACATGTACAAGAACCTTAAAGGGTGACGACTCTCTTAGAATAAGACTCCGTGATGACAAACACATTAATGCTACAATACATATATAGGGGTAATCGGTAAATGAATCCTAATCGGATCTAAAAAACCGTACCGTGGGAGCTTTGTGACACCCCCCCCCCCCCCCCCCCACACACACTCTCGTTTAATTGATCGTATCGGAAAGGGGTCAATGCTTCAAAGCATATTTCTACAACAATGAATAATTTAACATGGGTTATTCCCACAACACTCGTAACGATATTATAAAATAATATTATTCGTTATAAATTATCATTTATTGGAATTCTATAACATTACTGAAAGACAACTAGTTAGCATTTATATTGTTAATCAACCATCGATTCAAAAGTTTTTATGAAAAAGCTAACGGATAATCATTGTCAATTTGTCATGTAATAAATTGCAAACAAAGATAGTAACGAATATGAAATTGATTCTCAACTTTAAAAATAAAAAAATGATATAATAAAAAAGGGATTTTATCACTTGTGCCCCTCCGAGATATCGCAATATCAGTTATACCCTTATCTTTTTGGTAATATCAGTTGTACCTCTCACTTCTTGCCGTTTTATCAGTTGTGCCCCTTGGGTTAGTTGACGTCCATCCACAGTACAAACGGACGTTAACTTTAAGGACATAAGAGAAATTAGTTTTTAAAAAAAGATTCTAAGGGTCATTCCCCTACCACCTCATCTTCTTCCTCCTCCATCTACTTCCTCTTGCTCCCTTCTCTTCCTCCTTCACAGCTCCTCCCTCCTCCTCCTTGAGCTCTCCTGCAGCCTCCCCGAGCCTCCGGCTCCGCCCACGTGCCTCGCCTCCGTCTACATCCTCTTCCTCCGCTCCCTGCACCTCCCCTCCACCCCCGCACCTCCCACCGCCCCGGCGCCCCTGCGCCTCGCCCTGCCTCCCCCTGCCCCTGCGCCCCGCGCCCCCGCGACCCCCGTGCCGCCGCGCCCCCTGCGCCCCCTCCCTCCTCCCCCCGCGCCGCCGCGACCCCGCTCCCTCCCTCCTCCCCCGAGCCACTGCGACCCAGGCCCCACGCCCCTGTGCCCTCGCCCTGCCTCCCCCCGCCCCTGCGCTCCGCGCCCCCGCGACCCCGTGCCGTCGCGACCCCTGCGCCCCCTCCCTCCTCCCCCTGCGCCCCTCCCGCGCCCCCGCGCCGCCGCGACCCCGCTCCCTCCCTCCTCACCCGAGCCCATGCGACCCAGGCCCAGCGCCCCTGCGCCCTCGCCCTGCCTCCCCCCGCCGCTGCGCCCCGCGCCCCCGCGACCCCCGCACCGTCGCGACCCATGCGACCCCTCCCTCCTCCCCCGTCCCTGCGCCCCGCGCCGCCGTGACCTACCTCGTGTCTCTTCCCTTACCACATGTTCTTCCCAGGTCACCCCAAGATCTTTCATTATTTGTTAAGTTAGAGATACATTTTTAATTAATTGATTCATGAAAATTCACTGAAAAATTCAATAAAATTTATCATTTGATCCGTAATGAGTGATATATCCGTGAAAATGCAAAAAATTTAAAGATTCGATGGATGCATGAAGGTGTAACTAAGAGAGAGAAATTATGAAGAGAAAGGAAGAAGAACAAATGGAGGAGGAAGAAGATGAATAATTCTGGACAATAATACCCCTCTTAACTTCACTAAGGTTTGAAAAAATCATGCTTAGGTTAACTCATTGATGGTCAATCTGAAGGAAGGGCACAAATGTTAACGGAGAAAGAAGTGAGGGGTACAACTGATATTACCAAAAAGATAGGGGCATAACTGATATTGCGATATCTCGGAGGGGCACAAGTGATAAAATCCCAATAAAAATGATATAGAATGAATAATATTCATTGTTACAAATGGAACATTTGAAGACATGATAAAAAAAATCATCCAATTACTAGTCGTTATAATTATATTTTTGTTGTAGTGATTTTTGAAAAAAAACTATGTAATATATGATGGAAATGCAAGAGATGTAGAAAGGAAAAATTAAATAAACGGGAAAGGAAAATAGAGAGAGTAGGGGGGTTGGATTTTGCATGTCACCCTCAAACCCCGAAAAAATATCCTAAACGTCCATAGGATGTAGATTAGGAAAGAGCTTCATCCAAGCTAATAAGAAAACAATAAAGTTGATTATGATAGATACTGAAATCTCTTAATTTCGTCTATGTGCATGTAATAACCAATAAGCCATCATATCACTATCATTTGATCATTTATTTAATCCCATTAAATGTTCACATTTTTCCTTCGAAATATCTACACCATTCTAGCTCTTCAAGATGGATCCATGCAGTAATATCTACACTCTTTTAAGAAAAAGATCATATCATTCATGAGAAGGGTGTTGTAGACTGCAATAGAAAGGACAAATAAATTGAATACAAAACTTCACTAAATGAAGGAAACAAGGAAACATTAATGAGAAAGTGTCAAATACCACCCTATTGTGTTAGAATTGTTTTAAAGAACCATAATAATTAAAGACCTATTTAACACCTCACCATGCCAAACCTTTAGGTGCCGTTCGGATGAGGGTTCCCCCCCGAGGTGGGTTTACCCCCCAAAACCCTCATTTTATCTTTCTTGTGGAACACACTATCTATTCTTTATTTAAATATTAAATAAATTAATTTCATTCCATCTATTCCATCAAAAAACAATATGTTATACAATCATATCATCTAAAAATTATAAACTATTCCACTTCTACCCACTTTTCCAAACTTCAATACAATCGCATCACGATAACTACTCACTTTTTCATTCTTCAATACAATCATATCACAATAAACCCACTTTTAACCCATCCTTAGTTTAACCCTCTATCAAACACCAAAATCCAAAAGTGAGTTACATGCTATCAGTTTAACCCACCTAAACCCACATACCAAACACACCCTTAGCGATGCCTCGAAAAAGAGCAAATGGTAATTGTTAGCATAAAACTCACTCAAGTAACAAGGCAAAAGAGAAGAAAGAAATATTTTAAATATAGTTATGGATGTTTATAATAAAAAATAGGGATATTTACCCAGCGAACCCTGAAATCTTTCAAAATTACCTCTACGACCTTTGAAACATCGATATTCCTCCCTAGACCCCGTAATCTTGCTCCGTCTTACCCTATAGACCCTACCGTTAATTTGAGATCTTTTAAGTTAACTTGTTTGGATTTAGGTTGAGTTAATCTAACCCTAGCAAATCCAAGGGCCCTCCTTTCTTCTTCTCTCCCCCTCCTTCTCTCTCTCGCTCCGACCACCACCTTCATCCCCTCCCCTCAAAATCGTGGTTCTATATGCTACAGCTACAGGTAGGTGCATCGGAGTACATGTCTCTGGGGTGTTCGATACGTGCTTTGCGACGACAGCGGGGGGCCGTGGACGCCGGGGGTGACACTCTACTTCGAGGGGGATGGACCAAACTGCACGTTGAGATCGCTCGGAACGGCTGCGGTGAATGCCAGGCCCTCTGAACATCAGTGAACGTCCAATCACATTGGATTTGCTTGCTGTATAATTGTATTGACCTTCAACCTCCTCGATGTATCCATGGGCTTTTCATGATTCATGGGCATACGACTTCGAGAATTTTTACAGTAGGTATTGTTCGGTGGTTTAACAGAAGCCGGTTGATCCCGACAGAGCTTGCTGCAAGGGGAGGGGGAGGGCGCGGACGGCCTGGAGGAGGAGATGGAGGTCGCGCTCTGAAGGAGGAAGGGCGGCGGAGGAGGGGCTGGAGGAGGAATGGGAGGGGAGAAGGAGGAAGGGCGGCGAGGGAGGGGCTGGAGGAAGAAGGGGAGGAGGAGGGCGGCGGATAAGGGGGGCGCTGGAGGAGGAAGGGCGGCGAGGGGGGCACGCTGGAGGAGAAGGGCGGCGCGTGGAGACGCCTCTGTCGAAGGCCATGTGTTTGAAGGACGAGCAATCGATGGGCTCCCGTGGCGCGCTCCGGTGGCAGCTCGCACCACCGTGGAAACGACGCCGGGGCTCTGGTGGCTGGCAGCCGAGGCGCGTTAGGGCCGGCGGGGGAGCAGGGGAAGCGACGCCGGGACTTTGGATGGTACGGTGGGGTTGAGGTTTCGAGGAGGACGGCGGGGAGGGCCAAATCCAAGGGGAAATGGCAATGAATGTAAATTTAACAAACAAATTGGGTATAATGTAAACAAATATAACGGAAGCCGGTTAGTTTTAACGGACAAATGGATGGGAGTTAACCAGAGGGTCTGCATGGTAATGGTTAGCAAGATTACGGGGTCTAGGGAGGAATATCGATATTTCAAAGGTCGTAGAGGTAATTTTGAAAGATTTCAGGGTTGGCTGGGTAAATATCCCTAAAAAATAAGGCTACCTCGCATTTGGATTCTCCACTTGAGTAGAATGCATAGAATTTCGAATTCAAGAGAACTAAACTCAAATACAAGAACTGTGATCGAACAAGCACAAAATATATGATATGCGATCTCATGATTCCTCCCGTAAAAATATCGATGGTCGTTTTCCCCAAGTGCTAAAAATAATGCAATCTATGTAGTGTCGTGGAAAACCAGTCAATCAAATAAGATGTGATGTTTTAATTTCAATTTTTACTTTGTTAAGTCCAATGATGAATTCGAAGAGGCAATTTAAATAATAGGTGTACTAATAGACAACTCACTGCATGTAACATGTTAGGTATTTTTTCCTCATTTCGGGTGTTTTTATATGATTTTTCGGATTTATATTTTGATACCTTATGATTTTAAATTTTATTTTTAATATTAAGGGGTTTAACCAAAAGTTAAATATATTTTTACTTTGAAAATACCAGTACAACAAAGTTTTTATATTAAATGCATGCCAAAAATCAAAGGTGAAAATATTTTTGTTTTTTTAGTATTTTGAAATATTTTTATGCATTTTATGCATTTTATATGATTGGATGCTTATTTAAAATAATTTACATAAATAGGATCATATGGTGTTTAGTTACCTTCACAATACCAAATCATGATGATTGTTGTTGTAATATAATCTAGTTAAAAGTGCATGGTTAGATTAGCAGGAGACTGAGCCCTCGGTCGGACCATTCGAGTGGAGACAGAGTAGAGTATAGAGAAAGCTTGATGAAATATATATTTGGCATGTTGGTTTAAACAAAAAGTGAAATTCGAGGACCTGGCAAATAAATCATGTAGGTGAAATTTAAGATATAAATATAAAAATATAAGAATGGTTAGATAATACTGAATTTGATGAGATAAACCAACTTGCCGAGGCGTGTGAAATGCACTGACCTTAAGAATATATTCGTACCCCTATGGAGATTCCGATGGTGCAATCGGTATTGGTACGACTACTCTCCAGGATACAACGACGACATCTCAATGGGTATGCACATACCAACATCGAGATCAATTGAACAACAACAGATTGTTCCTTCGGAATAGACTCACTCCGATAAGAGAAGAGGAAAACATAGATTGAAATGTTGTATTTAATATTGTATCTAAGACAAGTGCTAAAGATTCCTTTATATACATGATAGAACGCTACAAATAATAAGAAATTAGCGTTCAAAATATGTGCACTACACAAATTAAGATAATAATATCAGCACCCGTTGGAATTAGAGTCTCAACGTAAAATAGAATTTAAAAGGAGTCGATTAAATTGAATCAAAAGAAATTCGATGAACTATAATCTACGAATTCTTGGATTTAATATCCATCAACAAATCAATATACTATAAATATAGCAAGAATGATGAGATGCAAAAGTAACGTTTAAAGTAATTGAGATTTAATATTACATGAGAATGAAGACCATCAAAGAGCCATAGGCCCATTTCAAACCGTTGGTCAAAATCTATCAATACACAATTAACGTGCATCTCATATTGTAAGGAGAAATAAAGATCACACGTAAAGGTAATTAGTTGCACTTGAAAAAGGAAATAAAATGTACTTAAAATATGTGATAAAAAAATTATCAACAAATCATTAGTATGCAAGCAGCATGTGGACTATATGTCATAGAAGATCATCCTGACCGCCGCACCTAGACGATAGTCTGTGAAAGCAAGCGGGACATATAGAAAGTCCCTCTCTCTATCGAGTTGGCCTTAGACATGCGTCGAGTAAGCAAGACGAGTCAAGTCAACGCTAGGCATACGTAGTTGAGCATTCATTCCTCCAATCAAGAACCTACTTTGGAGCGAGCAATAAGGTAATATATAATATTTACAAATATATTATATTTTTCTGATTTTATATGATTTTGTGAGATTCTCAATGTTTGTATGATTCTAGGAGATATTTTTTGTGATTGTTAGATATACTGTAAAAATAAAAGACACATAAGATAATTTTCTAGAATTTTAAGAATTTTTAGTGAATATTATGTTTCCAATTTTTACAGTTTTATTTTGAAAATAAAAAATAACAATAATTTTGAGAAAAAAACTTGTGGTGGATAGTGGAATACTTGATTAGTGCTAGGTAATTTTCTTATAAAAAAATATTATGATGTGAGTTGCGTCATATATACACACACATGGGAAAGACCTGAAAGGAGGCATTTCCCATATACTACTTTTAATTTACAGTACACATATAATCAGACCAGTGGATTAGAGAACTATTGTGGTCAAGCATTTCCAAAATGAGCAAACTAGATAGTGCAAGGAAAAGTCTAAGGGTGCGTTCGATTCGGGATTAAGCATGAGAATAAGGAGAATATGGGTTTATTCTTTGTTCGACTGGAGGATATGAATAAGGAGAATAAGGTGAAATAAAGGTAGGTAAGGTTGGATAAAGATAGGAATAAGAGTGAAATAAGATGGAATAATGGAGAATAATCGTACAACTGGGAACCGTGTCGGGAGGAGAATTGACCCCTTAACATGACCTAAGGAGTCGAGTTCTGACTTAGGAGTCAAAGCATATCAGTTCTTCCTGCTTTTAGGACTTCAAGGAAATATATAGAATGACGGGAGATCGGATTAGACTTTGGAATACCCATTTCATGGAGCGAGCCATCCACTCCCGTAATTAGTGAAATTAGAGAAATATTAAATTCAAGCCCAAAATAAGATATTATCAGAGAAATATTTACGGCTGTAGCTACAATAAAGACCTAATCATGAGCCAAAATTTCAAATTTTAATCACTAATATGAATTTTATATCAACTAATATAATCAAACCTAACCAGAACTGATGAATCCGATATCCAATCATTTAAAAGCTTCAATTTGAGCTCGTTTCCTTGAATAAAGGCCAGCATTTGCATTTGTTTTCACGTTTATCATTTGCATATGCATTTGGTTGACATTGCATAATTAGTATAAAAAAATACAAATATATTATAAACTAACAAAGCCCAAAATAAGGAAGGATAGACGTGTAAAGGGTAATAAAATAATAAGAAAAAGATGGGATACAAACCCATGTATTTTGCCTAACCTTAGAGATCTTTGCATCATGACTGATTGACAAATAAAAGAAATAAAATCAAACAAAATCTCAACCATATGCTTCATACATGTACATAATACAATCTTCATTGATTTTTAATAAATTAATGTTAACCCCCACTGATGTAAAAAGTATTGCTATTTTTTAGATATAATTAAAGAAAATCAATGAATATACAAAAAATGCTAACATATTAAACCAGTTAACTAGTTTCAGTCTACTCAAAAAATAGATATCTTAGAAGTAGAAGCGTGCATGATCCCCTACTCACATTTAAAATATTGTACATCTTATTACCTATAAAACACGACTAATTTCAAAGGAACTGAAGTCCGTATGTAAAACTTCAACTTTTGAGCTCTTTGTATATATTATTACTTTACATTAAAACCTCATTATTCTATGTACACAACTCTCTCTTTGCATTTTATTTCTTTTTTTATTTTGTAATGAATAGTTAACTACAAAAAAATGAAAACCTGAAAACTCAGAAAATAAATAAAAACATAAAAAATGATCACCCTTAATTGCTTACATATACAATCTTTATGGGGGTGTTCTGTTGGGGGTTATCCCCCACTTTAGGTGGGTTATCCTCCAAAACCCGTATTTCTAACCCACCAGTGGCCGACTCTCTTTCCATCAAAAAAATATATTATACCATCATATTCTCTAAAAATCATAAAATACCCAACTTATACTCACTATTCCAAACTTCAATACAATCGCATCACAACAACTGCCCATTTTTTCAAATTTTAATACAGTCATATCATAATAACTACCTACTTTTTCAAATTTCAATACAATCACATCACACAAACCCACCAACTAAACACCAAAACACAAAAACGGGTTAACCGAAGACACCCAATGTATCCTATTATGCCTTTTCTTTATTTATTAAAAATAAAAAACATATTAATGCGTAAGTATTATAGTTGTAATATATACCTTTAATATACATACATATTTAAGTAAAAACCAAAGAAAAAAAAATATAAACCTTGAAAATATATATTGTATTCCTATAAAACACCTTAAAAGCACACATACATATATTTTCTCTTTTAGTTCTGAGCCCATCATGAAGTTTTAGATCTCATCAAAATCTACAACATTATTTTTGGGTAATTTTTAGTTTCCCTTCATTTATTATTTTAATTTTTATTTTATTTCTTTTTAAATTTATGCGAATTATATATGGCTGACATGTAGCTGGTCAGCACTTGACCAAGCATGCCATGTGATGGCATATTGTTGTTCGCTTCCCTTCCCTCAGTGACACCTCATGGCCATTGACCCTGGTCAATATGGCACCTATTATAGGTCCAAGACACTCCCCAAAGGCGAGGAAGGAAAATAAGAACTGTAAATTGAGTGTGTGCAAGCTATAGAGAGTTGTGGTGGTGGCAAGAGCGGTCATGCAAGGAGGATAAGATGGTTAGGACAAAGGTCAAGTCCCTACTAGGAATGGGTTAGTAGATGTGAAGCGAGGTTGATTATAGTCAATAAATAGAGAAAAGGAAAGGATGCATAATGTAATGAGGTGTTGATTGAGTTCGACAATGAGAGGGGAATCTAATGTGAAATAATAGGTAGACTCCACCTAGCTAGCGACTTGACTAAGCGAAGACCAAGAATCGGACTACAACTCATGTTAGAAGGAGAGGATTCGAAAAGGGAGAAAAATAAGGAAAGCATAAAATAAATAAAAGATAAAGATAAATGAAAAAAGTTTCTAACATAAAAAATGTTATTTTACACGAGATTTGCAAGTTTTCTAGTCTAGCATGACATGCACGCACATGCGTATGGATGTTTCCAACACTACTATGATGGCATGCCACACATATAATCTTTGGATTTCACTTTACAACATTGAAATTTCACTAGAATTAAAATCCGAACACTCCAATAGATTGTGTTCATGTTAAGTTTAATGCTAAAAGCAAAATCTACATGTGACGAGTAGAAAGGGGTACGGGAGAGAAGGAGAGGTTGGCAGCTTCAACATGATATGGAGAAGGTGGATCGACGACAATCGTCAAGCGACTATGAGCTGTGGGGGAAAGGAGAGAGCACAAAGGTGAGACAGAGGAGTGGAGGCCGGAGAGGGCACAATGATGGAGGGAGCCAGAGCAAGAGCTTCGAGAGAAATTAGTGATCAGGTCTCATGTGAAGGGATGGGAGATCAAACATGTCAACTTTTTTGTCCCACTATATAAATCAGAGAGGACGGTCACTGAGGACGGTCATTAGTTCCGTCCAAAGGAAAAAATCAAACAAGAATCGCCTCCATGGACCTTCCTAGGTTCTCTCAAGTGGCATTTATTTACATTCCAACCCACATGTAGGAACAAAATTCTCTAACCCAAACCACCATGTCCATGAAAATATCATAAAAGTTGGTTGCGCCACGTTGTATGTGGACCTCTTTTACTTTAACAAACCGCATGTAATCACTTTTGCTGAGGAAAGCATAATATTTCATATACACAGCATCTACGTACGAACAAATTATAATATGGGTAAAATGGGGTTGCCCTCAAAGGGAGAGTTAACTTAGCTCCCCTCATCCTATTTCGTCCGTTTTTTTATTTTTTTTGAAAATTTCTTCTGTGGATTTTCATCAATATATCCTTATATTATGTCATTAAAATTTCGTGTGAAACAGTTCCTACGGTCTCCATTCAGACGGGATCGTTTTTAGGAGTTCCGTTACCATTAAAAAATGACTGTCTATACAGAGGCCGTAGGAGAGGGAGCTGTCATCTAATGGCACGAGCTTGCAGCGGGAACGAGGATTTGTGCTGATGAGCCCCTTGTATAGAATCCATGGCAACACGCGAGAATCAGAAACTAAGCATGGAATCTTCTGAACTAAAGTATTAATTAATATAATCTCGACTGCTAAGCTGTCAGGTTGCGTTAGATCCACACAAAAATCTCCCTCCCGATGAGATCTACGCATGGGCATCTAAATATCCTATTTCTATATTCAGGTTTGACGATTTGATTGTTTTGGTAGATTTAGCTGAAAGGCTTCCAACTTTATCATATGCGTTATTTCTGGCGGACATTAAGTAAAAGGGAGATCTTTGACTGTTCTTTCCACACCCCCTGTTGATGTAGAGGAAAACAAAAGCACCGCACAAATACATGTGATTTATCTCCACCTTTTCTGTGTGCTAATATTGGGAAATTGGTCCACAGAGGATGTAATTCCTTTCCATTTTTTCGCGGTAATGAATTCAAGGGTTTTTTTTCCAGTCGTACCTTCCTTAAATTCTGCAATATCGATTATGCACCTCTTTTTTTAATAGAGATATTTACATTTATAATTCTGAGTAATTTCGTAATTACCTCAGGAATCCTCAATAATCATGAATTATACACATGATCTTGAATAAATACTTCGTTTTACACCCATAACCCTCCATTAGTTTAGTTCATCTGGTTGAGCTAATCTAACAAATATATGATCTAACGATTGGGATCAATCAAAATATAAGAAATAAAAATATCTCACACTCCCCCTATTCAGCACCTGCACGTGAAGATGGAGCGAGAGCCTAACTAAATGGTTTGTGAATAGTGGCGGTGGGGTTTCCGGGTGGAGCTTTGGTGAGTAGCGACGGGGGAAGTGACAACGGAGGTGGGGATTCTAGGGGGAGTTTAGACGAGCAGCGGTGGTGAGCGGCGAGGGAAGTGGAAGGCGACTGCGGAGTTAGGTCTTCATCGGATGGCTTTGAGGAGCAGCGGGGGTAGGAACGTGTGGAGAGTAGGGGAAGTGGAAGGTGGCGACGGGATTAGATCTTCACCAGGAGGCTTTAACGAGCAACGGGGTAGGCCTTCTGCTTTGACGAGCAGCGAAAGTGGGGCTTTCCGTAAGGGGAGGGCGACGACATCTTGGGGCAGGGGGCTTTGAACAGCGAGGTGGGGAGACTGACCAGTGGAGGACGGCAACGGGGGGAGGAGGGCTTTGAGCAGCGAGGGTGGGGCTTTCACGGGAGGTTTTAAGCAGCAGGGGTTGGTGAGTGGAGGGCGATCAAGTATGGGATGGGTTGGGGGGTGTTTGATGAGCGGAGGGCAATCGGGCAAGGGAGGGGGAGGGGCTCGTCGGAGGAGATCGACGGGAGGAGGAGGAGGGGTAAAAGTGTCCAAAATTGATAAAATCTGTCAAACTTAATTATGGAAATGGATGGAACTGGACACAGGGTTATGTTGAGGTTCTGAGTGTAATTCACGATTACGTTGGGTGCTCGGTGTAATTATGAAATTACTCAGGGTTATGGATGTAAAATTTCCTTTACAATATTAATTGTGTCCTTATCTTCTTGCACCGTTATCACTTGCACCCTTCCGTTAGTTGTCTTTAGTGAGATAAACCATATCATGTTTTGTACCAACCAAAGCTTGATTTAGTAGATTTTTTCTCATAGTTGTGCCCCTACCGTATTTAGAAAGATTACACTTGTACCATTCTTTTTACTTTTCAATTACACTTGTATCCTTAAGATGTCCATTTGGAAAGTGAACTAATAGAAACTAAGCGAAAAGGCACAACTGTTAATTTCTCAAGAAGTAAAGGCACCACTGATATTGCAAAAAAAGGGTATAAATGATATTACATAATCTAAGAGGGACACAACTAGAAAAAGCATTAAATTCAATTGTCTCTCGTATGCACTAAGGTTCATCTCGAATGGATTTTGACATATACAATCTCCTATTTATCCTATCAATTCTAGTATACTACTATCCGCTCTTGTAATTAGGGTTAGCCTCCAATCGATCGTCCACCATTTACTTTATACCTTATGACAAATGATATTCCAATTCTTCGGTGTAACTTAATTTGTTGTTGTTCTACTTTTTCGAAACACATATATTGATTGGACAAACAAAACACCATAAAAGGAAGATACAATGATGAAGTAGAAGAAACGGTTCTTCTCTTCTATCTAAGTATACTAGGAATGATAGTCGATAAATAGGTCTCAGAGATAGGTGTCTCTCTATGGTTGAAGTGGTCGAACCACATGCATAGTTGTGAAAGGTCCTATCTATAGAAAAGTAAGTGCGAAACTAGGACAAGGAGGTAAGAAGAGCGAGATAGGTAGTATGAACCAATACAAAGACCAGCCTTACTTGGGGAGCCCCAGTCTACCAACATCCCAACTCTATACATGGACCTAATGATCGCGATCTATTTTGCCAAAGTAAGAAATAAGTATATCACAACCACATCGAGCGAGGCAGACAGAAGTGAAGGGTCATCATCGAGCGAGATAGATAGAAGTGAAGGGTACTACAAGCACATCTCTCTGACAAAGAGTTTGTATGACAAAAGACGAGGCGGTAAATGGCATTTTAAACAATGGTCAGATGCTTTGCACGTGGCATAGTTGGCTTCAAGCACCACGACAAAGTAGTGTGAGGCTTCAGTAGCTCTACTACTACAATTAATGGAAGTTATTTACTTCCAAGGGATTACGCCAATGGAAAAGTTAGCTTGTCATGGCTTACACATAGTTAATGGGAGAATAACACCTCTTGAAGCTCCAGGTGCTCCTTTGGAAAATTGCCAATGGCATTCAAATGAGGGGAAGTTGGAAGTTTTATGGGAGAGGTTCTTGAGGGAAAGGAGGCTACAACCATGGGTCTTGATCGACATGGGTGAGGCTAGAAAGGAGATCAAGTAGTTGCCGGTGATGGGGAGGAGCTCGAGGGAGTGTTGTCAAAGGCGTTGATGAGGTTTACACGAGAAAGAGTATGGATATGTGCAGATGAAGGCGGTGTTGACCCAAAGTCAACACCAGATGGAGAAGAAGATGACATGGGTAGGGGTGAAGCCAATAGGCATGGAGGTTGGCATGGGAGAGGACCAAGGTGGAGTGGGCCAGTCAAGAGGATCGTGTCCTCTCACAAAAAAGACAAGTAAAGAAAAATGCAAATTAGAAAAGAAATACAAATAGATTCAATTCACAATTTAAACTCAAAAAATGAAGGTTGTTTGAAATTAAAGATCTACAAGTTCTAAGAAGAAAGTTTTCACAAAAAACTTTCGCTTTGAAAGATAGGAATTAATCTCTATTTTTATAAGCGTTTATACTCTATTTTTTAATTTTCTCACTTTATTTTTTCCTCGCCAATAATAGTAACATAATATATTCTACAATAATATTTGTTATACGACACTTAAACATATTTTTGTTGAGGTTTGAATTTGGAAAATAAAAAAAATATGAAATATAGAATGTTGAATGCATGCCAAAGATATATGCATTTAGAGAACCTTTTTTATCTTAATTTTTGATTTTATATTTTTAGTAGAAGATAGAACATGGAAGGAAAATTAAAAAATTGTAGCTAAGAAAAAAATGATATAAAATGTGCTCTAAAAAATACACATATTCCAAGTATAGATGCATTGTCTGTTCAGAAACTGGCCTTTTAAAGATGAACCATGCTCAATTTCGAAGTATTTTACATTTGAGATATTCTGATGAACTTAAAAATGAGTATGTTTGAATTTGAATTCATATGCTTCGCATATAAAATTCAGAATGGAAGCATATTGATCAAGAATGAATTGATTCCAATTGCAATCTATTCAAGGTGATATTTCATGATAATTTTATATTTTATACAATTTTATTGAATCAGAATAAAATAAATCATTTCATATGTGTTATACATAATTGTGAAGTTGATGTATATTGTGTATATGTGGTTTTCTCTAATTTTATTTATAAAACAACATTTTTAAACCTATTTTTAATTTTTTCCTAATTTTTATCGAGTCGATTGAGTCTTATGACCTTAATCCTTGAATTGGGTCATAAATAGGTCTTGGAGGCCTATTTACTCTATTTTTGGTCATTATGCATCCATGTACATGCATGCATACTATCCTCTTTTAATTTGTTTATGGTTTTGTTATTTTGCATATTTTTAATATTCTAAGTGTTAATTCATACTTCTTATTTACATGCAGGATGTACATGTGTTAGGAGTACTTGAAGGGTGATGTGATCTTAATCGATTATATACCATGACACTTCTATTCCGAGGGAGTGATGAAACATGTTGGGATTTTAGGAATTCCACTCAGTAGATAAATTATCCAGTTTAGTTTAAAGGCTAGACATTGATCTGAATTGAAATGAATATATATATATATATATATAGGGAAAACTTGAATTGAGGTGCCACCTTTCCAAGCACTTGGTGCGACACTTCCTATAAACCGTCCGATATTTATCAACGGCACCCGACAAAACCACTTATCTGCGTAAAAACCACTACACCATTTTTAGAAAAAAAACTTTCCCTTCATTTTCAATCCCGATTGTCACATTAAATATTGATTACACATATTTAATTACTAAATATAGCATATCGTTTGAATGCCATTCTCCCTTACTCGACTCTTTGGCTCCAGCAATATTCCTGAACGAAGAAGACATTGCGACGTTCACGATCAGGATGGTCGATGCTCCCAGGACATTGAACAATGTCATGTATCTTCGATCGGCCGTCAACACCCTATCCTTCAACGAGCTTGTGTCGATATGGGGGAAGAGGATCGGGAAGATATTGGAGAAAATCCATGTTCCCGAGGAGACGGTTCTTCAGCATTTCTAAGGTAGATGAATATCTTTTCAAATATTCTTACGTATCAATTGTCAAAGCTATATCATCTATGGTGATAATCGTCTTGTTTCTGTCAGAATCTCTGGTGCCAATTAACTTGATATTATCCACCACAAACATTGACACCACGCTCAAGATCTCCATTAAAAAATTACAGGTCTGTATTTTTTGCATATGGAGGATGCATGTACTCAGTATTTTTTCTATTTTTTGTATCCGTCCATTAAAAAAAGTTGCATGTTAGTTTGATTTAATTTGGTCTATTTTTTGCATTCCATTTTGATTTTATATCGATCCAATCTCGAACTACCTCGATCGGAGATCATTGTTTCTCCTCTATTTTATTTTTAATCCATGTCTCCAGTCTTTCTTTCTACTAAATTCACCTCCATTTCTGGTAAAATTAATCAAATGATGATGAATGCGTCTATGAAGGATTCAATCTCAAATTTCATGTTTCTGGTAAGATTTCAATTCATGATTTTTTTAAGATTCATGATTCATGTATTTTTTCAAGCTATCTTTTTCTAGAGAATATGAAAAATACTAATTGATATTTTATTTTGCAGATCAACAAGCAACTTCTACAATAAGAGCGTGGATTTTACAAAAATCATATAAACTTTACAAAAGGATAACGGATTTTGAAGGACACGCGACATTGGCAAATATGTTGACTGGAAACATAAAAATATCTATACATTGCTAACACACATTTCATTTACTAAAATATATGCAATTTACAAAAGAGACTACAAAATTTACAAAAAAAAATATCGT
The DNA here is from genome assembly GCA_037367405.1 of Ottelia alismoides. NCBI lineage: Eukaryota > Viridiplantae > Streptophyta > Magnoliopsida > Alismatales > Hydrocharitaceae > Ottelia > Ottelia alismoides. The sequence continues at coordinate 34,915 of JAZKJV010003006.1, read as the reverse complement.
AACTTACCGACAATGCTCCAATATAATGTTGGTTGAAAATCAAATTAGATATTCGTCATTTAATTTACAAAATTGCCGTGTAGTTTACAAAATAGACATCGATTTTACAAAAACCTTTGCATTTTATAAATATTTCTTCATCAGAATCTTATCTGAAAATATAATTAAAAAAGATATTACCAAAAAAATTAATATTATACTTATATTATTTGAATATATCATGTACCATGATATTACTTTAAAAATTTTAAGAAATAAGCAAATACACAACACATTTAGTATCTCCCAAAAATATCATGCATATGACGTTTACCATATTTAGTTTTTCGCAATTAAACACATCCGATTTATTAGGAAATGTAGTTGTAACAAAATTCCTTCCTTTTAGAAACGTTTCCCCACATGTACATCAATTAATTGGCCATTAACTAAGCACCCTATATATTAGGAAATATAGGTACACATAAAATACAACGCTCAGAATTGCATATGGTTTTGTAATCGGTTGAAGGGTTTTGTAAAAAACAATCAACTTTTGTAAAAATACGAACTATTATTGAAACTTGTTTGTATGGAATTTCAATTGCATTCAGTGAGTCATACATCTAAATATAGCAAGTCTTATTGCCTGGATTTTATTAATAGAACATTAATTACGGGAATCCCCCTTTTTAGGAAGTACGGTTGGCTTAAAAACCACTTCGTTCCATATGGTGGTTTCAATCTAATGCGTACATTCATCATCCAACAATCAAAATTGACACCTTTCCATAATCATGGAAAGGTGCCACCTCAATTCAAGTGCACCCTATATATATATATATATATATATATATATAGACAGATAGATAGATAGAGGGCTTATCCAGAGGGCCCTGTGCCCATTAGAGTTGGGTTGAGCCCGTCGTACTATCCGTTGGATGTTAATCCAGCCATCCAAATTAAAATTACGTTAAATACCATTGTTGGCACTAATTGATGTGTTACCATAACAGACTCCCGCATTATCGTCATAGTTTTGTTTCCTTTTTATCACGCGCAATTACGTCTTCCCTCATTGCCAATTTTTTCAAAATGGCATTTTGAATCTCATTGTTCACGATCAGACAAAAACGGAATATATGACGACTTTGATTCGTAAGTTTTATTACAATCAATTTCTTATTTAGTCAATATATTGATTCAATGGTGTTTAAAGTTATTGATTCTAATGGCACTTTTTCCTACAACTTGATCCTAATTGTTGATGCTTTCCTCGATCTTATTGATTATATTCAAAGTTTTGAATCATTATCAAACTACCAAATATTCTTTTAGTTACTTACGTATCCTAATAAATTAATGATACTTCAAAAGTTATTACTAATGTCCATAGTAAAGGTATTTAGCATATATATTTTTTATTATAGCAAGTTACTGATGTCAGTTATCTATGTTACTAAAAATATTTTATGTGTTACTGGTCTTTCTCGTTCTTATACAAGTTATATGACTTTATTTACTGATGTATCTTAACAAGTTACTGATACTTAAAAAATTATTACCAAAGGTAATATTAAAGTTACTTGTCATATATGTTGCTTTATTATATCAAAGATACTGAGCAACTTGCCTATGTTACAAAAATATTTTATGTGTTACTTGTCTATCTCAGATTCTTACTGATATTTTAAATGAAAGAATTTGTTGGTGACTTATTAGTTTTTGCAGTTGTTGTTTCGACAACAAAAATAATGGTGTGATGACTCTTGAGTGAAGTCCTGTTATCGTTGCATGTGCTTGTAATTTTATGCTTGTTCTAAAGTTGGCAAAACATTTATATTACCTTAGTTACTTACGTATCCTAACAAATTACTGATACTTCAAAAAGTATTACTGATAGCAATAGTAAAGTTACTTGTCAAATATGCTCGTTTATTATATCAAATTTACTGATGCCAGTGCTTATGTTACAAGTAATTTTGTTAGGTGTTACTGATCTTTCTCTAATAGTTACTGATACAAATTTATATTGTCTTACTTACGTATTCTAAACAAACTACTAATACTTTGAATAGTGTTACTGATGGCAACACTAAAAGTTACTTTTGCCACAATATGTTTTATTCAAGGGGGGGCTGCCGGTTCTAAGCTCAGCCATTAGATCGAGCCATTGTTACTTACGTATCCTTACAAATTACTGATACTTCAAACAGTGTTACTGATGGCAATAGTAAAGTTACTTATCAAATATGCTCGTTTATTATATCAAATTTACTGATGCCAATGCTTATGTTACAAGTAATTTTGTTAGGTGTTACTTGATCTTTCTCTAATAGTTACTGATACAAATTTATATTGTCTTACTTACGTATTCTAAACAAACTACTAATACTTTGAATAGTGTTACTGATGGCAACACTAAAAGTTACTTTTGCCACAATATGTTTTATTCAAGGGGGGGCTGCCGGTTCTAAGCTCAACCATTAGATCGAGCCATTGTTACTTACGTATCCTTACAAATTACTGATACTTCAAACATTGTTACCGATGGCAATAGTAAAGTTACTTATCAAATATGCTCGTTTATTATATCAAATTTACTGATGCCAATGCTTATGTTACAAGTAAATTTGTTAGGAGTTACTTGATCTTTCTCTAATAGTTATTGATACAAATTTATATTGTCTTACTTACGTATTCTAAACAAACTACTAATACTTTGAATAGTATTACTGATGGCAATACTAAAAGTTACTTTTGCCACAATATGTTTTATTCGAGGGGGGTTGCCGGTTCTAAGCTCTGCCATTAGATCGAGCCATTGGTCAGCCATGTTAATGATGTGCAATCGATACACCTGTATTAAGAAAAAAATTGAGAATGATAAACCGACGAAAAAACCTAACAATAGATTGTATTAACCTGCAAATGATACACATGGATTAAGATATCATAAATCAAATGAAAAAAATAAAAAGAAGAAGAGTGAGTTAGAAGATAAAAATGAACTTACAGATTTTCTGGAAATTCTCATAGACGATATTGAGCAAGGATGGTAGCAAAATTTTTGAGAAGGCGATTACTGTCACGAAATCCGACGATGATGAAACTGTTCTCACGAGATCGATAGCAAAGGATTCTATTACTATTTACGGAAAGTAATTAATATTAAAAAATAAAGCAACTTGGCGTTACCATTATGGTTCCTAAAATCATGGGATCGAGTGATTTGATCTAACGGTGTATAAAATGGGCTCATTTTATCACAAATGGGCACAGTGCCCTCTGGATAAATATCCTATATATATATATATATATATATATATATATATATATATATATATGGGGGCCTTTCAAATAGGACGCAGTCCTTCCTGAGTTCAGGAAGGCCGCCCCTTTTTGAATAAAAACGAGTACTTTAGTAGAATACATATACAATTTGTATTATAGGTGCACGTTATAAATACAAAGCCGCATACAAAACTGAGTATTATAATACAAATATTAAAACTGCACATTATAATACAAAACTGTATATGTATTCTACCAAAGTCATCCTGTTTTATACTAAAAAGGGGCTGGCCTTCCTGAGCTATGGAAGGACTGCGTCCTATTTGAAAGACATCCTATATATATATATATACGAGGAAAGGGATACTACTCCATGGAGTAGGTAACTTACCTACTCCACTTCATTTTTTCAAAACTTTTTTATATTTTTTTAAAATACTTCCATGGATTTTCATAATTATATCCCTCTAATATGTCATTCAAATTTCATCAGAAACAGAGACTCCTACGACCTCCATCCAGAACATGAAAAATACAACAAATCTGTGACCGTTAAAAAATGACTGTATGGATGGAGGCCGTAAGAGTCTCTGTTTCTGGCGAAATTTGAATGACATATTAGAAGAATATAGTTTTGAAAATCTATGTAAGCATTTTTCAAAAAAAATAAAAAATTTGAAAAAGAAGAAAATGGAGTAGGTAAGTTACCTACTCCATGGAGTAGGATCCCTTCTCTCTCTCTCTCTCTCTCTCTCTCTATATATATATAGGGATAAATGGGGCTGCCCCCTAGGGGGAGCTAACTTGGCTCCCCCCGCCCCATTTTCACCATTTTTTAATTTATTTTTTGAAAATTTCTTCCATGAATATTCATCACTATATCCCTATATTATGCTATTAAAATTTCGTGGAAAACAGAGACTCCTACGGCCTCCATCCAGACAGTCATTTTTTAACGGTAACAGGATTTTTTAAATCGACCCCGTTTGGATGGAGGTCGTAGGAGTCTCTTTTTCGCACGAAATTTTAATAGCATAATATAGGGATTTAATAATGAATTTACACGGTTTTAGATTTCAAAAAAAATAAAAAATTTATGCCAAAAAAGGGCGGGGGGAGCTAAGTTAGCTCCCCCTAGGGGGCATACACATTTTTCCCATATATATATATATTCGTATTTGATCTTATGCACTCCCAAAATTTCATAAAAGGCCCCAATGTAACTAACAAAAAAGAGAACCAGAGGCCCTATATTAAAAAGAGTGACTGAGGAGTAGACCTGGCCAAAATATAGGCCGAGCTAGCCCATGGACCGGGTCGAACAGGCTGAGATTCAAAAACCTCTATCCAAAACTTCTTTTTCCATTAGATTTTTCGGTATTTTATATGTATAGATGATTTTATTAGTATCATTTATACTTTATATAACTAGTATAAATATTTTACATATTACTTAAAATGTAAACTATTAAATTTTATTTAAAACTACTCACATATGAAAATCCTGAAGTGTATCATATTAATATATGTATTATTCAGCTTATATTTATATATGTTTTATTTTTCACAGGCTGGATCGGGCCGACCCATGCCCAAATCTCCTAACTCAAGCCCGACCCATGAGCAAGCTGGGCGAGCGGACCCCTAGGCCGTTGGTCAGGTCTACCGAAGGAGGGAGTGCATAAATAAGATAATCCTTAGACATGTTCATGCGAGAGAGAGCTTTCATGATAGGTCAGTGAAGCAAAAGAAGGATGGTATTATATGGAGATCGCTAATCACAAAAGTTTTGGGTTTCTAAGGAGGGAAGATGCTTCTAAAAGTAACCAATTTTGCAACTCTAACTGAGGTTACATGCACTACAAATATAAAGCCTATTAAACATGATTTTGTAAATATCGCATCATAAAAGAAGAGTGTCTGATCAAATCTTAGAATGCCTGAGTGAGACGAAGTAATCATCTACTAAGGAAATGCAGTGACAAAGATACACATGTTCTCACGAGAAGCAACCAAGAGGACCATGCATATAGTACCTTAGCAACAAATATGGGCCATGGTTCCAAGTTGCATATTCATAAGAGAGCTAAAGGACTAAGGCAATGCATGTGCAAGAGTTCCATGACATGCCTAATTTTGGAGGGGATTATTTAAAATTAAAACAAGGATTATAACTCCCAGCCTTAATTCACAATTTGAAGTGGATAACTCTAATTGGACATTGGTAACAAATAACCATCCCATGGTTTTAAGGCATATCTACACTCAACGGTAACTCTCAACCCACAGAAAAATCTTATCCATCGGCCCCACCAAACACGTCCCACTCTGACCAAACCCTCCCCTCCATTTACCATCTTATTTACCCGTTTGCCCTCAACCCCCCCTATAAATACACCACCTCAGTCCCAGTTCCACTCTCTCCACCGCTCGGAACACAGATCGAGTGTGGTTTCCCCGAGACGTGGCGATCCGATCTCTCTTTCCACACCTCCGAAACCCTAGATTTCTCGTTCGATCGAGATCGGCATCTCGATGGGAGCGGCGATCCTCACCGATCTCCTATCGGAGATCCTGATCCCCGTCGCCGCCGTGATCGGCATCGTATTCGCGCTCCTGCAGTGGTACCTCGTCTCGCAGGTGAAGCTCTCGGCGGAGGGCCACGGCGGGAGCAACAACGGCGCGGCGGAGTACCTCATCGAGGAGGAGGAGGGGCTTCACGATCACAGCGTCGTCGAGAAGTGCGCTGAAATTCAGAGCGCCATCGCGGAAGGTTTGGATCCTGTTGCTCTATTTGCTTGTGGAGATCTGAGGGCGGTGTGTAGATCTGTGAGTGTTTTGATGGGAGTGTAGTGGTGGCTGGGTATGGGGTGATCTGTGACGACGAGGTGAAAATGGGGATTTTCGTGGGGAGATATTTTCATTCGAACGGCCCCGGATGTGTACGTTGATTATTTGTGTTTTTTTTATGGTTGGTTGTGGGGGTGGGTTAATTGCTGTGTCGTCGGGTTTTTATTGGAAGGGAAAAACGTGGTCGTTTGTCTGCTTCCGCTGATTTTCGCGGCTGATTTCTAGAAGGGGTCTGTTTAGGGTGTCAGACCTTGCTTTGAGAAAAACAAAGATTTTGTAACTGTGTCGGCCATTACTTTTACTAAAGACGGATCTGTATTTTTGTTCTCTAATTGATTCAAATCAATACATATCATAAAGCTATTAGAGAGAGATTGATGGGAGACGGGCAACACCACAAATTACATTTTTTTGGATCTATAGATCCATGGGAAGTTTGTTTTTAGGAGCTTTTGTGGATCTATAGCTCTTATGTAAGGATTGTTTATGGAGTTTCACTAATACTGACTAGAATTATTAACACATGATATAATAGTCGGCACAAGTCATGTATCATGAGCTGATTGTTGCGTGGATGAAGTACATGTATAGAATTTTATTTCGATAATTCATTCTTTTCTGAAGAAGTATTAAATTACCATCTTGTTTTTTTTGGGTAAGGAGAATGCTCTTGTTAAGCATTCCCGTTTTTTATTTCATTTTTTAGGATGTAGATAATGAAAAGTTCGTGGGTTTATTTGCTCTGTTGGATATTCACAAGTTCTCTCCTGAAAGAAAAGGAGATGGAGACACATACGGAGATCTTTCACAAGAGATGCCTACGTCAAATCCAAAAGACTAGTTTAATTTAGGAAATGGTGGCATACATTTTAGTCCTTTGGCCCCTTTATACTCTAGGAATAGAGACTAAATTAAAATCTGACCAGTAATTCAGTAGTTTGTAATATTCACAAAGAAAAACGTGCCAAGTACAGATGCTTCATAACATATTGCCTTCTTGATGGTTATGTTTTATGGTTGGAACCTAACGTGTTTTTTCCCAACAATTTATCGGTTATATAGATCATGCAAACAAGCAGTGATAGTAATTTATATTGTTTTATGTTAGAAGCTATAATTTGTTGTTTCATCAACCATCTCACCCAATTTTTGCATTCATTGTGGACAGGAGCAACATCTTTCTTATTCACCGAGTATAAGTATGTTGGACTCTTCATGTCAGCTTTTGCAGTCCTGATCTTTTTGTTCCTGGGTTCCGTTGAAGGCTTTAGCACAGAAAATCAGCCCTGTACTTACAGCAAGGATATTTGCAAGCCTGCTCTAGCAAATGCTGCCTTCAGCACCGTGTCATTTATTCTTGGTGCCGGCACTTCTTTATTTTCTGGTTTTCTTGGAATGAAAATCGCTACTTATGCAAATGCCAGGACTACTTTAGAAGCTAGAAAGGGGGTTGGCAAGGCATTTATCACTGCATTCAGGTCTGGTGCAGTTATGGGCTTTTTGTTGGCTGCGAATGGGTTATTGGTTCTCTATATTGCCATTAATCTGTTCAAATTATACTATGGGGATGACTGGGAAGGTCTTTTTGAGGCCATAACTGGTTATGGGCTTGGTGGATCTTCTATGGCTCTGTTTGGAAGAGTTGGAGGAGGTATCTATACAAAAGCTGCTGATGTTGGTGCCGATCTTGTAGGAAAAGTTGAGAGGAACATACCTGAGGATGATCCTAGAAATCCTGCTGTAAGAGATACCTTTGTCATTTTTCTCTATTATAATTCTGTCTGGTGAGTTAGATTGAACCCTCCAATGAAAATATCTTTCGTTTTCAATATTTTTCACAGGTCATTGCTGACAATGTTGGTGACAATGTTGGAGATATTGCCGGAATGGGTTCTGATCTTTTTGGTTCCTATGCCGAGTCCTCTTGTGCTGCACTTGTTGTCGCGTCCATTTCTTCATTCGGAATTAATCATGACTTGACTGCAATGTGTTATCCCTTGCTTATTAGCTCGATGGGCATCATTGTTTGCTTGCTGACGACATTATTTGCGACTGATCTGACCGAAATCAAAGGGGTGAAGCAGATTGAGCCAGCACTGAAATGGCAGCTCATTATTTCCACTATTCTGATGACTGGTGGTATTGCTATTGTTAGTTGGGTTGCACTTCCATCTTCATTCACAATCTTCAATTTTGGAGCTCAGAAAGTAGTGACCCAGTGGTGAGAAACTTTTGAAGGAATAAATAAATAAATAAAGACTTTTCTTGTGATGTTAGAATTTAATTTAGTGTTGCTTTTGCAGGGAACTGTTTTTCTGTGTTGCTGTTGGCTTATGGGCAGGCCTGGTTATTGGATTCGTAACTGAATATTTTACTAGCAATGCCTATAGGTAATAATGGGATCTACTCGTTTTTCTGTTTCTTGACAAGTGTATCTGACAAAATTTCGCCGTTTACTAGCAATGCTTATAGGCGAACTTTTTCTCTACATTTTGCAGTCCTGTGCAGGATGTTGCTGATTCCTGCAGAACTGGAGCCGCAACCAATGTTATCTTTGGGCTTGCTTTAGGATACAAATCTGTTATTATTCCTATATTTGCTATTGCAATTAGCATATTTGTCAGCTTTAGTTTGGCTGCAATGTATGGTATAGCAGTAGCTGCACTTGGAATGCTGAGTACTATCGCTACAGGTCTGGCCATTGATGCATATGGTCCCATTAGTGATAATGCTGGGGGAATTGCTGAAATGGCTGGCATGAGTAACCGTATCCGCCAAAGAACAGATGCATTGGATGCTGCAGGGAACACTACTGCTGCCATCGGAAAGGTAAACAGCTCTTCTATGGGTTTAATTTCACCTAAGGATATATGTATTTTACAGAAGATAATTCTCATTGAACTGCAAGTTTATTTTAAGATTATTTATTGGATTTTTTTAATTTTCTAATTAGATCATGTGCTATTGACGCTTTCATGTCTCGATTTATAGGGCTTTGCCATTGGTTCTGCTGCTTTAGTGTCCCTAGCACTTTTTGGGGCCTTTGTTAGCCGTGCAGCAATCTCAACAGTCGATGTCTTGACGCCAAAGGTCTTCATTGGGCTGATTGTTGGTGCAATGCTTCCATACTGGTTCTCAGCGATGACCATGAAGAGTGTGGGCAGTGCAGCTTTGAAGATGGTTGAGGAAGTGCGAAGACAGTTCAACACAATCCCTGGTCTTATGGAGGGAACTACCAAACCTGATTACGCCACCTGTGTTAAGATATCTACAGATGCCTCAATTAAAGAAATGATCCCCCCTGGTGCTCTTGTCATGCTGACACCACTTATTGTTGGTATTTTATTTGGTGTTGAAACTCTTTCTGGAGTTTTAGCAGGTGCACTTGTTTCTGGAGTTCAGGTACTGTAGTTTATTAGGGCGGGCTAAGATAGTTTAACCATGTGCATTGTTTTAGATAATTTTTTTGAGCTGACACTTTTTCTTGATGAAGATTGCCATATCTGCATCAAATACCGGTGGTGCTTGGGATAATGCAAAGAAGTACATTGAGGTAAGGCGACAGTTGTATATTTAATATTATTTTAGTATACCGCAGGATTTCCCAAATTGTCTCTCCTTTTATGTTCATTTACGAGCTTAAATATTCTACTTTTCCTTTTACCCTGTTTATTTCACATCATGTTGATGAGAACTTGTTCTGTTGTTTCATGGTTTGTTAAGTATTTATGGTGGTATAATTGTGATTCATAATTATTTGATGCCATGACTCAATTAGTTGCCACCATCATTTTGACATGCTTAACCATACCTAAGTCATTCATGATAGGATGGTATTCACATCTTTGTTTAGGCAACATGGGAATCAAACTGATATGGCGATTGTTGGATATTTATCTCATTTTAAGATCTATTTGATGTGAAAATTCACATATCAAGCTAGGAATATTGCGATAGAAAACAAGTCTTATGATATTGATGTGCAAGAATTTCCTTTTTCGTTATATGTATAAATAATGCATGCATTTATTCTGTCCCTACTTGTATCTGACTCCTACCCGTATACTAAGAGCAGCAAAAATACAACCTTCAATCCAACTTATTACGTATGATGGCTTGCTGATGTTTCCACGAGAAACATACACGTATCAAAAATAGAAGTATCATTTATCTGAAAAGTTACCAGATGTTGTATGAAAACATTTTCTTTAATTTGTCAGGAATAAGTGGATTCCCTGAGATTTAGACCTATATGTGAATCTTCAAGTGAAGGTTCTCGATTTTCTTATTGAAGTATCATGTTTTAAATTGGGAAACCTTAATTTTTTTTTGGAAAAAATCACTTCTGAATTTCGTTGAGATGTTTGCTTTACTAATGTAAATAATTTGTTACAATTACTCAGTTGGTTGTTGACTGCCTGCTCCAACCTGCACCCAAAAGTCTCGGAATCTTTATGCCTACCAACTGTTGTACACCATGAAACAACTGACATAAATAAGATTATAAATCTTTTCCATTATTAGGAAATACGTAGCTGTCACATTTTGGAGAGCAGTTTCTTTACATTTTTCGGAGTAAATGGCAACTCACGTTTTGAAAATGAATTGATGGTGCCTTTGGAAAAGAGTGTTTTCCCAAGAATTTGGAATATGCTTCTTTCTGTACAAAAAATATAGTATCTTTCCTTCTGGTTTATCACACCATTAGAACAAGGATTTCACATGCACCATTCCCGGGATATGGTCTATAATAAACCTTTTGGATGCAGTATTCTTTGATTGCTGCTGCTAGCAGTTACATACTTTGGAACTTACTGCCATCATCAGGATTGATGCATGCCTTGTGTGTGTCTGTGCCTGTGTGTGCGTGTTTGTGTGTGTGCGTGCGCATGCATGCGCGTGTCCCTCCATCTAGAACAGGTCGATTACAATAATGCTTAGATCGTTAAAATTACCTGTTTTAGATGGAGGCCATAAGAGTCTCCGTTTTTGTCGAAAGTCGAATGACATATTAGAGGGATATATAGATGAATATATGGTGATATTTTTCAAAAAAGTTAAAAAAAGTGGAAGTTACAAGCCTCAGAGCATGTGACCTAAGCTTCAATGTTCATAGCCACATGATCCGCATCTCTCATCCAAATTCTGTTGACATTTTCTCCCACTCTACCGTTGCATAGACATAAAAACTGTTACAATACATTATTATTGGGAGTTCTGAGATTTATCTGAACATGCTGAATTTGCTAGACCAGTACAAAGAAATAAATGAAAATGTTAACCCTTTGTTGTTCTTTCCCTCATTTCTGCTGATAATTGGAATTGCAGGCTGGCGCTTCAGAACATGCGAAGTCACTAGGTCCCAAGGGTTCCGACCCGCACAAGGCAGCCGTGATTGGCGACACCATCGGAGACCCTCTCAAGGACACTTCAGGCCCCTCGCTTAACATTCTCATCAAGCTGATGGCCGTGGAATCTCTCGTGTTCGCACCCTTCTTTGCTACACATGGAGGAATTCTGTTCAAGATCTTTTAAGTTCCCTTCATAAGGTGACGTGTACTGTCTGCACCAGCATCCCGCCTTCGTTAAGTTTACTTTTGAGTCCGTCAGATCTAGCAGTCCATCGCAGTGTGCATGATCCTCATTTTTGTTATCCGCTGCTACTAGAGTTGCACTGGCATATATGATCTATTATGGGCATTCATCTTCTCATGACGAGGGTATGTCGAGTCCCGGCAGTTTCTTTCTTTTCATAGTTGTCATAGGGAATGATCATGAATTGATAAGAGTTCAAGAGCATTATCTTGATTCTCATGGAAGCTTGTTTTTTTCCTATCCGCATTTGTCTTGCGCGTCTTTGTTGTTCTCTGTATTTTTATGTATTCGATAAAACAATAGAAGAGCTCTTTTGCGATTTTCCGTGGAAGACCTTTGTTTTTCAATTTTGCCATCTATGCAAAAATGGAATTGCTGCTAGAGCATGGATTTATGGGGTGCCAATGGGTTTGGAAAGTCTTAGTTCGTGCTAACAGCAATGAAAGGTGATGGTTTTCTACTTTGTTTCGACCAGTTAGGTATTGAAAATCTTACTCATCATAAAATAACCTTGTAAGATTGACGATGCAACGACATCAATCTTTTTTTTGGGTCGGTAGCAACATTGATCTTATGTGACCCAACAGCAGCATGGGCAGCCGTCGCAGTCATCGAACCAGCAGTTGCCTTGGCAGGCAGCCTATCGTAAGATTGACAGGTGACTTCAGTAACCTGCTATGTGTTCCATGACAGGTTGTAAGAGTCTTGGTAGGTATGAGTTAGGTTTTCGGGGGCTTACATTATTAGTTTGTTTTGAAGGTTAGATCTTTTCATCTTTCCACTTAGAGGTGTTAATTGAATTGAATCATTCTAGTTCGGTTTGATTAGGAATTATTTGATAATCATTTGGAAAAAAAGGTTAATTTGAAATTAAACGAACTGAATTTGAATTCGAGTGGATTCAATTCATGAATGAATTGAATTTGATTAGTATGAATTTGTTTGATAATATTTCTATTTGGTTTGATATTTATACACAAGACATTCATTCATACATTATATACATATGCAACACAACTATTTAGATGCACATGTTAGATTTAATATTTATAATTGTATCACAAGATATAGTATTTCAATGTATGGAAATTGAATCAAATGATTTTTCATTTCTATTTTGAAATCTATTAATCATATTTTAACGGCTAAGTACGAGAGAAAAATTACCACTTGATTTGTGTTACATTAAACATCTAAAGGTACTATCAAATCCCATTACTATATGTGATTAAGTGGTTACTTTTAAACTTATTTTCGTACATAAGCTCCACTCGTCTGATTTATCACACCTATACTTCACCATATGTTTTCCTTACTCCCATCTTATATAGACGTGGTTTGTCATTGCATGACATATATATGCAACATTGGCTCTTATAGTGTGACCTCTTTCTTTTTCTATTTACAAGTTCAAGTTGAGCCACCACTTAATCTACCAAAAGAGCCTCTAGTTCGTAATACCCTTGAATTATTATGTTCATAACAGTTCAATTACTCTTGGTAGGCAATCATACCTAATTTTTTAGTTTATGACGTTTCTTAATTTTTATGAATTCTCAGATAGAAAATTTGACTATCTTAAACAAAGTTCAAGTTGTTCGGTACTGAAACTGTCGTGAGTCAGGGGCGGGTGTCATCCCTGCATTGGTTATATTCTCATCTTTATTTTTGTATTATCCTAGTGAGATATTAGATTGACTATGAGTTACTTAGTATAAGTATGATAGTTAACCTTAGTACGCTATTCAGAAATTTCAACGCATTAAGAGAATAACAAAAGATTCTAAGCCAATCTCAATTTAATATTAATTGATTATAATCCTAGTAGTTAACTAATATAAAAATAAAAATAAAAAATATTAGTCATAACATCTGGTAGGAAAGAACTTATTTAAAAAAATTCCATTCCAATTTCAAACTTCACATTTAATTCCCCTTTCTCGCATTCCTTACCACATTTCCGCTTTTCTTTTCATTATTGATTAAAATCCCACAAACTCGAGTAAACAATGGTGCTCATTCTCCGTGTACCTAAAAACAACGGCAATCGTACCATAAAGTTCCATTTAACATTTGCCACGTTTCATCGCTTATCCATATATCCTCCTCTACTTTTTTTGTTTTAATTTTCCTTATGTGATAATCCATGATGATGGCTATATATATCAAAATAACATTTATCATCATATGAGTAATCTACAAGCTCTTCTCACCATAGTGTAACTTGTTGGTTTTTTCTATTGAAAATCTCATATTTCGTGATTTAATTTTTAGATATCGATTATCCTCATGTTGAATGAAATGGTTTTATCTTGTTAAGTCATATTTTACTTTTAGTTTTCTAAAAAAATTAGTCAATTTATAAATTTTACATGCAAAGGTAATCATAATGCATTCAGCTTTTTTATCAATAATAATCCATCATCAACATTATATATTTATATTATATTTATCCATATATGTATTTCATCACATAAAAAAGTATATTTTGATTATAAAGGATGTAAAAATAACTATAAAAATTAAGTATTTATATCTATTATATACTGTATGTTTCATATTTTCATTGATTATATTATTTTTCAGCCTCCTAATTGATATTCAAATTTTCAATTATATAATAAAACTTTAAAATTATAATATTCTTAACATAAAATTATTAATATGAGCTTTAAAAAATAAACATTTCAAATTCGAAATAAAATGAATTAAATTTGAATATTTAAAACTCAAAATGAATATAATTTGAACTTAAGTTGACCAAACTTTAGAATTCAATTTGAGTTCGAATTCAAAACTTTTAAAATGAATTGAGTCTGAATCCAAGTGGATTCGAAGGTATGTGATTCGATTAGCACTCCTATTTTACCACCATCTTCTCTCCCACTTGTCACCATCACTACCACTACTTTCTTCTTTCTCCTCTGCCACCATTGTCACAACACTGCCACCACCATTGTTGTGGTCGTTGCACTTAGAACTGGCCAAAATGCAGGTTGGGCCAACCCATGGTCGGACCCAACGGGCCAAGATTCAAAAATCTCTATCCAAATCTCGCCATGGGTCGGCCCATGGCCCATTTTATTCTATTTCCATTGGATTTTTAATGGTATTGTATAAGTTTAAATGATTTTATTACTACCATTTATATTGTATATAACTAATGTAGGTAAGTTTACATGTTACTTGACATGTAAACTATTAAATTTTAGGGTTTTTATCCGTTGTGTCTCTCTAAGATATTACAATATCAGTTATGCCCCTTCATTTTTTGAAATATCAGTTGTGTCCCTACCTTCTAGCAAAATTCACAGTTCTACCCTTTTATGATATCAGTTTTGCCCCTACTTTAACTAAATAGAAGGGCATAACTATGAATTTTGCAAGAAGGTAAGGGCATAATTGATATCTCAAAAAAGGGAGGGGCTAATTGAAATTGCAATATCTTAGAGGAGCACAACTGATAAAAACCCAAAATTTTATTTAAAACTAGCGTCACATGAAAAACTTGAAACGTTTCCGTTTTACGAGGATAGGAATATGTACAATTATTTTAATGAATATGAATATGTTTTTTCATAATACAGAGATATATGAAAGAATATGGATTTCAATTATTTTTACAAATACATAATAAACGTGGTTGCCATTTTCATTTTTTGATACAGATACATAACTAAATATTGCTTGTAGGTTCGTTTAATACCATTAATACTATCATAGCGATATAACCAGATAATCCATATCTATCTACCATCTCTTCCGTATTTGTATTAGTTAAAAAAATTACGTATTCTAAACATATATGCATGCATGGATGTATATATGTATGTCCAACCATCGCCCCCCTTCCCCTCCTCACACACACACATCCATCCATGCATGCATGGATGTATGTCCAAATCCGCAAGCCCTATAGCTCGACCTATACAATATAATTATATCCAGTATATTCATATTTGCTCCAAATACCATATTCTAACTTTCTTATCCTTATTTTGAGTTTAGAATAAATAGTTAGACCCATTAATAATAATATCCATTAGAGTCGATTGAGGACATTATTACATTAATGTGCAAGATTATTACACTGATATGCAAGAATAGAATATGTATCCTCAAGTGGTAAAGCATGCGCAATTGTAAGTAACCAATCTGTATTGGGTCACAGTGCCCATATCTACAATAAAATATGTAATGGTGAATTAAATGGTAGTTTAAGTCAGCATATTTTTTTACCACATTTCTATTTCCAACATATAACTAATGTCAGAATCACGAATTAGTTGGCATACTTAAAATATTAAACATGCACACATGCATAAGAAACGACCAAACAAACACAAGAAGAACACATGATGTTTGAGTACATAGATGTTAAATTGGGACGGCCCATCCCAATCCCAAGCCCGACCCATTAGCCCATATACTTAAATGGGCTTGGATTGGACCAACTCAAACCCGACCCGACCTGATGCTCATTGGCACACGAGAGATAAAGAATAAAGTTGGTAAGTAAGTGGACAAAGAGGAATAAAGGAAGGGGGAATGGGAATAAGGGAGAATAATGAGGAATACAACTAATTAATAAGGGTAGTTATGTGTTATTCCCCGTTCGGTTGGCACATAAGGGATAAGAAATACTGTTTATAAGTTACTGGCTAAAGAGAATAAGGGATGAGGAGAAGGGGAATAAGGGAGTGGATAAGGAGGATTAAGAGAAGAGGGTAATAAAGGAAGGGGAATAAGGACAGACGGAAAAGGAAAATAACAACTTTTTTTGATCCTTATTCCCTACCAAAAAGGAGATGTAGCTTGGTTTCTTGATCAACCCAAGTCTTAAGAACACACACGCACGCATGTCGCACACGCACACACATGAGCACACACCCACGTATTCACGCCCACGCACGCGCACACGTAGGCACACAGAGACAGACACAGACATACAATGCTTGTTATTTCAGGCGAGTTGGTTTGAGAGATCAATGAAGACAAGAGAAGAGATGAGGTTGAAAAGGCCTTTGAATTGAGAGGCACATAAGAGAATACCTCCTAACTTTTTCGGAAAGTGGAATGGTGTAGTTGAAGTCGTAATCCAAATCTTGAAAATATGCATCAAAGATGTAGTTGAGTGTGAGTTATAATAACATCTTAATTATATCGGTTATTTCAGAAACACCTATTATTAAAGTTGCCACAAAGATGACGGAGATGTGATGACACAAATTAGAGTGGTTGAGATTTTGATTTGTTCTTAGATCAGTGTCACGCTGAGATGAAATATACGGGGTATTTTTTTTCTTTCAAAATGGCTATAATTTCACATATGCATCATACATTCTCTCTAATTTAGTTGTCCTTAGTTTTATAATTTCTCCTTACTCCCCAATTTCTAGAATCATAAATATTTCTCCTTAGTCCAAAGGTTGGATATAAAGTTGGACATAGAATGTGATGGTTTGATGGATTAGTATGGATAAGTCTTGGATGAATAAGAGATGCGATGATTATCAAACATAGAAGAAAGAAGTAGTTGCCTTTTTAGTTTGGGCAATTCAATTTGAAAGGGATTAATGTAGCCATTGGTAAAAATGAGCTGTCCATGTACAAGATATAAGAACAATCAAACCAACAATAGAGACAAAGCTTTCAAGCATTTACTCTTAAAACAGTATTTAGATATAAACAATATTTGTACTGAGCGCGGGGAAAATATGCATCAATCATGTACACAACATGATAGAGTAGATGTGGACACAAAATTATCAAATCCTTCGTCGTCATCGAATGTGAATAGATTTTTTTTAATTTTTTCACAATATGACCTGTTTAAAAAATGATCACATTTGTAGGCAAATATCCTTCATTTTGATCATTGTATAATCTAATTCTTTCTTCTAGAACATTTGGAAAAAGAGATCCTGTTTGTTTTTCTATATGATTTATTAATTCATTGCTCAGATTCTCTTTTTCTTCATTAATGAAGGTGAATTTATTAAGATGGTGGATAATATAAATAGAGTTGAAACAATTGAGTAACGTGATTTTGGAAAAAATAATTCTGGTGCTGAAACTATGCTAGCTCCTGGAGTAGAGATGCCACGATTATAAACTTTCGTCACTGTTTGGTTGCAGGTCTTTCCCATGCAGCAAACGTCTCAACTCCAGACACCAGACCGACCATCGATATAGCCTCGTGATTCAAGGATACAAGTATCACAATAAGACATACGATCTCAGCCGGCCTTGTTGTTCATCCCATTTATAGTAAAATAAACACAAATTCTCCTTGATCGCTGCTTCTAATCGAACCCTGTACCGCCTATAGGAGGCATGCTTACACAATCCTTACAAAGCATGCCTCCATAGTAACAAAGCACATCTACCATGGCTTTTAATGACTGGTTATGAAAGCCAAAGGTCCCTTTTGAAAGCGCAAACGGTCGACTGCGCACGGACACGACCTCGAGACAATCTTCAAGCATGGGATTTCGATTTATATCGACAAAAAACACAAATATTTTATCGAAAAGATACCAGGGAAGAAATGCAAGCCACAAACATAAAAACATAAATTCGCTAGGCATATGGAGGACTAAAGCAAAACACACCCATACAAGTGCTGTTCAGTATCACATACTCTAAAAATACCAACAGACAACAGACTGTGATTTTGAAATAAGAAAGTGCATAATACCTATTGCTGGTATATATTATTCCATTTAAGCACTCATTCTTTGAAGATCATATCACGTAGTTCGTGCGTAGCAACAAGAACTGGATGCGCGAGCTCCTGGCAGATATCCACGAGAAATGGATAGAACACCCATTCCCCCTCCTTGTACTGATGCTTCCCTCCAGGAAACCATAACGCCCGCAAACATAAATCAGTATGCTGCCTCCTTGTTTGAAGCAATCGACAAAAGATGCTGCTTCGTCAGCTGTCTCCTCCTTCGTGCACTCCCCGCCCTGTAATCAACATAATCAACATGACGCTCGAAACAATTGTGACCCCATTTATCCCTTTTTTTATTTGAAATTTTGCGAAATTAATATGTGTAATTAATTAACAGGCTAATAAGAAAAACGGTCCTGATGATCCACATTTTCAAATTAAATTATAAACGACACAGGAGATTCAAGAGACCAGAAAAGAAAGATACTCAAATTTAATTGGAACAATATTTTTTCACCAGATAAACCTGGTCGATGTATTGTCCATCGGCTAGTAAACAAAAACGAAGTCATCCCCCTTTCAAGTGAAACGAATCATCTTAATCATGTAAACCCAATCCTCACTATATAGAAGATTCAGGGGAAGAAAACTACAATCATATCCTCAGAAAAGGTTCATATAGTTCTTTTTTGGGAGATCTTATAGGGGAGAAATCCTTCAATTAGGCACGGTCAAGAGGTAATCGGCAAACGTAATTAATGTTGAATGTAGAAGACAAGCAGGGTAAAATAAAATCAAATTGTTGATAGCAGAATCGGCAAAAATGTTAGATTTCAGAGAAACGACGGGATGAACCTCCTTAAGAGATCCATCCAAAAAATGTACATTTCACTAAAAAATAATCATAATATGAAGTAAACAGTGCCATCCTCACCAGTACTGATTATGGAACACCACTCTATCTGTTTCAACTTGAATTCCATCATTATTTCGATTCCAGTGATATATCGCGTGGGTCCTGTTCTTCAGATCCAGAGTTGAATGACCATAACTGGCCTCCCTAAATGCAGAATAGTCTGGCTGCGGTTCCAAGAACCTAAAATATAAGATTTTCTCACTTAATGATTCTATTTTGAATTGCTAAAATGTAATGCGTTGAACTTTGTAGTATATTCAGCATGGTGAATATCATATACCTGGAAGCAAGCCCTTCTTGATTTCCGCCATCACCGACAGTTAGGTAAACAGGTGCCGATTCGTCAGAGATTGGATACCGATCACCATTTGTTATATTGTAGTGGATGTTGGAGATGCGATACTTCACAGAAAATAAATTGTAGAAAGTTCATCAGGAAGGTCAGACCAGTTACGGATGAATAATGTAGGAATAGTTGATATAACAAAAGTCAAAGAGTGAATATTCATGCATGGAACTGACGACCTTTGTATAACACTCTCCTTTATGCTAACAGTCTCATAGATTTACCTTAAAAAGATTAATAGAAAAAAACAAAAGATCCACAAAATATACTGTCTAGTTTAGGACAAAGCAGCAGTTGAGGGACTGCGGAATGCACATAAATTAGGGAAAACTGCAACCTCAAAAATACACGAACGTAGACTGTCAATCCATAAATCTAACAGTTTTTTAAAACATAATTTAGAATCTCCAATTAAAACACAGGGACATTCGCAAAAGAGGTCGGTTGATGCACAAGTTAGGAGATACATGTTTTGAGATGTTGAGCCGGCTAAGAGAAGTCGAGGAAGGCCCAAAAAGTGTTAAGATGAGACTATACGAAGGGATATTAGTTTTTCGGATTTAAGTCCGAGATTGATCCAAGAGATCTGAATGGAGGCAAAGAATCTATATTGCCGACCCTCTTAATGTGGGAAAAAGGCTTTGTTGTTGAATTTAGAATCTCCAAGCAATCAAATTCTCTTCTATAGTCTTTGATATACAGCAAACCTATTATTAACCCCAAATATACCAACTTCGTGAAATGCAAGTACCAAAGCAATTATCTGCTTCTGTGCCAATTTTCAGCACCACAAGAAATAGGTCCAGCATTGAAGTTTAGGAAGACATCGAAGATTTTAAAAGAAAGATTTCCAATTTCATGCACCCTTCACCTTTCCATTTGGATGAAAAAGCTACAACCCAGTAAGCATTAGACCACACAGTTATCCACCTATAAAAATATGCATCCACTATTTACAAAAAGGAGTTTTGAGATAACCTACCGATCTTTCGTATGCGTGTACATGGCCAGAAAAGACAAAGTCAACTCTGTAATGGACAAACCACTTCTCAAAAGCCGCTCTCATACTTTCCCCTTCCATATAATGGGCGCTGTTGCTGTTGTATATTGGAGCATGCATAAGAACAATAAGCCAAGGTGTTTTCTCTCTATCCACCCGCTTTAGCTCTTCCTGAAGCCACCACCACTGTGGAGTATATTTCACTGGAAAATTTTAAAAAATTAAAAATTTGATGAAACACCATTTTTATAAAGTTTAGAGGTTTTTACATAAACACCCCTGTAACATGCGCTATCATAAAATTACTCCTGGAAACTAAACATTTACAAAAATCCTTAACTGTGGGCGTTAACAGGTGTTGAACCTAACTGTTGTTAAATTAAGAAACTGGACACTTTCCACATTTCACTCTCTTCATCAAATTCTTTTTTCCATCTCTTCCTCCACGAGCATCAGACTCTACTACTGGAGCACATGATCCACTCCCAACCACATTCTCTCCCCTCAAGCCTCAACTAAGAAAATAGTGCCGTAAAAGACACCCAATTCTGACCTCCATGTGATGGAGGTATGCAACAACCTGACGTTTTTGCTGAAGCTGGCATCATCCTGTGCTCCATCTCGATCATCTCCGTAAATATGGCTAGCCTCCAAACAAGCTGGTGCCCGCATCTGCCTTGCCCTTTGCTGACTCTTCCTTGTCCTCAACATATCCTCATCTCCATCTAAGGACTTGAGGTAGGCCATCTTGTAGAGGTCCCCTACTGCCCACCAGTCAAGAAAATTTGTGCCCCTTGATGCATAGCGCATCCATGGGGAGATACATTCCTCAACACCCACAAACATGCATGGTGGACTTGGCCCTCTTGAGGTATTTAAAAGGTAGGTTTTCGAGGGAGGGGTGATTGGGGGAGTTACTGGAAGAGTGTGATTTGATAGGGATGAAAATGGATCAAATATGACATCCATATTCATATTCGCTTCACGTATATCTAATATGAATACATATACAAAATATAAATTCAGATACAGATTTACGAAACCATATCCTTAAATAATCGGATACGAATTTGGATTGAATATTCATCAAATATGAATCTAGATCTGATGAAGATCGAAAACGAATATGTATGGAATTAATATCCCATATGAATATGATCAAATAAAAATAAATTATGAATTTGGATCAAATTAGGATCAAATACGGAGTGATAAAAAAGGTTCATATTAAAGAATATATACCTTGATAAAATGGTTAGCCAATCGAAGTTATAGTCGCAAAGGAGCTGCTCTATGGACAGTCAAGGGTCTGTAACCTACATGTGTACTATTACGATTCCTATGAAGTTGAGGCAAAGATGCGTAATGGTCGTTGGAGGTTAAAGGGATGCATGGATTTGGATGAGGGGAATTAAGTTTAGGTTGTTAGTCTTTACTGAATATAATATATTATATTATATACAACAACAAAGCTTTTTCCCTAGGGTCGGCTATATAAATTATATTACATATAATAGTATTTTGTATTATGATATTCAAATCCAAATCTGTATCGTTGTTTATCCATATTCGGGGGAATTTTTTTTATAACTGATCCATATTGGGTAATATTCAGTAATTTCTCGAACATGGTCAGTGAATATTCGGAGATATTCATATCCATTTTCATAACTATCCCCTCAAACATACAGCAGTGCAAAAATATCCTCGAAACTTCCACACTTAAAGAGACTCTTGATTACATTTTTAACAAACTTTTGCGGAATAAAAGAATCTGAAAATTTGCATTGATAATTACAAGTCTTCATCTTCCACATTAAACTTGAATAATTCCGTTGTCAAATATTAAATATATCTTGTCCAGAAATGAAAATTTACAGGGAAATATTTCATGTGAAGGTTGTGGAGCAGAAACATTAGCTTCATTGCAGCTCTGTAGACATCAGAGATGTAGCTAAAGTTCATCCATCAATGGAGAAAAGTATATAACAAAATACAGGATCTTAAATCAAGGGATGTAATTAAATACAGATGAAATACACTCTTTCTTCCATGATAGTAAAACTTAGGATGAGAACAGTGTGAACGTGTCCAGATTTCAAAAAGGAGAAGGATGTAATTATACTTATTAACTATATCAGTAACAGAAACAGATGTAACTAAATAATTTCATCATTACAGAAAACAATACAATGAAAACAATGATCATAAAGCAGCACACGTAACAAATAGACTGGTGTCCAGATTATAAAATAGACACGGACATGGTCAGATCTATATCCATATTTGTACCCGTACTCTGCATCTTTACTCTCAACAGACCCGTTTTGTTATTGTAACACTAGTGTGTACAACTGGAATAAAAGTTTGAACATGTACATACATTCAAACTGTAAAAAATCATTCGAAGTATTGAACTAAACAATCCAGACAATGAGCATATACACCCCCTTCGTACAAGAATAGTAAGTCGCCAAAACACTTCAGTACACAACTTATAAGTAACTTAATAATGTAAAAAAACATGCAAGAAAGTAATAATAACAGAGGAAACCCTAGAAGAAGAAAATTAAGAAACATACCAAATGGAGAATAGCTCGACAGGACAATGATATGAGCAGAAGCACGCCTAATTGCATACCATAGAGGAGAACTGCTCTTAGAAGCCTTATAAGGTGTAGCAACCCTGTGCAGGTAAGGTTTAAAGGGAACAGTTTCATCCTAAACACAGAAAATCCAATTCATTAACATGATAAAAAGAACCATCTCATTACAAACACAGGAAATGGAGATGTAAGATGTTACCACATCTACTTTCTCATTTAGAATTTCTCATTATTGTCGCCAAAACAAAAAAAGGATCTCATATTCATGTCCCAGACAGAGAACATTTGTAATGAACTAATAATATATAGGGATATTTACACCCATAACCCTGAGTAATATGGTAATTACCCCAGGAACCCTGCATAATCGCTAATTACGCGAAAACCCCCGAGTAATGCTTATCGATTACGTGCGTAACCCTCCGTTACGGTGGGACGTTAGGGGTAACCAGGGTTGGGTTACCACCTACCACCACCGAGTTTCGAGGTAGAGATCAAATGGCTGGGATTTGTTGCCGCCACGTGTAGGGTGTAGATGGAAGGGGAAGTCTAATCGATGAATAGTGGCTGGGTGACGGGGTATATGTTTTTCCCTCGTCCCGCCCGCCCTCGACATCCTCAACGATCGTTCCCGCTCGATCATCGTCTTCCTCATCTTCTCCAACTCGCGGAAGAAGAAGAGCCCCCCACCGATCGCCGACGAGACGCTTCCTCCTACACCAAGCTACCAGAAGCAACACGAAAGGCACCGGTAAGTCCTCCATCGTCTTCGCCCCTGAAAATCTTTGTAAAATGTAAATGAGTAGATGAGAAGGAAAGCTGCATATACCTTAGGGCATGGGTTGGTTCGAAGGCCGCGATGGGGTCCTTAGCATTTGCGTCCGGTATGGGGGATACTTCAAGAAGGTGCGAGGTCGTGGTGGCGATAGGTACTTGCTGGGACAGCAAGTCGTCATAGGGACAGACCCAGATTACACGTGTTGGTTCGACATCTTGGATGACATCGCAGAAGTTGTTCCATGGCAAGCAAAGGATTCCTTGCGGATGAGCTATAAAATTCCTAACTCCCATCTGAGATTCAAAAACATAGCAGGGGTGCATACCACTGGTTGGCAAATGTAGGGGAGAAGTGGAGCCGTCATCAATTTGGTGACTCGGCGAAGTGCCATTATGTCACAAATAATTTGAGTGAATCATTCAACGCATGGATATCACCAGCGCGAAGTATGCCAATTTGTGAGCTTATTGATTGGATTAGGCAGAAGTTGATGACAACGATGGATGAGAGACTTCGAAGGTCCAAGAGTTGGACAGAAAAAGTTGTGCCATCTGCCTTGTCTTATGTGCGAGGCATCACAAGGGACTTGAAGGGCTTCATTGTTAGAAGAGCTGATGACAGCAATGTGGAAGTAGAAACTCCTTTTGGGAGGTATGTTTTAAACCTTCTAGCCCGCGAATGCTCGTGTCGAAGATGGCAACTATGTGGGCTTCCATGCACACATGCAGCAGCCGCGTTGAGTCATATCAGAGGAGTGCGGTGGGAGAACTACGTCGCTGATTACTACAAGGTTGATCGTTATAGGAAAGCCTACACTTGTGCATGCATAGCACCAATGCCCGACAAGTCGCAGTGGTTGATGGTCAATCTGCCATTCAAGGTGCAACCGCCTCACACCACAAGGCCACCAGGACGTCCGCGAAAGAATCGCATTCGGCCAAGGGACGAGAATGATGGCAAAACAAGGCATAAATGCAGCAGGTGTAGCAAGTTCGGGCACCAAGCCCGCACCTGCAAGGAACCACTCAATGCACCATCGCCTCTTGTACGAGCTAACCAAGAGGTACCACTGTGCCCCTCAACGCAAGCTTCAACAAGCACTCAAAATTCATTGGCCAACAGAAGGTATTAATTTCGATTGTCTTGCATTATATCTACATTAGATATTTATTTGTGAAACATCGTGAATCTGAAACATCTGCATTGTATCTAGTGGAATTGGGTGCAGGTCAAGAGGTTCTTGGACAAGAGGAAGAAGGGGTGAAGGCCTACAAAGAAGGGGGCGTGGACGAAAAAGATCAAGAAATTTCGAAGCATTTCCAGATGGACCTCCACCTTCGATGGATCCATAGGTACATCACTTCTCATCATCATTAAATATTTGTTGTGACAATGTTCAATTTAATCGTTACTTCTCATTGCATGGAATGTGCAGATATGGGAAATGGAAATGGAAGTTTTTTGGGAGACCGTTTGAGCTCATGGATCTACTGCATGGACAAGAGAAGCTCAGCTAATACAGATTTTGGGTTGTGAACTTCTGGATGGGGTTTTTTTTGGATGCACAACAAACTTCTTATATGTATATTCTTCGGATGGGACAATCCTTTAAGTATTATGTGGCAGATTGTCTGTATGTCAGTTTTTGTATATTTAGACGAACAATCCTTACATGTGCTATGTAATTGCTTTTGGATACTTGCACGAGCAATCGCCATATGAATACAGGACATTTCTTTTTTGGAATGACATTTCTTCTTTGTTGCGAAATATTATTTCAAAGCAATGTATGTCAGTAACAGGGATATGAATAGCAAACATATCAATATTGCTTTCAGCCATATCAAAATTGCTGAAAGCTTGTTCAATACAGGGATATTAACATTCGCATATGTTGATGGAGGCTTCTTCATAGTGCCGAAAGATTGTCGTTCTTTGCTGCATGGTTCATCCATCCAACGAAAGAAATCGCAAGTCTTCGAGGCGCATGTATAGAATCATGCTCCTTTGCTCCATGGTTTGGTGGAGGTCTTCAAGGCAGCCTCGGCGCCGCAAACGCAACGCATACTAGATGATGATTCAAAGGAACGCGACCGCATCTTCTGCAAAAACGTAGACATCTTCAAACAATAACTTGCAGACACAAAAAATCAACATCTTGCAACATAACGAAAAAAAAATGCACCTTATGATGTGGATTTACCAGCAACCTTCCTTACAAAAAAAATTCTATGGGGCCTCTACATGTCATTTTATAGGTTTTTGCATGGGAGGGGAGACACCCAACGGTCCTATTTCTAGCCGTTGCATGGGAGGGGAGCCCCTCAAACCTGAGGGCATTTTCGTCCATAAACTAACGGCCGTCCAGCAAAAAGGAACGTCCACTAACACAGGATTATGCTATGCAAGAGTTAAGCATTATTCGGGGGTTTTCGCGTAATTAGCGATTATGCAGGGTTCCTGGGGTAATTACCATATTACTCAGGGTTATGGGTGTAAATATCCCTAATATATATATGCGTGCGTGCGTGCGTGCGTGGGTGTGTGTGTGTGTGTGTGTGTGTGTGTGTGTGGGTCATATGTGGCTGCCCCCGCCTTATTTGGGCAATTTTTTTTATTTTTTTTGAAAAATAGCACCATGTATATTCATCCCTATATCCCTCCTATATACCATTCGAATTTCGTCAGAAACAGAGACTCCTACGGCCTCCATCCGGACAGTAATTTTTTAACGGTAACAGGATTTTTTTAAATCGATACCATCGAGATGGAGGCCATAGGAGTCTCTGTTTCTGACGAAATTCGAATGGCATATAGGAGGGATATAGGGGTGAATATACATGGTTTTATTTTTCAAAAAAAATAAAAAAATGCCGAAAAATGGGGCGGGGGCAGCCCCATTTTTTCCATATATATATATATATATATATATATATATATATGGCGCAGAGATGTATAGCTATTCAAATGGGTAAAACTAGCCCCGTGAAAAAAATAGTGAAAGTCCCTAGACCATACATCCAATTTCACTGGTATACCTCAATGTGGTACTCAATCAATTATTGGTATTTGTTCTTGTTAAGAGAAATATTTATCTTTCCTTATTTATTATGTATTTTCTATTTCTTTCGTATCCATTATGCAATTTACCTTCTAGGGTTTTTCCTCTCTATATTAGAGAGTCCTATGACCCCTTTCATAATGCAAGCAATATTTCTCTTTCCATAATTCCAATATGATTCGTTTTGTCCTTTTAGCCATAAATCAAACAAAGATCAAGTACGGCATTGTTACTTCAACGCTCGAAAATGAAACAAAAATTAGGTGTATAATTCATGGACTTGGTATAACTTCCGCTGATATATTCTATAAGTGCTTTTTACATTTATGTTCCTATATTACAATTTGTTTATTTCTCTATTCTTATTATGTAATTTACCTATTAGGGTTTCTCTCTTCTATATAAGAGAACCTTTGAGTTCTATGAATAAACAACAAAGTATTCTCTTCCACATGGTACCAATGCAACGATCCTAGACTGGAGCCTTGAGTCCCATCCCCTACCCTACCTCCTTGCCTCGCCGCCTCCCACTGCTCCTCGGATCAACGTGTCGTCACCCGGCAGTGCCCTAAGGCACCGCCCAGAGGTAGCCCAACACTGCAGCAGAAACTGTGGGGGTCCAAGGCCGCCATGCCTCCAGGGCACCGCCCAGCCACCAGCAGGCATAGCCTACATTCCAGCACCGTTCAGCGCAGCTCGACGCAATTCTGGCGGCTTCCAGCGCCACCCAGCAGTGCCTGGAGGTTCTCCTACCACCCTGGCACGCTGCCCAGACATTCATTGCCACTCTGTACGTGGTTTCTGGTCCGATTCCGCTGTTTTTGGCCTGATTTCAGACCGTTTTGGTCCCTTTTTCATCGACTTTTGATTAGGGTTGGTTGTGGTATGAGTATACGCTCTCAACTACCCCTTTTCATGTCCATGTAGACATTTCACAGTCTGTGTAAGGTCTCAGCTATTTGTCCACGATGTCAGAAAACAAAATTGATAAACTATCTACATGTGTCTTCAAAGGTCCAACACCTATTGTCAAGATGGGCGACCCAAATTACGAGTTGTGGGTGATGCAATTCATGAATCTACTGCAAATACATGGTAATAAGCATATTCTGATGCAGGATGAGCGGGTGGACAAGACCGGGACCAATGCCTCATGGGAGGCAAATGATGCATATGCCAAGGTGTGACTATCTGCTACTGCCTTTGTTGAGATAGCCAATGATATCATGAGTCAACCCACAACAAAGGGATGTGGGATATCCTTGCAGGAAAATACTCTCAAGCGAGGAATGACTCAAAGATATTGCAACTCTAACATAATATCTTCACAACCAAACATGGTGATCATCCTCTTCACGCCCTGTATATATCTTTGACGGCTATGTTTGAGCGACTTCATAGCTACATACCCTAACAATCTCATCAGAGCAACATAAGGTCTATAGAGATTCTGTCATGATCTGCGGAGGTCGCTTGCAGTTTGGTACTTATAGTCCAACACAACCAGGTAGATATGTGGTGATTGATGATGTGACACATTCCCATATTACTGGACATAAGGAGGATCATTTGACTCCCTCCATATGTCCACATAATGTTCTTCATGCATCTGCCATCTCCATGAATTTACTATCTATCAGTCAGATTACAAAAGATTTACATTGGCATGTTATATTTAACCTTAACCTTTATTTTTCAGGATATACTCATGGGCCGGTTGTTTAGATGTGGTCGTGAAATATGAAGGGATGTATAGGCTGGCCTAGTCTCCTAATGTTGATGCCGTCTCTCTTTCTGCAGAGTCGATTTCTCCCTGCACGTGGCATCTCAAATTTGATCATCTACTGCTGCAAAAGATTTGTCACCCCATCCCTGACATCTCAATAAAATCCATTTTTCAGTGTGAACTATGTCAACTTGGAAATCATCAACAATCCAGCTTCCCAAGTTATGACGCCCTCAGGATCCGGGTACCCGTTTACGCGCAATTCGCAAGATATCATTCAATTATATCGCACAAGTTGTAAAATACAGGGAAAATTTTTCGCGCAAATATGACATTCATTTCAATTACATGACCACAAGTAAAAGAGACAGACATCACCAAAATTTTCCTTTCATTAATATTCATATCCATTTACAACATGTACAAGCATATTACATGTTACAACATATATCCCAAAATGTGACAAAAGAGATAACATTTACATCATCATCTGTACAAAAACTAAGACAAAGTAAATCATACCGTCGGGTGTACACTATATCTCCTGGAAGCATGTATATACTGAGCGGCTACTAAACTGCAGGCTGTTTGCCTGCCACACACAATAGGAAGAAAAGGCGTCAGCGGTTGCTGGTACCTCCCCAAAACTTATATAAAATTAACGGGCATTTATTATTTACAAAAGAAACAAGCAGAAAGGCGAGAGCAACTCAAATTAAGATTTAATTCTACTTGCAATGAAAACGGTTTTTCAGGTTACTTGTAAGCATCTCAATTGTTCGTAATGCATTTCTAATGACTTTCCCCTGAACCCGGCATTTCCCATATGTAACCTTATTTCGATAGCAGTTGTGTAATCATGAGTGTGTGAGGGGGAATGCATATATCATTTTCCTTAGAGATCATGTTGTTTAGTGAAAAATGGAAAAGTTGAGATTGTAGAGATCTATTGATTTATTTAAATTCTTGGGTAGAGAGAATGGTCTTTTGATCTTAACTTCTCAATTCCTCAATCTTCAATGTTTCAGATATAACTCCAGATGTTGTAGATGTAGAGATGGATGATTTAGATATAGAATCGCCAAGTCTGTTTGGCGAAGTAACTCAAGCGGTGAAGAAGCCTGCAAATGGCTCTTCCGTCTCGCCCTCTAATTGGAAGTGCGGTCCAATAGAGGGATAGGTCTACTCCCCAACTACGCCACTGAGACGGGTGAGAGAGACTCCCTAGAAAAGTCACTCTAGAAAAACAGCCCGACTAGTACGGGCGGACGAGCTCGTACGTAAAGCTGAAAAACCAGGATCCCCCGCCTGGGCATCCTAAAACAGGGTCAACGGAATGGTCTAAAGTCGGGATCCCAACGAAGGCGTAAAAACACTGCGAGCTCGCGTAAAACCGTGTAAAAGACTGGGATCCTAGACCCGCGCACTTGGCGGCCGCTGCCCTAAATGGGCTTCCTTTTCTTCCGCCCAGTTGAGGGTCACCGCGCCCTCGCACGGTCAAGCGTAAAAGCCACCATGACCGGCATTTATAATTATGTGTCACCAGACAAGATCATTTATTATTAGTCATCACTGATTCCAAGATTTTCACTTATTTGTCTACTCCATCCTTTCTCAATCTCTGCTATGTTTGACTTTATAAATCTATGCTTTTATCACTACCTATCTTTAATGATATATATATATATACAATAGCAAATTATACCTATGGGCCAATTGATTGAGAAGGATATTAATACCCTGATAATATATTATTATTATTATTTTTAAACCAAAGCCTGTCCAATCTCTTATTTATGAGATGCCACTGTATGTATATTTTATTATGAAGAACTGTTCCTGGTTCTCTATAATATCATAATTTTATACTTGCATCTTATCTCTCTTTATTACAATCCTTTATTTCATACTAATTTATAATATATAAATCAATTGTTTATTCTTTTTTTTGAAAAAAGAATTGAGACAGAAGATTGTTTTCGTTGCTTCAAGAATATTTAAGTTATACTCTGCAGAAGCTTTCTGACCTCTTATAGACGGAAAATGCCTGGTTATGTATTTTAATTTCATAATCCTATTATTTTATTTCTTCCAACACAATAGTTAAAGCTACATATCCACACTTCCTAATAAGCAACCATTGGTTCTTAATCAGTGCATATCATAGGGATGGATCACAATCATCCCAAACAGAAACATAACAATATATGGTATGTCATGGTGTTGTACACACTGTCATTATATCTATGGTAAATTAGCAACTGTAATTACTTATTTGACTTGTTAATGGTACTTTCTAAAGCAATGACTCAACAGAAAGTATAGGTATTTTTAAAACAGAAATTTACCACTACTACTACGAGAATCAAGGAGAAAGGCTTTATCAATTGGACATGCAACCAAGATTTTTCGTATTTGTAAGTTGCTTATATGAATTCTTTGCTATTGAATATATCCTATTTCTAGTAACCACCACCAACCTTTATTGACAACCAATAATTGGAGACCAAGTGCTAAATTATTTTATTATCCAGATGAGGTATCATATTCTCCAGAAAGCCTAAGGATGTCTTAATTCTACATCTTTTGAATAATGATCGTGTGGCTTTAGTGAGTATATTCCTTTCGTCTCTTTTTTTTTTTTTAGAAAATTATGGCAGAGATAAGATTTTGGTGAAATCCTTTTGGGGCTTTTAAAAATAATTCTAAGCTCCTTTAAGTAATCCATGGCATACAGGAAGTTTGGGGGAAATGTGCAAGTTTTCTCAACCGTAATTCACTGGATATTAGCACAAAGTAGATATGAAGAAGTATCTTGTCATGTGAATAATTTGTATTACTAAAGGAATATGAAATCATTGCCCTATGTATTATCTATATGCAAGCAAATTACTTAGAGTACTTGTATGTACAGTTAAACAGGAGTAAAGCACCACTGCATAACTCTACACAAAAATTTTCATAAAGAAGTTTAGTCTTGGCTGCAAATTATATGAAAGTATATGGAGATAGCCAGAGATAGACACAGGATTATACAAAAGATTTTTTTTTACTCATCATGCATGGCAGCAAATAGGGGGAAGGGGATGGTACCTGTGATTTCTCTCCAATTTGGAGAAAAATATATGCATGCAGTAGCTGCAGCTGGAAGGGTTTGGAGGAGAGCAGCAATAGCTCAATCAGTCAGGGAAAGTAGCAACAGAATTCCTCCTGAGATCTTCTAGACAACAGGTTCTAATTGAGTGAGATGGGATTCTTCGTCGGTGAATCACAAAGAGAAAAAAAATGTGGAGACAAGAAGAGGAGAAGAAAGGGAATTGGGGCAGAATCTGGGGACCTTTACGGCTGAAATGGAAATAGCAAGAAAAGAGCGAAGGAGTGGTGTTATTTATACAATGGGAGAGGGTGTTAGGCTTTGCCAAGTGGTGAAAGTGGAATGTCAAGTGGAAGCAAAAGGGAAAACTAGTGGCTACGAATGTTAATGTAATACAAATGTATTTTATACATATATTACTGCAATCGGTAGTATTTGCCACCGTGTATTGCTGAATCAAAATTAGATTAATACTTTTTTTTTCTTTTTTTTTTTCCAGAACAGTCTGTTACAGTAGAGTAGCAGAATTTATTTATTATTATTTTTTTTTTAACCAAAATCTCTTATTTATTTAATGTACTTAAAGTGAACCATACGTGCATCTCGGGTCTCGGAACTTGACGCACAATATCTTGTTTTGACCGTCTCTGAACACCGATCAAAATGAGTATAATATTGCTATACTTTTGATCGGGTTTTGAATACCCGAAATTTTCGGATACGGTTTTTGTTTGGGTTTAAATTTTGTGATTTAAAATATCAAACAACCTCCGATTGACGAACGGTCGATTCCGTTGGTCTCGTGTCGTCGAATCGGATCTAATGATGGTCTTGGTTTATTTCGCGGTTTCCGAATTTGCGTCGCAGCTTTTCACGGCGCGCATTACGAAGGGACCGATTTTCGGTCGATTTCACCCGAACGACTTTTGATTCACTATCAATTGGTCGTTTTAGGTTGGTTTGTATTGACCGACAATGTTTTTGGGTTCGTTAGACCCAAAATCGGACGACTTCGGGTTTGATTGGAAACCGGATGCTACACAAGTCCTCAAGGTCATAGTAGTCTAAGTATTTTTGAGTTATTTAATCTTGATATAAAGGGTCTGAGTCACGTAGCTGATCATCAAGGACACATATACTATTTGATTTGTGTTGACGATTTTTCCATACCGTCTCGAGTGTTTTTTGTTAAAGCATAAGTCTGAGGCTAGTATGTTGATTCAAAACTTTGTGGTTTGAAATAAAGAATATTTCTCTGCCTCTATAAAAAATATTCATTCTGATAATTCTCTTGAGTTCTGTACTAAACAACTGTCTTACTTTTCAGTTCACATGGCATTATCCATCAGACTTCTTATCCCTATACTTCACAACAGAATGGTATTGTTGAACGCAAACACTGTCATCGTCCGGATATCACCAGGACTCATATAGAGTCGGGCTCCTCATTTATTATGGGATGATGCTGGGATGATAGCATGTGATCTTATAAATCAGATGTCCTATATCATTTTATATGTTAAGAGAATATTCTATATGGTAGGAGTATATGTTAAGAGAATCTTCTACGTAGTAGGAGTATATGTTAAGAGAATATTCTATGTGCTATGTGGTAAGAATATATGTTAAGAGAATATTCTATGTGACGGGAATATTCTATGAGGTATTTATGTATTTTCTCCTTTGAGCTCTCTTGGGTTTTGTCCTATATAAGGACCCATGAACCTCTAGAATAAAACAAGCCTTTCTATTCTTCCATTATTTTTTTCCACACGGTATTAGAGCAACAGTCCTAGACCGGTGTTCTAACCGAAATCCCTCCGCCACCGCAAGTCCTCCCTATGCAGTCGCCTCCTACCTGTGATGACTCCAAGCGCCTGCGGCGTAGCCCGCACCATAGCTCGCTGCTCCAGGCAGCCCAGCACCGCCCCAGGCGCTCGCTCACGCCATCCCAGGCGCCATGTGCCTCCGCTCGCGCCCTAGGTATCCCCTAATGCCGCCAGACGCTAGCCAAGGCTTCTTGCGCCGCCCTAGGTGCTTGCCAACGCCATCCTAGACGTCCTGCGCTGCTCCCCGCATCAACTGCCTCTCTCTCCTTTGTCGATCACCTAGGGTATCATCACTTGATGCCGATTACCTAATCAATGCACTGTTGGGTCTCTGTGATGCTTGAATAAGACTGCAAGAACTAACTAGGTCACTTTTTCTTGACCTACTTGACCACCATAGCATCTGCAGAGCCCAAGCCCATGTACCCTACTTCTTCTGTGATGGTACATGGCACTTCTAAAAGCTAAAAGGCTTCAAGAACTATGTACTATGGTCCAGATTCTTCAAGGTGTTTATTGGTGGTCAGCGAAAGGACTATGTTCTCACAAAAGATCCGTCCAAGAAGACGAACAAAGACTACAATACATGGTACGTGGACAAGTACCAAGTGATTACTTGGATGACGAACAACGTCGATCCAAATATTGCATCAAATCTTCTTTACAAGGGGACGACAAAGGCTATGTGATAGAGTCTTAAGAACACATACTCTCAAAAAACAAGTAAGTCTAGGCTCTCAGATATCTACACGCGGATTTGGTCTGCAAATCAGGGAGATACATCCTTGGTCGAGTACTACAGGCTCCTCACAGGCCTATTTGAGGAGCTTCTTATCTTTCAGCCTGCTTGTTGTGATAATCAGATATGTGAGCGTACAGAATGGCAAGTGTGTCATTTCTTGTCAGGATTACATCCGCGATACAAGACTATGAAGGATCAATTTCTAACTACTGCTGCGCTACCTACTCTAGAGACCATATATGGTCGACTACATGAACTTGATTCCCCCTCTTCTCAGCTATCCACGGAGACCACTGCACATTTTGCTAGAGGACGACCTAACTACCAAGGAGGACGCGGTCGTGACTTTGGCTGTGGTCGTGACCGTGAGGCTGGACGAGGATGCGACTTCGGACCATGGACGTGGACGTGATCTTTCCA